>JAGSMR010000036.1:3010000-3610000 GCA_029286605.1 Sericinus montela
TATACTTAAAGGTAAAGGAGAAGATCGCATTACTGATAACATTCTAAAAGCTAATAAAGAGCCAATTACACCCATAATAACGACGTTAAAAAATTCTACTAAGTAAATACATACCAACTGATTGACAAACTTCTTTTATCGACGACCATCGTGGACGAGTGGCGTAAACACCGGTTTTCTAAAAGTCGTAATCTCGAGGTTCCGGGTTCGATTCCGGGTCGGGTCAATGTTGAAAAACCACTTTTATTAAATTTTTTCGGGTCTGGGCGTTTGTGCCTTCGTTGTTTCCGATTCCCATATCACAAGTGATTTAGCATCTTACATTGGGATCGGAGTAATGTATGTCCCTATCTATATATGTATTTATTTATTTATTTATTATCGTGATAAGTCACGATAGTCGAGTGGTTGGGTGGTCGGAATTTCGAGTTAATAGACCCGAGATCGATCCCCAGTTGGTAGGCTCGTACCAATGGGTTTTTCAAAAACTTATGTACGAATATCGTGGGCTTGGAAATAAAGACGGCGACGGGCTCACCATCACGTTGTCCCGAAAATATCTTCGGTGAAAAGTGGGTCGAAGGGACTAAATTGTTTAGACTCGACCTCCTTGGGAAGTGCGTGAAGAGATATATATATATATATATATATATATATATATATATATATATATATATATATATATATATATATATATATATATATATATATATATATATATATATATATATATATATATATATATATATATATATATATATACCTATATATATATATATATATATATATATATATATATATATATATATATATATATATATATATATATATATATATATATATATATATATATATATATATATATATATTCAATAACTCAAATTCTCCTTCTTACCTAAGCAACATAGGATTCACATTCCTCAACATAATACAGAATACTTTAACTCCTCTTTTACGGTACACGCTGCACTACTCTGGAACGCCCTACCTTTGAAGATAAAATCTGCTCCGAATGCCTATTCGTTCAAAAGATTAGTTCGTGAGTATTATCTTAAGAATCATTGATATATATTTATGTATATATTTATATGTTTATATTTTATATATATTATTTATATAATTATGTACGTTTAGTTTATGTAATACATGTATGTATTTTTCCATAAAATATTTATTATTTATATGTATATACCACAAACATACCACATACAACACCATGACAAAGGTTGACTGGTAGAGAATGCCACCAGGCATTAAGTCCGCCCATTGTAGCCCTTAGTATAATGTGTAACAATAAAGAATAAATAAATAAATAAATACCTACTTGTTTTACCAACCAAACTGAGAATAAAATAGACCAGAGAATAAAAAAATGGAAGTATTTAAATCCTTTGCAACGATACGTCTGTAACGAAAAGTCATGTAAAAATTATTTACCTACACTACTCCACTGTTGTCAAGGCTGATCTCTAACCAAAGCAGAAGTCAACAAAATTAAAGTTTCTCAGTGTATTAAGAAAGTAAATTAAGTATATTAAGTATTAAAATAAAGGACCGGCTCAGGAACAAGGAAATAAGGAAAAGGACAGAAATAGCAGATGCCGCGGAATGTAAATTAAAATGAGACGGGCAGGTCAGGTCGCCCGAACTCTAGATGGGCGTTGGAGCGAGAGAGTCACACATTGGTACCTTCGATACAGGTAGAGGTCCTTTCGACCCACCAAAGACATTTTTTTGGGACTACATGACAGTTGGTGAGCCCGTCGACTCTTTTGATTCTTTATGGAAGGTAGGTGGACTTAATTGTCCAGACTAGACTTCTGTCTACCCCTGTGTTGGTAATGGCGTGAAGGTAATTAAAAATTTAGAGAAAAAAAACATGTACTTAACCTATAATCTATAGATTTAACATGAATTATCTAATAAGTCACGATAGCCGAGTTGTTGGGTGGTCGGAATTCGAGTCGAGAGACCCGAGTTCGATCCCCAGGTGGCAGTACCAATTAGTTTTTCAAAAACTTATGTACGAATTTCATCGTTGGCTTGGACATTAAGGCGGCGACGGGCTCACCACCTGTCACGTTGTCCCGAAAATATCTTCGGTGGAAGGTGGGTCAAAGGGACTTAATTGTCTAGACTTGACCTCTGTCTACCCCTGTATTGGGAATTGCGTGAAGATATTTATTTATTTATTTATGTAATTCTAAAAAATGTGACTGATGTATTTTTGTTAACAATAGTTTTTCCCATCGAGAATATAGAGCGGTATGCCATTCTAGCATTTAGAGGAACTAAAACGGAAACTCCTTCTGGATGCGGCTGTTTTCTGCTTTGTATTTATCTATTGGTGTGGTTACCGTGTGGTAACGGTGTAAGAATTTTGCCACTCCCGTGGGTGTCGTAAGAGGCGACTACGGGAAAGAGCCTAGAATATCCTAATGGCAATCGGTTGATGGTTGATAACCATCTCTATGAATGTCAGACTAAAGTAGTCAGATCGAAGATGGGCAGCAGCGTCTGAGGTACGAGTGGCCTGGTACTCTGATCGCCAATCCGCCTGCCATGCGTGGCGATTATGGCAAATCCTCCCCTTGGGAGAGGTCTATATTCTGCAATGGACTTTAACAGGCCGTTGTGTGTGTATGTATGTATATATGGTGATGGTAAAATCCCCTTCGAGGGACAAGCCAGTGTCCATTATGTATGTGTAGATGATCTATTATCTCCTTATCGTATTTTATATGACTTCTTAAGTCATATAAAATACGATAAGTGTAAAACTAGCTTTTACAGTCATGATAGGCGAGTAGTTGGGTGACCGGAATTCGAGCTCCCGACCCGAGTTCGTCCCCGTTCCTCCCTCGTCCATCCCTCGTTCGACCCCGACAAGAGACCTGAGTTCGATCCCCAAAGCTCGTAAAAATTAATTATTTCAAAACAGTTATATACGAGATATATCGTTGGCT
The DNA here is from genome assembly GCA_029286605.1 of Sericinus montela. NCBI lineage: Eukaryota > Metazoa > Arthropoda > Insecta > Lepidoptera > Papilionidae > Sericinus > Sericinus montela. The sequence goes on from JAGSMR010000036.1 coordinate 3,012,967, forward strand.
TGTACATAAAGACTGCGACGCGCTCACTTTCTGTTGTTTGTCCAAAAAAAAAAGTCTTTGGTGGAAGATGAGTCGAAAGGGCTTTATTTTCTAAACCTCTGTCTACCCTGTGAAGACATTTTTGTTTATTTTTTTAAAACTAGCTCACAGTACACCTGACTGCAAACGACAACCAAGGGTAGTAATAACCTGCATTTCAAACGAAGTGTTACAGATACATTAATGCTGCTATTTACATAAATAAAGCTGTTTTGTTCTCTTTTGAACCATATGTAAGAGCTTTTGTGATTATGGTTTCAGACAGAAACCATTAATGGATGAATAATTGTATGAATGTATGAAAGAATCCCAATACAGGGGTAGACTGAAGTCTAGTCTAGACAATTAAGTCCCTTTGACCCGACTTCCACTGAAGACTTTTTGGGGACAACGTGACAGGTGATGAGCCCGTCGCCAAAGAATTCTGAATGCATTGATGGATGGATGAAAGAAGAAATGGATAAAAAGATTCATACATAAATGTGGAAAACATCACACACATTTCTATGATCCCAAAGTAAGCAACGAAGGCAACACATACCTAGTAGTAGTACACGAGTGAGTGTAGAAAATGTAGTTTTTTACACATAGACCCGTCGGGGAATCGAACTTTAGAGATGGCGACACCTTGAAGACCGGTGTGCACGCTACTCGTCCATGGAATTCGTCGATGAATGAATGAATGAATAAATATACTTTTACAATTTAAGAATAAGCAAAAGAAAACAATAGACAAACAACTCTATGGAAAGCTCATTTATGCGGCCTTATCACTTCTTACCGATCTCCACTACCTCCGTGGGCGAGTGGCTTTCACACCGGCTTTCATGGTAGCCCCAACTCTGAGGTTCGATACATAAAAATTATGTATTTATTTATTTTCTTTGCAAGGTCTTCTCTCGCTGAACAACTGTGAATCATAGTTCAAACATCAAAACAATCGCAAACATTCGTTACACCCGAAACAATAGCGCAATTTATCATTACAAAACAATTTCGCCCACTGTCTGTGTATTCGAATAAATGTTAATCGATCTGATGAAATACTTTAAACTATTTCTAATTTAATTGTAAATATATCTATCCTCGCATTCCTTTACTGTGTGAAGGAGTTTGGAGGCGTTTTAAATAATAAATGTAAAAAAAAATAAAAAATTTCTTCACGCAATTCCCAATACAGGGGTAGACTGAAGTCTAGTCTAGACAATTAAGTCCCTTTAACCCGACTTCCACTGAAGATATTTTGGGGACAACGTGACAGGTGATGAGCCCGTCGCCAAAGAATTCTGAATGCATTGATGGATGGATGAAAGAAGAAATGGATAAAAAGATTCATACATAAATGTGGAAAACATCACATACATTTCTATGATCCCAAAGTAAGCAACGAAGGCAACACATACCTAGACACGAGTGAGTGTAGAAAATGTAGTTTTTTACACATAGACCCGTCGGGGAATCGAACTTTAGAGATGGCGACACCTTGAAGACCGGTGTGCACGCTACTCGTCCACGGAATTCGTCGATGAATGAATGAATGAATAAATATACTTTTACAATTTAAGAATAAGCAAAAGAAAACAATAGACAAACAACTCTATGGAAAGCTCATTTATGCGGCCTTATCACTTCTTACCGATCTCCACTACCTCCGTGGGCGAGTGGCTTTCACACCGGCTTTCATGGTAGCCCCAACTCTGAGGTTCGATACATAAAAATTATGTATTTATTTATTTTCTTTGCAAGGTCTTCTCTCGATGAACAACTGTGAATCATAGTTCAAACATCAAAACAATCGCAAACATTCGTTACACCCGAAACAATAGCGCAATTTATCATTACAAAACAATTTCGCCCACTGTCTGTGTATTCGAATAAATGTTAATCGATCTTATGAAATACTTTAAACTATTTCTAATTTAATTGTAAATATATCTATCCTCGCATTCCTTTACTGTGTGAAGGAGTTTGGAGGCGTTTTAAATAATAAATGTAAAAAAAAATAAAAAATTTCTTCACGCAATTCCCAATACAGGGGTAGACAGAGGTCAAGTCTAGACAATTAAGTCCCTTTGACCCACCTTCCACCGAAGATATTTTTCGGGACAAATTGACAGGTGGTGAGCCCGTCGCCGCCTTTATGTCCAAGCCAACGATGAAATTCGTACATAAGTTTTTGAAAAACTCATTGATACTGCCACCTGGGGATCGAACTCGGGTCTCTCGACTCGAAATTCCGACCACCGAACAACTCGGCTATCGTGACTTATTATTAAATAATAAATGTAAACATACAACAGGGACAACATCACATACATGGCTCTGATTCCAAAGTAACCAGCATAAGCACTTGTATTATGGAATCAAAAACAACGAATGTACCACATACAGATCCGAAAATATGTAGAAAAAATGTAATCTACGTTGACCTGCACTAGAACCCGGGATCTCAGAGCTGGCGATACCCTGAAAAGTGGTATGCCACTCACACACTCTGTACACTCGTACACGGAGGTTGTTAAATACAATAAAGGATTTCAAAGTGAATTATAGGTGATAAAGGTGTGAGCAGGCGTTTATGGCAAGACTGGCTGTTACCAGCACCTACGATAGAAAGCCTTCTTCTTCTTTACAGCCTATCAACAGACCACTGCTGAATGAAGCCTCCCCAAATTTATCCATAAAGAACGGTCCTCAGTCACCTGCATCCATCGACTTACCGCAATATTTTGCAAGTCATCACTCCACCTCGTGAGGGTCTTCCTGCACTGCGTTTGTCTAAACGAGGATGCCATTTGAAAACCTTTCTTCCCCAACGGTTGTCAATTCTACGAGGTATGGCCGGCCCATTGCCACTTCAACGGGCTGATCCTTACGGTTACGGTTCTGCTGCGGATATCTTCGCTACGGACTGTATCACGCAGAGGATCACCGTGCATACCTAGTTGGTAGTGACCCTGTCTTTGAAGCTTAGGGTTGCAGATCGAATCTTACTAAGGTCAAACATTTATGTGATGAATAAGAATGTTTGTAGTTAATATATATGTTTTAATAAGTTATGTGTTAATAAGTATGAATGTATTTAATAATATTGTTCCGAAAGTTTGGATACTACGACAGCAATAGGCTCACCGCCTGTCACGCTGTTCCAAATAACCTACGGTGAACAGTGGATCTAATAGACTATGTTGTCTAAACCTCTGCTTACCCCAGTAAAGGATATGAAGATAATTTATACGGTAAAGGTAATTTATACGGTAAAATTTCATTGTGTGACATATACCTTTCCCTGGATGGTATACGGCCGTAATCGCCACGTTTATTAAGCGGCTTGGCGATCGCAGTACCTAAGATTACCCTTTAATGCTGCCCATCACCGGTCTGCTATATTTGGTCTAGATTTTTAAGATTGATATTCCGCTATCTATCTGTAGCTTATTGCATTTTAAAAATTTTCCCTCAGTCGCTTTTACGACACCTACGCGACGAAAGAGATTGTATTATTTTCATACCATCATCATTTTCTAAAATAATTTATTTTAATATTATTTTTATAAATTACTCTATTTGGTAAACGTAGTTTTTAATCTTTTCCTTTAAACAAATGTTATAATTATTGTAACGACGATAAGAAAGGGAAAAAAAAATATCCTCGCGCTTTTCGACTCAAGTTTTTTTGACTCACCTTTCACCGAAATCATTTTTGGGACGTGACTGGCGTGTCTGTCGTCTTTATGTCCAAACTAACAATATAAATTTTACATAATTTTTGAAAAAAACTCATCAGTACCACCTGCCGATCGAACTCGGGTCACTTGACTCGAATTGCGATCGCCTAACAACTCGGCTATAGTGACTTCTGTATGTATTTATGTATGAAGACACAAAAGGAATACAAAATAGGTGTCACGATAGTGGTTGGGTGGTCGGAATTTCGAGTCAAGAGACCCGATTTCGATCCTCAAGTGGTAGGCTCGAAACAAAGGGTTTTTCAAAAACTTATGTACGAATCATATCGTTGGCTTGAACGCAGGGTGGCGATAAACTTACCACACCTGTCAAGTTGTCCCGAAATATCATCAGTGGAAGGTGAAGTCGAAAAATGGTGTCTACTAGACTTCTGTCTACCCCTGTATTAGAATTGCGTGAAGATATTTATTTATAATACAGTCCTACAATAGTACATTAGCTGAATAAGAAAAAATCGTCGCTCGCCAACCCGCCCACGAGTAACATCGCCCTAGAATAGAAGACAGGAAATCCTATATGAATTAATGACTTGTTTGGGTCTTTTAGTCAGAAAGTAAAAGGCTTTTAGTTAGACTTTTTAACTAAGAAGGGGAAAGGTAGTATATTCTTACGTCGATGATACCACACAACAATGTAATTTATAACAACAAATTATTAATAATATTAAAATAAAAACTAAAAAGTTTTACACAGCCAATCACAATATCCATGCTAATTAATTCAGATTTCAGTCAAGAGACCCGAGTTCGATCCCCAGGTGGCAGACTCATACCAATCGGTTTTTAAAAGCTTATGTACGAATCATATCGTTGGCTTGAACATAAAGACGGCGATGGGCTCACCACCTGTCAAGTTGTCCCGAAATATCATCGGTGGAAGGTGGGTTGAAGGGACTTAATTGTCTATATTACACCTCTATCTACCCGTATATTGGGAATTACGTGAATATACTTATTTATTTTCAATTTAATAACAACAAAGTTCAGCATAACTTATACGCTTTAAAGTCAATAAAATTCAATAAATTGCATAACAAATTATTAATTAAACCAAACTCAGAAAAAATCTATATGTTTTACTAAACTACTATGCGAAGAAATATTGCAGGTCTAAACTTAACTACGCTACCAGTTTTATCCTGACACGTTTATGACCCGCAAACCAACCGCACGGTAGCTTGACACCAACACGGGGTCTCTAGATAAACACGTTTACGTTATAAGCTTTAATGGTGGGGACACATTGGGGTACAGCAATCCATTTCCTTTATTTTATTGGTTCGTTGATAACCTAATAGATATTCATCACTACCATCTTCCACTCGGAAGATGGTAGGGATCCTGCCTTGAAGGTAAAGATTGCCGGTTCGTAGCCCGTTAGGAGCAAACACTTGCTGATAAATGAGGAAAGAAATAAATGATTGATGGAGAAAACTTATGTACGAATCATATCGTTGGCTTGAACATAAAGACGGCGATGGGCTCACCACCTGTCAAGTTGTCCCGAAATATCATCGGTGGAAGGTGGGTTGAAGGAACTTAATTGTCTACACTAGACTTCTGTCTACCCCTGTATTAGGAATTGCGTGAAGATATTTATTTATAATACAGTCCTACAATAGTACATTGGCTGAATGAAAACAATCGTCGCTCACAACCCCGCCGACGAGTAACATCGCCCTAGAATGTAGACAGGAAATCCTATATGAATTAATGACTTGTTTGGGTCTTTTAGTCAGAAAGTAAAAGGCTTTTTAGTTAGACTTTTAACTAAGAAAGGGGAAGGTAGTATATTCTTACGTCGATACCACACAACAATGTAATTTATAACAACAAATTATTAACAATATTAAAAATAAAAACTAAAAAGTTTTACACAGTAATCACAATATCCGTATGGTGGTCGGAATTTCGAGTCAAGAGACCCGAGTTCGATCCCCAGGTGGCAGACTCGTACCAATCGGTTTTTTAAAAGCTTATGTACGAATTATATCGTTGGCTTGGACATAAAGTGCTCACCACCTGTCACGTTGTCCCGAAAATATCTTCGGTGGAAGGTGGGTTGAAGGGACTTAATTGTCTATATTACACCTCTATCTACCCGTATATTGGGAATTACGTGAATATACTTATTTATTTTCAATTTAATAACAACAAAGTTCAGCATAACTTATACGCTTTAAAGTCAATAAAATTCAATAAATTGCATAACAAATTATTAATTAAACCAAACTCAGAAAAAATCTATATGTTTTACTAAACTACTATGCGAAGAAATATTGCAGGTCTAAACTTAACTACGCTACCAGTTTTATCCTGACACGTTTATGACCCGCAAACCAACCGCACGGTAGCTTGACACCAACACGGGGTCTCTAGATAAACACGTTTACGTTATAAGCTTTAATGGTGGGGACACATTAGGGTACAGCAATCCATTTCCTTTATTTTTATTGGTTCGTTGATAACCTAATAGTTATTCATCACTACCATCTTCCACTCGGAAGATGGTAGGGATCCTGCCTTGGAAGGTAAAGATTGCCGGTTCGTAGCCCGTTAGGAGCAAACACTTGCTGATAAATGAGGAAAGAAATAAATGATTGATGGAGAAAACTTATGGGTTTCGCCCATAAGGCAACGTTGAAAGGTGTCGAGGCAGGCCAAGACTAACTTCGAAGACCATGTGAGCAGATTGCTCGAAGTGAGGAGGGCCAAGAGTACTCGGATATCCAGACGTGCGTGTATAAAGAAAATGATGGCATCTATGGTGTAAGTTCTACGATCGCCAATCCGCTTCCTAAGCGTGGCAATTATGGCAAATCCTTCCATAAGAATGCCTCCTCATGGAAGGATTTGCCATAATTGCATATCCAGCAGCGGACATCAGATGCCATTATGTATGTATATGTGTATAGTAACTCCGTCATGTGTATTTCGTATAGCGTTTGGTATGGTGATCAGATTTCGAGCAAAGACCCGAGTTCGATCCCCAGGTGGCAGACTCATACCAATCGGTTTTTTAAAAGCTTATGTACGAATTATATCGTTGGCTTGGACATAAAGTGCTCACCACCTGTCACGTTGCCCCAAACAATAGGATTTTGTTGGAAGATTGGTCGATAGGACTTAATTATCTAGACTTCTGTCTACATATAGGGAATTATTTGAAGACATTTTTTATATCTTCACACATTTTCTCACAACTGGGGTAGACAGAGGTCTGGAAAATATAATCCTTTCATCAAAGCCCATTTGGCACAGATTCTGTCGTCGTCTTGCTATCTAAACTTAGGGTTGCAGTATAATTACATGCATATGTACATTGGATATGCATACGTTAGCACTATATTTTTTTATAGAAGAGGGAGGCAAACAAGCAGATGGCACACGTAATGGTAAGTGATTACCACCGCCCATGAACATCTGCAATACCGGAGGAATAGCGGATGCGTTGAAGGCCTTGGAAGGTAAAGATTGCCGGTTCGTAGCCCGTTAGGAGCAAACACTTGCTGATAAATGAGGAAAGAAATAAATGATTGATGGAGAAAACTTATAGGCGAAAGGCAACGTTGAAAGGTGTCGAGGCAGGCCAAGACTAACTTCGAAGACCATGTGAGCAGATTGCTCGAAGTGAGGAGGGCCAAGAGTACTCGGATATCCAGACGTGCGTGTATAAAGAAAATGATGGCATCTATGGTGTAAGTTCTACGATCGCCAATCCGCTTCCTAAGCGTGGCAATTATGGCAAATCCTTCCATAAGAATGCCTCCTCATGGAAGGATTTGCCATAATTGCATGTCCAGCAGCGGACATCAGATGCCATTATGTATGTATATGTGTATAGTAACTCCGTCATGTGTATTTCGTATAGCGTTTGGTATGGTGATCAGATTTCGAGCAAAGACCCGAGTTCGATCCGCAAGTGACAGGCTCGTACCAATGGTTTTTATAAAAACTTTTGAATGATTTATATCGTTGACTTGGATACAAAGTCGGCGACCGGCGACCACCTGTCACGTTGCCCCAAACAATAGGATTTTGTTGGAAGATTGGTCGATAGGACTTAATTATCTAGACTTCTGTCTACATATAGGGAATTATTTGAAGACATTTTTTATATCTTCACACATTTTCTCACAACTGGGGTAGACAGAGGTCTGGAAAATATAATCCTTTCATCAAAGCCCATTTGGCACAGATTCTGTCGTCGTCTTGCTATCTAAACTTAGGGTTGCAGTATAATTACATGCATATGTACATTGGATATGCATACGTTAGCACTATATTTTTTTATAGAAGAGGGAGGCAAACAAGCAGATGGCACACGTAATGGTAAGTGATTACCACCGCCCATGAACATCTGCAATACCGGAGGAATAGCGGATGCGTTGCCGGCCTTTGAAAAAGGTATAGGCTCTTTTCTTGAAGGCTGACGGCAGCTCATTGTGGAATGTGCAAGTGCGAAGTGCAAGTGCGTGGCAGAAAATTCCGCGAAAAACGCACTATGGTGGAATGCCAAGCATCAAGGTGGTGTTGATGAAATATTTGGTTATGCCGTAAGGTGCGATGGTGAAATTCAGTGGCTGGGATTAATCCGAACGATTCCTCGGAGCACTCTCCGTAGTAGATCTTATAGAAAATGCATAGAGATGCAACATCTCTTCGCAAAGCCAGGGGATCTAGCCGATCGGATAGAGTATGGTCGTCGACAATTCGAGCCGCTCTTCTTTGAATACGGTCAAATGGAAGGAGCTGACACTGGGGTGCCCCCGCCTAGAGATGAGAACAGTACTCCATGTGCGGCCGAACCTGCGCCTTATAAAGTTGCAAGCGGTGGGCCGGCATGAAGTACTGTTGTGTTCTGCTGAGCACGCCAAGCTTTTTAGAGGCCAATTTGGCCTTTCCTTCCAAATGACCGCGATACTGAACGTTGCTCGATATGTCAACGCCAAGGATTCCGATGCTGGCTGAGGCAACTAGGGGAGTGCTCTCAAAACGAGGTGATACGACGAAGGGTTTCTTTTTTGCGGTAAACGCGCAAACTTGTGTCTTATTAAGGGTTAAACTGGACTAAACTTAGTCGGGCCCAGTCCGTCCGATTTTGTCCAACAAAATCTCTACTTCAGACACAAGTTTGTTCCGGTACTCGTCGACGTTGACGAGAAATTTTGGCACAGCCGATATAAAGGGCATCACCAGTACTGTCATCTGCATAGCAATGAATGCTACTAATTTGTAACAAATCATTGATATGCAGAAGAAACAGGGTTGGCGATAGCACACAGCCTTCCAAACTAACTGCCAGGGCCTCACCCTTGCTCTAATTTGCACCTAATTTCACCCTTGCACTATATTTGGTGCGCAAATAACTTGGCGGTAAAGCCATAATGTTGCATACTTATTATATACATAATAAGGTTGATTATATCTTTACGCCATTGCCAATATAGGGGTGGACAGAGGCTTAGACAAATTAAGTCCTTTTGATCCACCTTCCACCGAAGTTATTTTTGGGATAACGTGACAGATCGTGATTCTGTCACCGTCTCTATTACCTAGCTATCGATATAAATAACAATAATAATAACAAATAAATACAAACATAAATAGAAACATCATCACATACAAAGCTTTGATCCCAAAGTAAGCAGCTTAAACACTCAGACCTGAGGAAAAGTAGAAAAAGTATTTCCTTTATTGACCCGACTGGGAATGGAACTTGGGACCTCAGAGCTGACGAAATCAAAATTGGAGTATACACCACTCATTCACGGAGGTCGTAATACCAAAAACCGTACATAGGTTTAAGAAAAAACCCTTTGGTACGAGCCTTGGGCGTCGAACTCGGGTCTTTTGATTGGAATTCCGATCACCCAACCACTCGGCTAATGTGACTCAAGACGAAAATATGTTCGGTGGAAGGTGGGTCGAAGGGACGTAATTGGCTAGACTAGACCTCTGTCTACCTGTATTGGGAATTGCGTGAAGATATTTATTTACTTAATTTATCCACCCTTTCAATTTATATTAAAAGAGTCACGATAGCCGAGTGGTTGGGCGGTCGGAATTTCGAGTCAAGAAACCCGAGTTCGATCCCCTGGTGGCAGGCTCGTGGGTTTTTCAAAAAAAAACTTACTTTTGAATTACATCGTTGGCTTGGACATAAAGACGGCAACGGGTTCACTACCTGTCACGTTGTCCCGAAGATATTTTTGGTAGAAGGTGGGTCGAAGAGACTTAATTGTCTAGACTAGACCTCTCCGGTACTCTGTCTGCTTAATTTTGGTCTGGTATGTTTCGAAACGATTATACTGCCAGATGTAGACCTATTATTCCAATTTATAAGGCCTTTTCCTCAGATGCCTCTTTGAAAGGGCATGCTATTATTCTATCGCCGACTAAAGAATAATAATAATAATTCATTGTGACAATATTACATATATTGCCCTGATCCCAAAGTAAGTAGCTAAAGCACTTGCGTTAAGGAATCAGAAACAACGATGGTACCTCAAATATCCAGACTCGAGACAATATAAAAAAGGGGTTTTTCAAATTGTCTCTAGGAACCGAACCCGGAACCTCTTATAGGAGATACCATGAAAACCAGAGTACGCCACAAGATAACGAAGGTCGTCAAACGTACCACTGGCATTTGCCTACGAAAAATAAAACAGTTTTACGCTCCCTTTTCCGGCCGACCTTTAGCACCGATCTAATATCGTGGAGCGTCAAAAAAAAGCTCTAAGTACCCGGAAACGTCCCCACTGTACATCCTTTACCTTACACAATGCCTCTTAGAAATACGATCAACTATAAAACCGCAATGCCTGCAGATTGCACTCAGTTGCCATTCGAACCGTCATACGAGCGCATGTGTGGACTGTGTACTGTGTACAAATAGTTTGTGTTGTGTCTTGTGAAAAAAAAGCAGGAGATAGTCGAAACGTGAGATGTTTTATTATATTTCCCGCCTTTTTTATTTTTTTTTCCTTTTTTTCTTTTTTAGCCTTGACGTTTTGTTGCCAGCAATTCTCATCAAATTCGCCACTTCGCTCGCCCATTTTGCATAATGCAATTGACTGATTGGTTTTGTTTATAGATTTGTCGTTAAATTAAAACATAATAATAATTAGAAATAAATAAGCGTTCTTGGTAAAAAATATTTCTGTAAGTAAAGAATTGAAAAATTACTAAAAATAATTTTCATAGTAAATACGTAATATATTATGCAGAATAGATTTTAACACGATTTTCTAAAAAAAAATTTATTGTTTGATATTAAATAATCCATTTCGTAATTATTAAATTTATTATAAAATGAATATTACATTTATCTTAAATTATATTCGGAATTTTCTGAGTACTTCCAATAAACATATTTTATAAATTATGAACTAAATAAATTACAAAAAATATGTTCATACTAATTCTAATGGAGTAGATTGACATTTAGAAATTACGTCCTTTCGACTCTCCGTTCACCCAAGAATTTTTTGGAAGAAACATTGGTACGAGACTAGCATCTGCGGCTCGAATATTAACTTGATTCGAACTCCAATCACCCAACCACCGGGGTATATTGACTTCGGGATTTTACCAACATTGTATATTTGAAACCAGTCTACATGTCAGGACAAATAATGATTTATTATGATAATGATTAATTTATTTCAATATTTGAGGACGAAACAGTTTACAGAATGTCAACATATAAAACAAATTGCCATTCGAATTAAAGGAAGCAATGCAGTCGATAAATTGACTTTCATACATACATATAATGTATTTATTATGTAATGTGTTTATTATTTATTTATTATTTGTATCATCACGCCGACAATTAAGTCTATCGCCGTCTTAGTGCACGAGGCAACAATAAAATACACATAGAAATATATTTACGTATATAAATATTCGAACTTACACATACACATCCATATCACGAGAACAAACATTTATATACATCACATAAATGTTTGCCCCCAGCGCAATTCGAACTCGACACCTTTAGCTTCAAAGTCAGGGTCACTACCTACTGAGCTATCTAAGTATAAACTTGTAGTTCTTACTTATTCTTCTTTACTTCACGCCATTCCCATTGTATATGTATATTAACCTCTTTTCTTTGAAGTCTGTCTAAAAAGTTGAACTGGTGAACTAATTAAATGGTCCTGTAATAATATCAAGACTCTCAACCTTTGCGCGGAGTAAAGAACGCGATAACAAGATTTGAACCTTTACCTCCCCCATGAACAATTTGAACTCACGAAGTCGACATCTATACAGAACAGAACATTCTTCGGTAGGAATCCTTCGCTCCATTATATATTACAATAGCTTTTACAATCTAAACCTTTCACTTCAAGGATATATAATAAAAGAATAACTTTATTTGCGCATAAACAAGAGCATTTAAGCAAAAAAAAAACGATAAAAGTCACTTATTGCATAATAAAAATTATTTTTAATATATATATATTAAACACGCAGCATATTTATTACTGCAGCATATACACGAAAAGACCCCCACTCAGAATTATTTGCAAATATTGCAATGATTTGTGAGTGTTAGTCCTTGGAGCATACTTCGGACATTAATTCCTGCATAAGATATACTATTATACATTAAAAAATATACCATAACCAATAAATATTAACACTTCTTTAAAAAGCATACCATATCTTTATCTTCCTTATTTTATTTCACATCTTCTGTATCTTCACGCATTTTCCAATCCCTTGTATAGCCATAGGTCTACATAATTTAGTCCTTTAGAACCACATCTCACTGAAGGTTAATTTGGGACAACTGTCACATCTTTATGTCCAAGCCAAAGATATAAATCGTACGGAATTTTTTGAAAAAATTCAATGTTACAAGTCTACCTCGAATTCGGGTCTCACGTCTCGAATTCCGATCACACAACCACTTGGCTATCGATAAACATAAAATTTTTATCGATAGCCAAATACCAATGGGTTTTTCAAAAACATATGCACGAATAATATATCGTTGGCTTGGACATAAAGAAGGCGACGGGTTCACCACCTGTCACGTTGTCCCGAAAATATCTAAGGTGGAAGGTCTGTCAAAGGGACTTAATTGTCTAGACTAGACCTGTATTGGGAATTGTGTGAAGATATTTATTTATTTATTAAAAAAATATTCACGGATTTACCTATACAGGGGTAGACAGAGGTCTAGACAATTTAGTCCTTTTGACCTGCATTTTATCCGAGCTTATGCAGGACAACGTGATAGCGATAATTCTGTGGTCATCTTTTTGTCCAAACCAGGGATGCAAATATTACAGTACTAAAACGATACGTTGGTACGAGCATTTCTTGTAAAGATCTTCTCGGGTCCTCTTATTCAAATTCCGATTTTCCAACCACTCGGCTATTGTGGCCTAGATATTATATATATCTTACACTAATATTTACAATACTTATAACCTTAAAATTACATTATTGATTGAGACTAGCAAAGATTATACAAAGCATTCAATCTTTCATTGTAACATTGACAAGTGTAATTTATGGTTTCCGTTAAAGGAGGAGCAGGTCCTAACCTGTAATTAATAAAAGTGCATCATAGTGGAACGCAGAAATATAATAAATTATTGAAGAATATACTTCGTTTGAATAAATTATATGTTCTAACTTTCTCGAGGAAACATTTAACACAATTTAGTAAGGAAGCGTTATCTAAATAAAACACATAACGTGGTGGGGTAGACAGCCAAGTCAGACAGGTGTAGACAATTAAGTCATTTCGACCCACCTTTCACCGAAGAAATTTTTTGGGACAACGTGGCCGGTGGTGAGCGATTCTTCATGTCAAAACCAACGATAGAAATAGTACATAAGTTTAAAAAAAAACCTAGTGGTATGAGCCACCTGGGGCTCCAACTCGGGTCTCTTAAATCGGATTCCGATCACCCAACTACTCTGCACCAAGCACATCGTGACTTTTATAAAATAAAATAAAATAAATATAAATATCTTCACGCAATTCCCAGTACAGAGGTAGACAGAGGTCTAGTCTAGACAGTTTATTCCCTTTGACCCAGTTTCCACCGAAGATATTTTCGGGGCAACGTGACAGGTGGTGAGCCCGTCGCCGTCTTTATGTCCTAGCCAACGATATAATTCATACATAAGTTTTTGAAAAACCCATTGGTACGAGCCTGCCAACTGGGGACCGAACTCGAATCTCTTGACTGGAAATTTCGACCACCCTACCACTCGGCTATCCTGACTTCATGAAGTTTTGACGAATTGAAGTCACGATGACTTTTATAATAAGAATATTGTTAATTATGTACTATTATACGATATACAGCAAACGTATGCTGTGTGCATTCTATATAGAACTAGGCTTTCGAAGCGGAATAAAAAATGCAAAGCTTTAATAAACAGCAATTAGAAGACAATTTAACAACAGCAATTTAGGAGAGATTTAGGTGTTTCCGCATTTAAATCAAATTCATCAGAAGCCTCTATCTACCCCAGAAGTCGTTTAATATTTTAATTAATTTCAATAACATAAAATATAATAACACAGATCCTGCTTTCATTTTAATTAAATGAAAACTATACATTACATTTATGTAGATTTATTTATAAATTGCTCAAATCTTTGAAGCAATCTCGATAATTGATTTTCGTGAATCGATATTTAGAAATTACACAGAAATTATTTAATAAATAATTGTAATTATTCATAAATTGTTAGAAATAATTATTTAGAATTTTTGCGGTCGACCCAATAGCCGAGATGTTAGTGAACTGGCTTTCAAAACTTAAGGTTCCGGATTCGAATCACCTTAAGTGCAAACTTATGTGTCAATGAATATAAGTGAATAAATATCTTCACGCAATTTCCAATACAAGGGTAGACAGAGGTGAAGTCTAGACCGTTAAGTCCCTTTGACTCACCTTCCACCGAAGATAATTTCGGGAAAACGTGACAGGGGGTGAGCCCGTCGCCGTCTTTACGAATATTTCCAAGCCAACGATATAATTCGCACACAAGTTTTTGAAAAACCTGTTGGTACCAGCCTGTCACCTGGGCATCGAACTCTGACAGTTCACCACTGAAACTGACTCGAAATTCCGACCACCCAACCACTCGGCTATCGTGACTTCTGTGATGAATATTAATGTTTGTTATCGATTTATGGATGTTAGTATAATACTTATTAAAAATAGTATAAACCTGTCTAAATATATTGTATCGTTTGATTGGACATTCGACAGACTTACTTTTGTAACGTTGTTCCAAAAACTACCGTGAAATGTAGGCCGGAAGGACTAAATTGTCGGAACCTCTGTCTGCCCCACATATATATTACTAAAATGCTCATGCATACGACCTCCGTGGACGAGTGACGTAAACACCGGTTTTCAAGGTGTCGTCATCTCAAGGTCTCGGGTTCGATTCCCGAACAGGACAATGCAGAAAAAACACTTTTTCGCACATTTTCTCGGGTCTGGGTGTTTGTGGTGCCTTTGTTGTTTCCGATTCCCATACCACAAATGCTTTAGCACTTGTGGTATTGGGATCAGAGCAATGTATGTTATGTTGTCCCTATCTATATATGTATTTGTTTATTTATTACATAATCTAAGAAATTGTTAAAACATTTAATTTGTAAATGATGATCATTTTAATTAATAATTTAAATCTTTATGTATTTTCCCAATATTGGGTGTTTTTGGTACGTTAGTTGTTTCCGATTCCATAACACAAGTACTTTTACTACATATTTTGGGATCGGAGCAATGCATGTGATGTTCTCTCTAACTATTTATTTATAACGCAAATAGCCACAAAGGCCTAGTGAATGGGAGACCAGAATTCGAGTTAAGAGACCCCGAATTCGATCACCGAGGCAGGTACCAAAGAGTTTTTTAAAAAACTTATGCACGATTTATATCGTTGGCTTGGACATAAAGACGGCGACGGGCCTATCATGATGTTGCAAAATTGTCTTCGGTGAAAGGTGGGTCGAACGGACCCCAGTATTGGGAATTGTGTGAAGATATTTTTTATAACGTGCATACACCAACAAGTCGACACACACATCCACATCAGTAGCATTAAAATAATAATAAAAATAAAGTTGTCTTCACTCCGAGTAAAATTTTACTACAAGTATAATAATTGTTGTATGTAATGTATACTGTTTGTATAATAATAGTTGTTATATAATAAATAAATAAATTAATATCTTCACGTGATATAAAAAGACAGCAAAATCCTTTCGTCCTGCCCTTCACCCAAGTCTTCTTGGTACAGTGTGACAGGTGGTGAGCCTATCGCTGATTTTATGTTCGAATATCACATCACATTTTGTATAATATTAAAACCAAAAAAAGAGGATACCTATGGAGTTTCTTTCGCCTGTTTCTTCTCCGTTAGAGAAACCTCATTACGTAACGGTGGTAGACTCAAAATGACTATCGATAAACCAATGTAATTTCTTATGTCGGTAAATAAATGAATTGATTTGATTTGATTAGATAAATATTAATACTTACACAAAAATATTCATGACTCGTATGTATACACCTAGCGAAATTCCGACCCGCAACCCTTAACCTCGAAGTCAGGGTCACTACCAACCAGGCTTTCGAGTAATACTTGTCCTGAATGACTATTCTAATATTTCTTCTTGTTTCAGATGTGGTCTAGCATAGAGTGCTCCATGACTAAGGTATGTAGGTGTTATGTATAAAATTGTTTTCGTTAGCTGCAACCCGCATTAGTCACGATAGCCGCGTGGTTGGGTCTTTGGAATCCGAGTCAAGCGACCCGAGTTCGATCTCCTTTCGTAGCAGGCTCATACCAATGGATTTTTATTAAACTTATGTACAATTTATGTCTCCGTAATTATCTAGAAAAATATATTTGTCATCGTTACAGATATATTAGAAAAAGAGAGCTAATTTTAAAGGTGACTTTATAAATATCTTCACGCAATTCCCTATACAGGGGTAGACCGAGGTCTAGTCTAGACAATTAAGTCCCTTCGACCCACCTTCCGAAGATATTTTCGGGACAACGTGACAAGTGGTGAGCCCGTCGTCGTCTTTATGTCCAAGCCAACGATGTAATTCGTACATAAGTTTTTTAAAACTTATGTACGATTTATACCGTTGGCTCGGACTTAAAGACGGCGACGGGCCTATCATGATGTTGCAAAATTGTCTTCGGTGAAAGGTGGGTCGAACGGACCCCAGTATTGGGAATTGTGTGAAGATATTTTTTATAACGTGCATACACCAACAAGTCGACACACACATCCACATCAGTAGCATTAAAATAATAATAAAAATAAAGTTGTCTTCACTCCGAGTAAAATTTTACTACAAGTATAATAATTGTTGTATGTAATGTATACTGTTTGTATAATAATAGTTGTTATGTAATAAATAAATAAATTAATATCTTCACGTGATATAAAAAGACAGCAAAATCCTTTCGTCCTGCCCTTCACCCAAGTCTTCTTGGTACAGTGTGACAGGTGGTGAGCCTATCGCTGATTTTATGTTCGAATATCACATCACATTTTGTATAATATTAAAACCAAAAAAAGAGGATACCTATGGAGTTTCTTTCGCCTGTTTCTTCTCCGTTAGAGAAACCTCATTACGTAATGGTGGTAGATTTAAAAATTAAAATCAATTAATGTAATTACATATGACTTAAGTCGATGAATAAATAATTTGTTTGGATTCGATGTAAGACTTTACCGCCCCCATTCTTTATGTGGGTGTGGTAATAGGCGAGGGAATAAGGTTTTAAGATGGCAATGAATAGTGAAAAATAAAAATAAAATAAGCAGACCGGTAATTAGAGTATAATTTGCGAGGTATCAAGAAGTGAGATCGCGTTCCGTTTTCCAAATATGGCGATTATTGTACTGCAAACGCCGTATGATGCAAAGCGATTGGGACAAATCATTATTTCGGAAAAGGCCTAAACCGCGGTGGACACTCACATAAATTAGTGTGCTTAAAAAACTGGAGGACTACAATAAAGATTTAAATCCTTTGTTAATTTGCTTCAAAAAAGACTAAAAACTGTATTTGGTGCAGAAGTGATCGACCGACTTTGCCAGCCTATTGATCTTAGATTTTGTAAACATTTATAGTTGTTACAGTGAAAATGAATACATGAAATACAATTAATATAGATAATATTTATATTTATTTGGTATTTATATTTATATTTATTTGGTATTTATATTTATTTGGTATTTATATTTATATTTATTTGGTATTTATATTTATTTATATACGAGTATATAGCAGGGGACTTCAAGTAAGACAGTATTTTAGGAAAGTAAAAAAAATTGCTCGTAAAAGGGGTAAAAAAGGAAATATAATTTCATTGAAAATATATGACTGTCTTTTCTGGACTTAGAAAATATAAAATTGTTTCGTAGTCTAATTGATTACAATTATAAATTATCTGTTGTAACACTTTTGAGATTAAATCCTTGTGGGGTACGGAAATGGATTAAAAGAATTACACCTCGCGGACGAATCTGCCGGCATAAAGCTAGTTAAGATAAAATTATCATATTTGAATACCTCCAATGAAAACATTACAATATTTCTTAAAATTAGATTATCTTGAGGACGCCCTTCATAGACGAGTGTGGCGTAAACACTGGTTATCAATGTCACCATCTCTGAGGTCCCGCGTCCGATTCCCGTATGAAACCATACGATTCTGTTCGCTACTTTATTTTAGTATCGAAGCAATTTATGTGATGTTGTCCCAATCTATGGCTGTATGTATCTTATTGAGTGCTCCACTTTAGTTATTTAGTTCTATATGTTTGGTTGTATAACTGAGCGAAGAGGGGAGGGTCAAGAGTACTCGGATACCTAGAAGTGCATGTATAAAGAAAATGATGAATCTGAAAGAAGCGGAAGAGGATCTGAAAGAAGAGTAAAGATCGTGACGATTGGCGACCAGATCTCTCTGGCAGGGACTGTGCGTGAAGATAGATAAGATAAGATAAGGTTTAGTTGTATAGTCTTAAAGGGAAAAAACCCATTGTGATTTTTACTAGTCAAATCAAATCATGTCGACTAGGTAATTAAATTATTTTACGAAGGAACAGAATTACGCCACTCGTCCATGGAGGTCGTCTAAATTAGAAATCTTCCTCACAATAATAAAAATTATTCATAGAAACATATATAAATGTACACATAGCCAGGAACAACATCACATACTTTTGTTCTAATCGCCACGCTTGGCAAGCGGGTTGGCGATCTTTGGTCTGACATTTTAGAGATATCAGTTTCCATTAGGATATTCTAGTTATCCGTTGTCACGTTGCTTCAAAAAGACTAAAAACTGTATTTGGTGAAGAAGTGATCGACCGACTTTGCCAGCCTATTGATCTTAGATTTTGTAAACATTTATAGTTGTTACAGTGAAAATGAATACATGAAATACAATTAATATAGATAATATTTATATTTATTTGGTATTTATATTTATATTTATTTATATACGAGTATATAGCAGGGGACTTCAAGTAAGACAGTATTTTAGGAAAGTAAAAAAAATTGCTCGTAAAAGGGGTAAAAAAGGAAATATAATTTCATTGAAAATATATGACTGTCATTCTGGACTTAGAAAATATAAAATTGTTTCGTAGTCATTACGATTACAATTATAAATTATCTGTTGTAACACTTTTGAGATTAAATCCTTGTGGGGTACGGGGAAATGGATTAAAAAGAATTACACCTCGCGGACGAATCTGCCGGCATAAAGCTAGTTAAGATAAAATTATCATATTTGAATACCTCCAATGAAAACATTACAATATTTCTTAAAATTAGATTATCTTGAGGACGCCCGTCATAGACGAGTGTGGCGTAAACACTGGTTATCAATGTCACCATCTCTGAGGTCCCGGGTCCGATTCCCGTATGGTTTCCGATTCTGTTCGCTGCTTTATTTTAGTATCGAAGCAATTTATGTGATGTTGTCCCAATCTATGGCTGTATGTATCTTATTGAGTGCTCCACTTTAGTTATTTAGTTCTATATGTTTATGTATATGTTTGGTTGTATAACTGAGCGAAGAAGGGAGGGTCAAGAGTACTCGGATACCTAGAAGTGCATGTATAAAGAAAATGATGAATCTGAAAGAAGCGGAAGAGGATCTGAAAGAAGAGTAAGGATCGTGACGATTGGCGACCAGATCTCTCTGGCAGGGACTGTGCGTGAAGATAGATAAGATAAGATAAGGTTTAGTTGTATAGTCTTAAAGGGAAAAAACCCATTGTGATTTCTACTAGTCAAATCAAATCATGTCGACTAGGTAATTAAATTATTTTACGAAGGAACAGAATTACGCCACTCGTCCATGGAGGTCGTCTAAATTAGAAATCTTCCTCACAATAATAAAAATTATTCATAGAAACATATATAAATGTACACATAGCCAGGAACAACATCACATACTTTTGTTCTAATCGCCACGCTTGGCAAGCGGGTTGGCGATCTTTGGTCTGACATTTTAGAGATATCAGTTTCCATTAGGATATTCTAGTTATCCGTTGTCACGTTGTCCCAAAAATATCTTCGGTGGAAGGCGGGACGAAAAGACTTAATTGTTTATACCTCTGTCAACCCCTGTGTTGGGAACGGCGTGAAGATATTTATATTTATTTATGCATACGTAAGTCACGATAGCCGAGTTGTTGGTTGGTCGGAATTTCGAGTCGAGAGTTTCAAGTTCGATCCCCAGGCATTGACCAATGAGTTTTTCAAAAACTTATGTACGAATTTCATCGTTGGCTTGGACATAAAGGCGGCGACGGGCTCACCACATGTCACGTTGTCCCGAAAATATCTTCGGTGGAAGGTGGGTCAAAGGGACTTAATTGTCTAGACTTGACCTCTGTCCCTGTATTGGGAATCGCGTGAAGATATTTTTTTATATTTTTATTTTATTTATTTATGCATACATATTATTTACAATTATTATACATTACAATTATTATCAATAGAACCATCATGATATCATGACCGTTTAGATTTAAGATCATCGACAATCACCGAGATCTATCGACCATCTGTCCGTAAATGTGCGCCGGCGCATCCAGTACGGCTAATTTAAGTGTCATCACAATCACATGCATTAGGTATTACACGAGACCTTTGCTTGCTGTAGGGTTGTCCCACACGCAAATTATAATATATCGAGACATATGTTACACTGCAATTTGGTAATATTTTGACATGTTTTCCGTTAGTTTGATTTTGTTTTTCATAAATATTGTCATAATTATATTTATGAATATTCCCACTACAGGAATTGGCAGAGGTAAGGATGTGAGGATGTGTTTAAAACTTTTTTTACCACTGTACATTTTGGGTGCTTTACAGCATCCGTTTCCGTAATCACAAAACTCGACAAGTTTTTTGATCGAGTAAAACAGACAAAATTATTTCAATTTGAAAATTATATAAATTTACCATAGAGAATTAAAGAATACGTGTATTTTCTTGATCAGATACGATTTTTGATGATATAAACAATTTTATCGATAACACAGCAACGGCTCTAGGGAAGCTGTTGCAATGACTAATGGTGTACTGGAGTTGCGTGAGACATGGCACGAAAAGTGAGCTAAAAAGGGAAATTACACGAAAACGAATCTGTTCGTGGTAATATTTGCAAGGACTTCATTTTGTGAAAGACGAAGAGCACTATATTATTTACAGACGTATATCTGTCACGTGTGGTAACGGCGTAAGAATATTGCCACCCCCTTTCTTCCAGTGGGTGTCGTAAGAGGCGACTAAGGGAAACAGTCTTGAATATCGTTATGGCAACCGATAGATCGCGGGATAACTATCTCTAAATTTATTAGATCAAAATATTTAGACCGGAGATGGACAGCAGCGTCTGAGGTGCGAGTGATCTGGTACTGCGATCCCCAAACCGCTTGCCAAGCGTGACGATTATAGCAAATCCTCCCCATGGGAGAGGCATATGTCCTACAGTGGACTTTAACATGCCGTTATGTATGTATGTATCAGACACAACATAATTTAAAATCCGAGTTCGATCCCCAGGGGGAAGACTCGTAATAATGATTTTTATATGAAAACTTAGGTACGATTTGTGTTGTTGGACACCATGACATCTACAGCGTATACAGACAGCACATTTATTATAAGACTTTTTTTTCGCTTTCTATCCCCTAGAGATGTTTACTATATTTTTAAACCACAGTGATCCAGGTTTCTCGTTTGAGACCTAAAATTAAGAAAGAAAAAGAAAATTTTTATCTCTAATTTAATAATAAAAATAGAGAATGAAAAGGTCAAGCTTTCGAATTACTTCACTCATATGAAATGGGACTTCAAATCTCATTCTAATGAGTTTTATTAACAACTTATGCACGATTTATATAGTTGCCTTGGAAGCAAAGACAGCGACAGGCTCACTATGTGTCAAGTTGTCGTAGAAATGTGGGTCGAAGAACTAAATTGTTTAGACCTCTGGCAACCCATGTATTGGGAAATACGTGAAGATCTAAACTCATAAATAATAAACTGACCACATAGCTCGCATAACTGATAACCAATGGGATAGAAAGGTTCTTGAGTAGAAGACTCGTTTAGGCCAGCGCAGTTTGGGGCGACCTCACCTAAAGATGGAGTGACCTGCCCTATTGGGCACCTGCTAAGCTCTAAGCCACCTGCATCCATCGACTATTGTCGATGCAGGTGGCTTAGGACCTTGCAGAAATCTTTGGAGCATGCCTTTGCTATAAGTTTTGGAAAAAAATCATTTATACGATTCTACCAACTGGGATCGAACTCGATTCGAATTTCAATCATCCAATCACTAGGCCATCGTGACTATATAGTTTAGATTTAGTATTTAAAAGTGAAAGCCTTAACTAGTAGTCTACCTTCGTTTAAAATGAATAAACGAATATTATCCAGAGAAATTTATTTTTAAAGAAAGTCCATTTTATGTGCATTTAAAAATCCTCAACTTTATTGTTTTCTTTACTTTTGAACTCAATGAAATAAATCGAATCAACATTAAGTGATGCGCAGTGTTCCAATTCTTCGAGTCGATATATAACTGCGTACTTTTTGCAAATGTTCCTTGAGTTTTTATTGTGATCGTAATCAAAAGTAAACGATGCAATCGATTGTAATTTTATCGATAATCTCGTTATGTTGGGGAGAAACTCGACGTTACGAGTTTCGAATGTTCTCCGTTTCTTATCTTTATAGCGTGGTAAAAGTGAATTGAGAAGAAAACAGCTATAAAATCTGATGAGGTTGTGGTCAAACTTTAACACGACGACCTCGGTCTTAGTGTGCACCGGTTTTCGAGGTTTCGCCAGACCAAAGGTCCCGGTTTCGATGCCCGGACGAGACAATGTAGCATTTTTTCTGTATTATCTCAAGTGTGTTTGTGGTACCTTCTGTGTTTCCTATTACAATACATGAGCACTTTACCTACTTAGATTAGGATCAAACCAATATATTTATTTATAAATATTAATAAATATTTTCTCGCCATTTCCAATACAGGTGTAGACAGAGGTCTAGACAATTAGGTCCGACATTCGATACACATTCAATGATGACATTTTTACAAATAAACATATATTTTTTATTTAATTAGCCTTTACAATAAATTTAAAAAATTACGGTCGATAGAGATTCGCTCAGCGATAAAAAGTTGGCGTGATTTTTTATTTTTTATACATTTTACACATTTTTTATCAATAATGTCAGAGGTAAATTTGGAACTTAAAACAATACATAAAGGTAAGATTTTTACCAATAAACATAAGTGGTTTTTGAGGTACCAAAAACAAATGTTTATATAATATTTATGTGATTATTTATGTATTATAAGGGACCACTGAAAATTAAGGCTGACATGTACCTGTCAGAGCAGGTTTCATCACAGCAATACACCTGAGTGGCTTTCCTTTATTGCCAAATTGCATTTCTGCAAAAGACCACTGTTTTTAAATTTTAATTTTCCTTTTTTTTTACTTTTATATTTAATTTGAAGTGTCAAATAAATGTTTCTTTCTGTTGTACTATAGATGTATTTATTATTTATGTATAAGCACGATTAGCTTGCGTTGACTAAGATAAAAAATGTTCCTGAAAGTTATAAATTTGTATTAAAGTTTCCCGAAAATGAGTAAAGGTACAGTCAATTAAATCCTTTTGACCACCGTTAAATCTTTTTTTTTTTTTTTTTCACCGAAACCTATTCGAGGCAGCTTTAAAGGTGGTGAGCTTATCACTAAGGGATCGATTAGTGTCCAAGCGAACGGTGTAATGTATATATAATAACACTGACAAATATTAATATATTCTAAATATGTTTAAGTCAAACCGGATGCGTAAGCTTGTGATTTCGTTAACAATTAAAAAAAGAATTCTGTGCTCATGTTGGCCAAAATAGGTAAGTATCACAATAAAATTAAAAAACTAAAAATCTTAAGTGTTTTTGTAATAATAATTAATTTATCACCAGAAATCACCAAATATTCGAATTCATTTGGTTTTATTTTCTATTAAATTAAGGAGGAACCTACGCTCTGATCCTTATTCGTAATTGAAATACTGACCAGAAATATTTAGATTTATTTTGAACGTGGAACTTTCGCGCCATCTTAATATTAATTTGTTCCATTCCATTTACAAAAATGGAGTGCTTGCAAAATTAACTCACTAATACACTGCACCGCTATGATTACGCACCAAAAGAGTTATTCAACTCTCTTTCTTACTTAACTATTATTAACTTTCGTATCTTAATGCTTATCCCAATATAGGGGTAGAAACATTTGCCATTTTAAAAGGCTGTTAATAGATTTAAGCGTTACTTTGCAGTAATTCATTATTATAAAGGTAAGATAAGAGTCATGATAGTTATAGTAGTTGAATGGTGGTGGTCTGAATTTCGAGTCCGGATACCCGAGTTCGATCCCCAGGTTATTGGCTTGTACCAATGGGCTTTTTTCAAAAACTTATGTACGATTATATACTTATAGACTTGGACATAAAAAAGACGATGGGCTTACCACCTATCACGTTGTCCCAAAAATAGTCTTCGGTGGAAGGTGGGTCGAAGGGACTTGATTGTCTAGACTAGACCTCTGTCTACCACTGTATTGGGAAGGGCTTGAAGGTATATTTTTAAAGATGTTATTATAACATTATACTGCACTTTTCCGCATGCATAACTCAATGGCATATATAACTTGATCCGATGAGGCGAAGAACACCACTGTCCCTCCAACATACGCTTGCACTAATTTAGTTATTATTTTGACCGAAGAGACTTCATCTAGCGATTAGATCACCGTAAAGTTTTTTTAGAGCCTTAAACAAGACTTAGTCTCGTTGTAATGTCGTTTAGAGTCTTATTTAAATAATTTTCAGAGGCGAAACACGTGACGCGTAATTGTCCTTGGTGGTATATGTTACCTGGTATCGATTGGTATGACCGTGTGGTATCGGCGTAAGAATATTTCCATTCCTTTCTTCACGTGGCTGTCGTAAGAGACGACTAAGGGAAACAACCTTGAATATCATTATGGCAACCGATAGATGGCGGGTTAACCATCTCAAAACATATCAGACCAAAATAATCATACCGAAGATGGGCAGCAGCTGAGGTGCAACTGGTCTGGTACTGCAATCGCAAATCCGCCTGCCAAGCGTGGCGATTATGGCAAATCCTCCCTTAGAGAGAAGCCTATGTCCTGCAGTGGACTTTAGCAGACCGATATGTATAACGCCATCTACACCTTAATTTTATATTTCTATTGATGTTTAAACCATGCAGGTCATGCTGGACTTTTTACCACGTCTATGTAAGCCTCGAAGGAAAGACCATAGCCTCGAAGGTAAGACCATAGCCTCGAGGTCGCGGGTTCGAATCTCACCCGTGTCAGTTGATCTTACAAATTTCTCATTTATTCAAAAATACTGTAATGTGTTAAGGTCCTTAAGCGGCAAATAAGTAATGGGTTTATCTAACTTGTTACAATGACCGCACATTTGTTACAGTCATGTTACGTACAGGATAATAGTTCAACGAGGATTGATTGATGGGATTTTTGGCCTGGGGCTACGCGCCGTCACTTTGCAGTCACGTTCATTATTTAACTTTGGTCTGTTAAGCAAAGACTTTTAACAGGTTATATATTATTTCCATTTCGAACATGCAAACAGTGATGGATGACGACAAGATGGAGTTATACCTGTAGAATATTTTTGAATCCATTGATGCATATGAAGATGCCCATTCCATATTGTAATTTGATAATGAACACGAAAATATATGTGAAATGGCGCCAAATTTTATTTTACCATACCAATAAACAAGTAGTGAATGTCCTGTTTCATGATTTCTATGTATAAAAGTTTTGTTTTTTTTCTTCCATCCACTTGAGTGTGTTGCATGTGCCAAATAAAATCTCTCTTTCTTTTCTTTCTTTCAAAATCGAAAGAAGTTTCTAAAATAATATACGTATTCCAAATTCAAAATAATTTAAAAGTTGAATAAAGAAGTGTTTTTATATAACATTATTTATGGCCAGACTAGTTATATATATAAGTATAGTACTTACCAGGTTTTTATGCCGACTAAAAATAGTGCTGCAATAAGATACATCTATAATTTGGAAATAAATCAAATCGCATTGCAAAACGTAGGTGTCATTAACAAAGCAGAAACAACAATATATTTTATTGCTAACCGAAAAACAATCCCACGCTAAATAAAATTAATTAATATCAATGGTTTGAAAGCCAATAATTAATTGAATAATTTATTGGATAATCCATTACCATAATAAACATAAATTCATAAATACATAAAGACGGCGACAGGCTCACCACGTTTCCCAAAAAAAGCCCACCTTTCTTTGGCCCAACCCTTCCCTGTATGAAGGGAGGAAGGGTCCAAAGGGCTTAATTATCTAGACTTCTATATTTTTTTCCTTACAAACCTAGGTATCATTAGCTAAGCGATAGGCTCTCCACTTATCACGTTGCATCAAAGCTTCGGCACTGATCGGCATTCGAGTCAAGACTCGAGTTTGATCCCTAGATGACAGTCTCGTACCGATAAGTTATTTCAAAACTTATGTACGATTTATATAATCCGCTTGAACATAAAGATGTCGACAGGCTTACCATAATTCCTCTTTTCTTCGGCGTTCGTCATTTCTTCGGCGAAAGGTGGGACTTAATTGTGTAAACCCCCGTCTATACGAGTATCGGGAGCGGCATGAAGATATAAATTTTATTACTTAGATACACCAAAGCCGCATAGTTTACAAAGTTCAGTAATCTTGCACTTTACGTGTTAGGAAACCAGAATTAATGGTAAACGACATCATTACAATATAAACCACAAGTACAGCATCAAGAGCTAAAACATGGCCTTGTGGGGTGTTACTTGTATGCGGGAATGTACACGTCGCTTTCGTAAAATCCTAATGCACAAATGCAGGTCTTTATTAACTTTTTTTGGTTTTCATTTTATATTAAAAATAGTTATTTTATCAACATATGTATTAATTATAGATTAAAAATAAAAATATGTTTTAATTATAGATTAAAAAGATCAGAGTCACGATAGCCGAGTGGTTCGGTGGTCGGAATTTCGAGTCGAGAGACCCGAGTTCGATCCCCAAGTGGCAGGCTCGTACCAATGAGTTTTTCAAAAACTTATGTACGAATTATATCGTTGGCTTGGACATAAAGGCGGCGACGGGCTCACCACCTGTCACGTAGTCCCGACAATATCATCGGTGGAAGGTGGGTCGAAGGGACTTAAATGTCTAGACTAGACCTCTGTCTACCCCTGTATTGGGAATTGCGTTGCTTCAAATTCCATAATACAAGTGCATATGTCGCCAACTATGGGATCGGTGCAATGTGATCAATCTATGTATGTATTAATATCATTCATTCGTTGCTTTGGACATAATGAGCTCAGAGATGTGGATGGAATGAAAATGAATTTGCTAGACTTCTGACGAGTCAGGCACCGCATGCACCCCGTGTCACCGTGATTTTGCGGTCGACGCAAGGCCATGGAGTAATTTTGTATGCTCTAATGGCAGGGCAGGTTTATGAAATGCGTGAAAACAAAAAAAAATACGATAATAAACCTTTTAATTTAGTCCAAAATGTGGAGTAATCCGAGCAGTCATCGGTCGACGTCAAAATCAAATCAAATTCCATACTGTTGACATGAATATTATGTACAAAATATTTAAATATAAACGTCAGGTAGCCTAGGATTTACAATAATAGAAAACATGTTGATTTCGTTACCATTCGAAGCCAGATGGTTCCGTAACTATAAGAAGTTCTGAAAGTTTTTAAAACTTAGAAACTTAAATTATAAGCCACGATGGCCGAGTGGTTGGATAGTCGGAAATTCGAGTCAAGAGAGCCGAGTTCGATCCCCAGGTGGAAGGTTCGTAACAATAGGTTTTCAAAACTTAGTGTGATTTCGATGGATTTGTATCTTTGGCTTGGTTATGAAGGCGGCGACGGGCTCACCACCTGTCACGTAGTCCCGAAAATATCTTCGGTGGAAGGTGGGTCAAAGGGACTTAATTGTCTAGACTAGACCTCTGTCTACCCCTGTATTGGGAATTGCGTGAAGATATTTATTTATTTATTATTATTTATTTTATCAAGTGAGTTACGTAGAGAATTCTCCAATTGCTTCGAGCGACGTCGTTTGTCTGCAGAATTGTACCCGACACTTTCTTCATCGGCTAATGTAGTATTGCAAATCTTTATTAAAAAATATGTATTAATTATAGATTAAAAAGATCAGAGTCACGATAGCCGATTGATAGATCCCCAAGAGGCCGACACGTACCAATGACTTCTTTCAAAACTTAGTGTGATTTCGATGGATTTGTATCTTTGGCTTGGTTATGAAGGCGGCGACGGAATTAACACATGTCAGGTTGTCGGAAATAAATGTCTTCGGTGGCTAGAGGGTCGAATTAAGCACCTTCACTCTCCCTTTCACAGATGCCTATGGGACAACGTGTAAGAGGATGGGCCTAGTCTTAGTGTCTAATCCAATGGGACAATATACTAGTATTTACACAGATACATATTTTACATGTATACTCGATTAATCATATGCATAAATAGCCATCGATAACTCGATAACTCGAGACATTCATATTCGTCGCAATAATTTTGCCTCTAAAGGAATTCGAAACCACAACCCATAGCTACGTAGACAAGACCACAACCAAATATCTACTAGTCTGTCGGTTCGTCATGTTTCTCCTCGAAGTGCGAGATGCGGATATTGCAAAATGAATTTACAGTCACAGGTTATTGTTACCCAATTACGTTGGCCATTGTGGCCACCGTGAGAACACCACCGTTATCATTCCACTGAATCTAATGCATTATGTTTGTTTTGGGCGTTCCCGCGATATTTCGTGTAAATAAGACACCCAGAGAAATCATTAATACAATGAGGATTTCCTACCTTCGTTATAGTGCGATATTACCAGTCGGCGGGGTTGTACGCGACGTTTTCGGAATGTACTATTGCAGAAATTTATTTCTATATTCATAATAATAATAATAAATAAATATCTTCACGCAATTCCCAATACAGGGGTAGACAGAGGTCTAGTCTAAACAATAAAGTCCCTTTGAACCACCTTCCACCGAAGATATTTTCGGAACAACGTGACAGGTGGTGAGCCCGTCGCCGTCTTTATCATAATAACTCATACATTTTGAAAACCTATTGGTACGAGCCTGCCACCTGGGTATCGAACTCGGGTCTTCTGGACTCGAAATTCCGACCACCCAACCATTCGGCTATCGTGACTTAATTATATCGTGGCTTATATTCATACATAAATATATAACTGAGCCATAGCATAAATGGCCAACACGACAGCCGAGTGCCGAGCCGAGCCGATCCGATCCCCACGAGGTAGACTTGTAAAAATGGATTATTTCAAAAAGTTGTGAATAATTTATATCGTTGGTTTGGACATAAAGAAGATGACGGGCGGGCACCACCTGTCATGTTGTCGCAAAAAATGTCTTCGGTAAATGAATTAATTTTCTAAATCTCAGTCTACTCCAGGATTGAAAATGGCATAATATGATTATTTAAACATAAATACGTAGATACATACATAGACCATATTACTTACGCTCTGATCCCAAAGTGGATAAAGTACTGATGTTATTTAATCGGAAACAACGAAGGCACCACAAACACCCACACCCGATACAAAAGTCGTTTTCTATATTGACCCGTGAGATCGACCTCCGGACCTCAGAGCTAGCGACATTAACACCAGTGCGTACGCGACTCAACCATGGATGTCGTCATATTCATTTTAGATTAAAAATTGTTTTTGCATCCAGTGTGTTTATGTAGAGAATTCTGCGATTTCTAATGTTGGAGAAAGTATATGTTTGAATAAGACATCCAGACAAATCATCAATTATAATATCTTTTCATGTATTAATTCTGAATGATAGGACAAAAAAAATTTACATGTACTCGGTTAATAAATACAATTCAACATCCTATAGTTTCGCTGGCCTGCTTTGCTACTCTGCCTTTGAAGTTAAGCGTAGAGTCTGGCTACAGTCAAACATTTGTGAAGTTTATCTCTTGTAGTGAAGATAGATTAGAGCGGGGGAACGTGCGCTGTGAGACTTCAGTAGGTGTTGATGGACTTCACACATATTCGAACATTATATTATTTTTAAGATTATTTCTCGATGCTAGTAAAACTTTTAAGAATTTTTGAAGTGATACTTCTTTAGAATTATTCTTTTTTCTTTATTGTACACATTAGAAGCGAAATTATACAATAGAATTCATATCATAAAAATGTACAAAGGCGAGATTAACCCTAACAAGAGTTCTCTTCCAGCAAACCTTTAACGAAATTATGATTTGAAACTCAACGAAACGCAAATGCGTCATGATAAAGAAACAAACACATAAATGTACAAAATTAAGTCGGCGAGAGAATGAGATAGAATACATTACAATACCTACATGAAGTAATTGAATCACTGTCTATCGTAAAGGCCTCAGACGTCTGCCTACTTCGTTGAAGTTAGACCCATGCTTCTTTGTTACTGGGTCGGCGTAATTATATTGTCATTTTGGTGCACGTAGTAAATGATGGCTAATAATAATAATAATAATAATAATAATAATAATAATAATAATAATAATAATAATAATAATAATAATAATAATAATAATAATAATAATAATAATAATAATAATAATAATAATAATAATAATAATAATAATAATAATAATAATAATAATAATAATAAATAAATATCTTCACGCAATTCCCAATACAGGGGTAGACAGAGGTCTAGTCTAAACAATAAAGTCCCTTTGAACCACCTTCCACCGAAGATATTTTCGGAACAACGTGACAGGTGGTGAGCCCGTCGCCGTCTTTATCATAATAACTCATACATTTTGAAAACCTATTGGTACGAGCCTGCCACCTGGGTATCGAACTCGGGTCTTCTGGACTCGAAATTCCGACCACCCAACCATTCGGCTATCGTGACTTAATTATATCGTGGCTTATATTCATACATAAATATATAACTGAGCCATAGCATAAATGGCCAACACGACAGCCGAGTGCCGAGCCGAGCCGATCCGATCCCCACGAGGTAGACTTGTAAAAATGGATTATTTCAAAAAGTTGTGAATAATTTATATCGTTGGTTTGGACATAAAGAAGATGACGGGCGGGCACCACCTGTCATGTTGTCGCAAAAAATGTCTTCGGTAAATGAATTAATTTTCTAAATCTCAGTCTACTCCAGGATTGAAAATGGCATAATATGATTATTTAAACATAAATACGTAGATACATACATAGACCATATTACTTACGCTCTGATCCCAAAGTGGATAAAGTACTGATGTTATTTAATCGGAAACAACGAAGGCACCACAAACACCCACACCCGATACAAAAGTCGTTTTCTATATTGACCCGTGAAATCGACCTCCGGACCTCAGAGCTAGCGACATGAACACCAGTGCGTACGCGACTCAACCATGGATGTCGTCATATTCATTTTAGATTAAAAATTGTTTTTGCATCCAGTGTGTTTATGTAGAGAATTCTGCGATTTCTAATGTTGGAGGAAGTATATGTTTGAATAAGACATCCAGACAAATCATCAATTATAATATCTTTTCATGTATTAATTCTGAATTATAGGACAAAAAAAATTTACATGTACTCGGTTAATAAATACAATTCAACATCCTATAGTTTCGCTGGCCTGCTTTGCTACTCTGCCTTTGAAGTTAAGCGTAGAGTCTGGCTACAGTCAAACATTTGTGAAGTTTATCTCTTGTAGTGAAGATAGATTAGAGCGGGGGAACGTGCGCTGTGAGACTTCAGTAGGTGTTGATGGACTTCACACATATTCGAACATTATATTATTTTTAAGATTATTTCTCGATGCTAGTAAAACTTTTAAGAATTTTTGAAGTGATACTTCTTTAGAATTATTCTTTTTTTCTTTATTGTACACATTAGAAGCGAAATTATACAATAGAATTCATATCATAAAAATGTACAAAGGCGAGATTAACCCTAACAAGAATTCTCTTCCAGCAAACCTTTAACGAAATTGTGATTTGAAACTCAACGAAACGCAAATGCGTCATGATAAAGAAACAAACACATAAATGTACAAAATTAAGTCGGCGAGAGAATGAGATAGAATACATTACAATACCTACATGAAGTAATTGAATCACTGTCTATTGTAAAGGCCTCAGACGTCTGCCTACTTCGTTGAAGTTAGACCCATGCTTCTTTGTTACTGGGTCGGCGTAATTATATTGTCATTTTGGTGCACGTAGTAAATGATAGCTTAATAATAAATTAATTTCACAAGTATGCTATAAACTTATGCGAAAGGAGTCTTAAATAACGTCGGAAAAAAATTAAAATAACATTAAAATAAAGTAATAAATAATGGTTAAACTTGGTAAAAATAATATATAAATTGATCTGAATCCGTCATAGGCTATTTTTTAAAAGTTTCACTTCTGCCGTGCGTAAGAG
Organism: Sericinus montela; assembly: GCA_029286605.1. Lineage (NCBI taxonomy): Eukaryota > Metazoa > Arthropoda > Insecta > Lepidoptera > Papilionidae > Sericinus > Sericinus montela. The sequence goes on from JAGSMR010000036.1 coordinate 3,045,953, forward strand.
CACCATAGACACTTTTTTTGCAATTAAATACATAAAAGATTAAAAATATATCGCAATATCTCGACTGAATGACTCGAATCTGAGTCTCAAGCTGTTTAAAGAGCAGCCTAACTACTAGGTTAACATGGATCAAAAGTGTCTACAAAACCTTTTTAATATCGAAAAGAATATATCGTCGCCGTCTATTTGTCCATGCCAGCGATACATAAATCGTACATATATATAAAAATAAATAAATCTTCACGCAATTCCCAATACAGGGGTAGACAGAGGTCTAGTCTAGACGATTAAGTCTCTTCGACCCACCTTCCACCGAAGATATTTTCGGGACAACGTGACAGGTAGAGAGCCCGTCACCGCCTTTAAGTCCAAGCCAACGATATTCGTACATAAGTTTTTTTTAAAAGCCCATTGGTACGTGCCTGCCACCTGGGGATCGAACTCGGGTCTCTCGACTCGAAATTCCGACCACCCAACCACTCGGCTACCGTGGCCGTATAAATAGTACATAATATATATATATATATATATATATATATATATATATATATATATATATATATATATATATATATATATATATATATATATATATATATATATATATATATATATATATATATATATATATATGTATATATATATATATATATATATATATATATATATAAATATATATATATATATATATATATATATATATATATATATATATATATATATATATATATATATATATATATATATATATATATATATATATATATATATAAATAATAAATAAATAAATATCTTCACGCAATTCCCAATACAGGGGTAGACAGAGGTCAAGTCTAGACAATAAAGTCCCTTTGACCCACCTTCCACCGAAGATATTTTCGGGACTTATTAATTAAAGACGACGTTATGTTTAAATTAACTCACATCTCGCAACTGTACTACAGCTACGATTAAATCCAAGTTACGTATAATATCAAATATAATATCAGCATTACGTAATTGTACCTTCTTTGTAATAGTGGTTACTAGGTAGAATCTTACTTCTTAATTTTTACCATACCATATTTACTCTATTAGTGTAGTAAAGCTTGGCAAAGCTTTACCCACTTTTTATTTTTTAACGATTTGCTTCGCAATCTTGCTCACTTACAAACAAAAGACTTCAACGCTATCATCTCTACTATCGTTCTAATTAAAGAAGACATTACATTTATATTAACTTCATCTCGCAAGTGTACTGGAGCTACGATTTAATCTAAGTTACGTATAATAACAAATATAATATCAGCATTACACAACGGTATGTTTTTGCAATTGTGGTAACTACTTAGAATCTTCGAGTTTTGTACGTAATGAATAGAAAAGAATGAATAAAAAAGTCAAGATAGCAGAGTCGAGAGGTCGGAATTTCGAGTCAAGACACCCAAGTTCGGTCCCTAGGTGACAGGCACATACCAATGGGTTTTTCAAAAAAAAAAAAGCTAATGTACGAATTATATCATTGGCTTGAACATAATTACGTCGACGGACTAACCGCCAGTCACGTTGTCCCAAAAATATCTTCGGTGGAAGGTGGTAATAAAAAAGGTCTTAATAGTCTAGACTTCTGTCTAACCCTGTGTTGGGAATGTCTTTTTATTTAAAAATCAATATAAAAACTCATATGTTTGCATATTCATTATGTTTTTCACACTTGACATTTATTGTGTTTTAAATTTTAAACTGGTAACCCTAACAGCTTTAATATAAACACCTCCTCCTTGAGTAACAGATATATCATCTTGAATTGCTAAGACGCGTAACTTTTGACAGGAAAATTATCAAAACTGCGTGCGCACTGCTTGACATAACGTTTGCTCAGAGAAACAAGGTGAGTTATAGTGTCAAATAATAAATAATTTTTGACCCCTAACCCCCATAGTAAGTGTTGGAAACCAGAGACGGAAATAGACGATGGAGGAGGAGGATCGAATTCTCAAGACCTCTGCGTAAACACCGGTTTTTAAGGTGTCGAGTTCAAATCCCGGTCATCAATGTAGAAAAACCACATTTCCTCGGGTCTGGGTGTTTATGGTGCCTTCGTAGTTTCCGATTCCCATACCACAAGTGCTCTAGCATCTTACATTGGAATTGGAGCAATGTATGTGATTTTGTCCCTATCTATTATATGTATTTATTTAAAATAAATACATTTCAACCACATTATTACATATAAATGCCCGAATATCCAAAATACCGCTTAAATATTTTGCTTGAAATTTGTAATACATATCTAGATGTAATAAGTATCACGATGACCGAGTGTTTAGGTAAACGGAATTCGATCGGACCCGTGTTCGATTCCCCGTAAGGCTCGTAGAAATGAGTTTTTTATTAAACCATTCTACGATTTACATTGTTAGCTTAAAAATAGGAACGGCGACAGCCGCGCACACGTTGTCCCAAAAAATGTAGCGATGGAAGATGGGTCGAAAGGACCTGATTGTCAAGATCTGTCTATCTCCGTATTAGGAAAGGCGTGAAGATATTTTTTTAAGTAACTAAGTAAGTTAGTTATGTCGATAACGGTCGATTATGTGTACAGGATACGACAAAATTGTCTATGACACGCACACATTTCCAGGCAAATTGTGATTTGGCAATTTCTATGATGCAACATGAATCATTAGCCAAGATGATAAAAACGACTGAAAAAGAAACTATGAATGATGAATTCGAAAATGGAAACGTTTACGGCGTGGTAAATTGAAATATATGACAACTATGAGACAAACTAGAAGGCAAGATAGCCGAGTGGTTAGGTGGTCGGAATTTCGAGTCAAGAAACCCGAATGACAGACCTCGATTCCCAGGTAGCAGACTCGTGCCAAAGGGTTTTTCAAAAACTTAAGTATGAATTATAGAAGGGACTTATCTAGAGGTCTATCCTAGACAATTTACTCCCATCGACCCACCTTTCACCAAAGATATTTTTATGTTTAACAGTGGTAGAGCCACGCATCAGCTTATGTTATGTTTTCCGACGAATCAAAATGTATGCTCTACAAGCAGGATGGAAGACAGAGCGTATAGAAGACCAGCGGAAAGATTAAAGCAAGCATGCATAGATGAAAAAGTAGCCTACGATGGTGACTGGTGGTTAGCTATCGGGTAACCCAATATATTTTTTGGATTATGTATCATTCATTAGTTCTTTCAGTTCGTCGTGCAATGACGACTACTTGCTAAAGAAAGTCACTTCATAAATATCTACTTAATTATTATAACGCCAAAAATTCTTACGCAAAGATTATAATTTTCATTCTGACACTTGCTCTTTTAAGATGGCCAATCACTACGCGCAATACGAACTGGCGACCTATAATTAAATTATCATTACTTTTTCTAACACTGGCGCAATTTAAAACCATAAAGTAATACTTATACTGGTAACGCTCTCACGGTACATAACATAGATAACGAAAGGTCTTCTCAACTAATTGACCTTCGCCTCTGCTTTGTTTATGAATGTTGTTTTTTCATGTTCCCGCGAATAATAGTTTTAGCGAAAGACTCGATGTATATTTCGTGTTAATTAAAAAAAATATGCGGTAAATTTTGCTTGCGTTCCAAACTCATTTAACAACAATACATAAGTTTATTTTTTAACGACCTCCGTGGACGAGTGGCGTACACACCGGTTTATGGTGTCGCCAGCTCTGCGGTTCCGTATTCGATTGCCGGTCGGGTCAATGTAGATAACACTTTTTCGGGTCTGAGTGTTTGTGGTACTTTCGTTGATTCGAAAACATAAATGCTTATGCTGCATACCCTGAGATTAAAGCAATGTATGTGATGTTGTCCCTATCTACGTATGTATTTATATCTATTGATTATAGTATTTATTTTGAACATTTTAAATACATACATAGATAAAAACAAAATCAATTACATTGATTTGATCCCATAGTAATAATGAAGGTACCACAGACACCCAGACCCGAGAAAATGTAGAAAAAATGTTAAACATTAGGTAAAAAAAGACGTTTCGCCATAATCGCCACATTTGGTAAGAAGAATACCGGTGGCAAAAGCAGACACCTTGAGTCTTAGGCGCTGCTGCCCATCACGAATCTGTTGAATTTTTCGCCGCCATCTATCGCTAACTAGTTGTATTATCATGCCTCGTCCCTTAGTCGCCTCTTACGACACCCACGGGAAGGAACGGGGAGCAAACGGCAACCGTAATTGTGTACAAATTTTATTTACATATTAATTTATTTATATTTTTTATTTATTTATTACTTTATGTTCACGTACAGTCCCTGACAGGGTAGCCAGAGAGAACAGATCGCCTAGTGTCACGATCCTTACATACCTCTTCTTCTTTCAGATTCATCATTTTCTTCATACATGCACGTAGGTATCCGAGCACTCTTGACTCTTCCCTCCTATTTATTATTTACATATCTATATAATCACGATAGCCGAGTGGTTAGGTGGTCGGAATTTCGAGTCAAGCCGAATGACAGACCTCGATTCCCAGGTATGACTCATTGCAAAGGGTTTTCAAAACTTAAGTATGAATTATAGAAGGACTTATCTGAGGTCTATCCTGACAATTTACTCCCATCGACCCACCTTTCACCAAAGATATTTTTATGTTTAACAGTGGTAGAGCCACGCATCGCTTATGTTATGTTTTCTGACGAATCAAAATGTATGCTCTACAAGCAGGATGGAAGACAGAGCGTATAGAAGACCAGCGGAAAGATTAAAGCAAGCATGCATAGATGAAAAAAGTAGCCTACGATGGTGACTGTTAGTTAGCTATCAGGTAAGCAATATATTTTTGGATTATGTATCATTCATTAGTTCTTTCAGTTCGTCGTGCAATGACGACTACTTGCTAAAAGTCACTTCATAAATATCTACTTAATTATGCGCCAAAATTCTTGCACCCAAAGAAGATTATAGCAATTTTCATTCTGACACTTGCTCTTTTAAGATGGCCAATCACTACGCGCAGTACGGGCAGCGACCTATAATTAAATTATCATTACTTTTTCTAACACTGGCGCAATTTAAAACCATAAAGTAATACTTATACTGGTAACGCTCTCACGGTACATAACATAGATAACGAAAGGTCTTCTCAACTAATTGACCTTCGCCTCTGCTTTGTTTATGAATGTTTTTTTCATGTTCCCGCGAATAATAGTTTTAGCGAAAGACTCGATGTATATTTCGTGTTAATTAAAAAAAATATGCGGTAAATTTTGCTTGCGTTCCAAACTCATTTAACAACAATACATAAGTTTATTTTTTAACGACCTCCGTGGACGAGTGGCGTACACACCGGTTTATGGTGTCGCCAGCTCTGCGGTTCCGGATTCGATTTCCGGTCCGGTCAATGTAGATAACACTTTTTCGGGTCTGAGTGTTTGTGGTACTTTCATTGACTCCGGCTGCCATCTTATGCTGCATACCCTGAGATTAAAGCAATGTTTGTGATGTGGTCCCTATCTACGTATGTATTTATATCTATTGATTATAGTATTTATTTTGAACATTTTAAATACATACATAGATAAAAACAAAATCAATTACATTGATTTGATCCATAGTAATAATGAAGGTACCACAGACACCCAGATGAGAAAAGAAATATGAAAAAATGTTAAACATTAGGTAAAAAAGACGTTTCGCCATAATCATACATTTGGTAAGAAGAATACCGGTGGCAAAAGCAGACACCTTGAGTCTTAGGCGCTGCTGCCATCACGAATCTGTTGAATTTTTCGCCGCCATCTATAGCTAACTAGTTGTATTATCATGCCTCGTCCCTTAGTCGCCTCTTACGACACCCACGGGAAGGACAGGGTAAACATGTAATTGTGTACAAATTTTATTCACATATTAATTTATTTATATTTTTATTTATTTATTACTTTATGTTTACAGTCCCTGACAGGTAGCCAGAGAACAGATCGCCTAGTGTCACGATCCTTACATACCTCTTCTTCTTTCAGATTCATCATTTTTCTTCTTGTACGTGGGTATCCGAGCACTCTTGACTCTTCCTCTATTTATTATTTACATATCTATATATAATCACGATAGCCGAGTGGTTAGGTGGTCGGAATTTCGAGTCAAGAGACCTAAGTTCTATCCCCAGGTACCAATGGGTTTTCAAAAACTTATGTACGATTTCTATGGTTGGCTTAGACATAAAGACGGCTCACCACCTGTCACGTTGTCCCGAAAATATCTTCGGTGGAAGGTGGGCCGAAGGGACTTAATTTTCTAGACTGGACCTCTGTTTATCCCTGTATTGGGAATTGCGTAAAGATATTTAATTTAATTTAAATAACATATTTAAATGGCCAATATTGCAACAGCAACTTACGGCAAAATTTCGTCTATTTAAAAATAAACGTCATGCTATTTAAAATTAAATTAATCGGTGCAGTGCTTATTCCGTTATATGGCAGTGAAGCTAATAGAAGCGTGTTAAAACAAGGCGCCGCTATTTTATTTATTTCAAAAAATTTCAATTGTTATAATTTTATTATTTACATATCTATATATAATCACGATAGCCGAGTGGTTAGGTGGTCGGAATTTCGAGTCAAGAGACCTAAGTTCTATCCCCAGGTACCAATGGGTTTTTCAAAAACTTATGTACGATTTCTATCGTAGGCTTAGACATAAAGACGGCTCACCACCTGTAACGTTTACCCGAAAATATCTTCGGTGGAAGGTGGGCCGAAGGGACTTAATTTTCTAGACTGGACCTCTGTTTATCCCTGTATTGGGAATTGCGTAAAGATATTTAATTTAATTTAAATAACATATTTAAATGGCCAATATTGCAACAGCAACTTACGGCAAAATTTCGTCTATTTAAAAATAAACGTCATGCTATTTAAAATTAAATTAATCGGTGTAGTGCTTATTCCGTTATATGGCAGTGAAGCTAATAGAAGCGTGTTAAAACAAGGCGCCGCTATTTTTATTTATTTCAAAAAATTTTAATTGTTCTAATTTTATTATTTATTTTATTTAAAAAGTCACGATAGCCAGTGGAAGGATGGTCGGAATTTCGAGTCAAGAGACCTAAGTTCTATCCCCAGGTACCAATGGGTTTTCAAAAACATAAGTACGATTCATATCGTTGACTTGGACATAAAGACGGCGACGGGCTCACCACCTGTCACGTTGTCCCGAAAATATCTTCGATGGAAGGTGGGTCGATGGGACTTAATTGTCTAGACTAGACCTCTGTCTACCCCTGTATTGGGAATGGCTTGAAGATATTTTTTTTTATTTATTTTATTATCTTCACGCACAGTCCCTGACAGGGTAGCCAGAGAGAACAGATCGCCTAGTGTCACGATCCTTACATACCTCTTCTTCTTTCAGATTCATCATTTTCTTCATACATGCACGTAGGTATCCGAGCACTCTTGACTCTTCCCTCCTATTTATTATTTACATATCTATATAATCACGATAGCCGAGTGGTTAGGTGGTCGGAATTTCGAGTCAAGAGACCTAAGTTCTATCCCCAGGTACCAATGGGTTTTTCAAAAACTTATGTACGATTTCTATCGTAGGCTTAGACATAAAGACGGCGACGGGCTCACCACCTGTAACGTTTGCCCGAAAATATCTTCGGTGGAAGGTGGGCCGAAGGGACTTAATTTTCTAGACTGGACCTCTGTTTATCCCTGTATTGGGAATTGCGTAAAGATATTTAATTTAATTTAAATAACATATGTAAATGGCCAATATTGCAACAGCAACTTACTGCAAAATTTCGTCTATTTAAAAATAAACGTCATGCTATTTAAAATTAAATTAATCGGTGTAGTGCTTATTCCGTTATATGGCAGTGAAGCTAATAGAAGCGTGTTAAAACAAGGCGCCGCTATTTTTATTTATTTAAAAAAATTTTAATTGTTCTCATTTTATTATTTATTTTATTTAAAAAGTCACGATAGCCGAGTGGAAGGATGGTCGGAATTTCGAGTCGTGAGACCCGAGTTCGATCCCCAGGTGGCAATACCTGGTAATTATTTCAAAAAACATAAGTACGATTCATATCGTTGACTTGGACATAAAGACGGCGACGGGCTCACCACCTGTCACGTTGTCCCGAAAATATCTTCGGTGGAAGGTGGGTCGATGGGACTTAATTGTCTAGACTAGACCTCTGTCTACCCCTGTATTGGGAATTGCGTAAAGATATTTAATTTAATTTAAATAACATATTTAAATGGCCAATACTGCAACAGCAACTTACGGCAAAATTTCGTCTATTTAAAAATAAACGTCATGCTATTTAAAATTAAATTAATCGGTGCAGTGCTTATTCCGTTATATGGCAGTGAAGCTAATAGAAGCGTGTTAAAACAAGGCGCCGCTATTTTTATTTATTTTATTTAAAAGTCACGATAGCCAGTGGAAGGATGGTCGGAATTTCGAGTCAAGAGACCTAAGTTCTATCCCCAGGTACCAATGGGTTTTCAAAAACATAAGTACGATTCATATCGTTGACTTGGACATAAAGACGGCTCACCACCTGTCACGTTGTCCCGAAAATATCTTCCACTATTTTTTAAATCAAATATCTTCACTTTACTTTCCCGTGTAGACGAAGTAAACAGAAAGGTCTAGACAATTAAGGTCTTTCGACCCACCGTCCATTGAAGACATTTTTAGGAGTACGTGATGGTACATCTTGTTCTTGACCCACACCTCGTCGAGCAAATTGCTCACATGATTTTCGAAAGTTAGTCTCGGCTTACCTCGACACTTTTATTATAAGAATTTATATGATAATTTATATTTATTCTTCACCATTTCTTCCTTAGTTATTCGTCTAAAAACGTGCATAAGAGAATGTCTGTACTATTTTTTTAAATCAAATATCTTCACTTTACTTTCCCGTGTAGACGAAGTAAACAGAAAGGTCTAGACAATTAAGGTCTTTCGACTCACCGTCCATTGAAGACATTTTTAGGAGTACGTGATGGTACATCTTGTTCTTGACCTACACCTCGTCGAGCAAATTGCTCACATGATTTTCGAAAGTTAGTCTCGGCTTACCTCGACACTTTTATTATAAGAATTTATATGATAATTTATATTTATTCTTCACCATTTCTTCCTTAGTTATTCGTCTAAAAACGTGCATAAGGGAATGTCTGTACTATTTTTTTAAATCAAATATCTTCACTTTACTTTCCCGTGTAGACGAAGTAAACAGAAAGGTCTAGACAATTAAGGTCTTTCGACCCACCGTCCATTGAAGACATTTTTTAGGAGTACGTGACAGGTCGTGAGCCCGTCGCCGTCTTTATATCAAGCCAACGATTTAAATCGTTAAACATAAGTTTTTGAAAGAATCAATTCATACGAGCCTGCCACCGAGCAGATGGTAGGCTCATATGAATTCGCTCGGCTATCGTGTCTTCGATTCTATAAAATCATCATTTCCTTCAAACACGCACGTCTACATACCATCTTGTTCTTGACCCACACCTCGTCGAGCAAATTGCTCACATGATTTTCGAAAGTTAGTCTCGGCTTACCTCGACACTTTTATTAGAAGAATTTATATGATAATTTATATATTTAAGAATTTATTCTTCACCATTTCTTCCTTAGTTTTTCGTCTGAAAAACTATCGTAACATGCCCTTATCCTTTATAACATTTTCTTCATTTCTTGCCGTCTTCTAAATCTCTTTATGTCGTTTCCAGTGGGCCAGGGAAACGCCCCGCATTTTATGAAAAGATCGTATTTCCACTGCATTAAATTTTGTTATGCTATATCGCAAGAAAATCTAATCCATAATTCACTCGAAGATTATCGGATAGTCTTTTTCTTTTACCATACACGTAAATACATCACAACTGATTTTGGTGTAAAAGCCTAACATACAAACTTACTTTCGCTTTTATGATATTAGTAAAGTTTTCTTAGTTTTTGCTTTTACGGGGAGAAATCGTTGAAAATATTTTGACATTTTTGGTAATCTGAAATGTTATAAAATGTAATTTAATATTTGTGTTCTTTTTGTTGAAACGACTCGTTATTTCAGTTTATTTTTAAACAGTTACGATAGCCGAATGGTTGGGTGATCGGAGTTGGAGTCAATAGACAAAAAAACCTATGACGATTTATATCGCTGGTTTGGATATAAAAACAGCGACGGACTTACCACAAGTCACATTGTCCCAAAAAGTGTCTGTGTAGAAAGGTGGGCGAAAGGACTTAATTTTCTAGACCTCTGTCTATCCTTGTATTGGGAATGTCGTGGCTCGTTATTTCATTGAATATACTTCACCCTCTTATATTTTCCTCGTAAAGCCTCTTTGTGTATTTCTCGAAGAATGCACATTGTTATCTACTTGAAGTTATTTTACTTTGATTATGTTCGAAATTCTTTAGTATTATCTCTTAGACGTGCTTTTTAATAATTCATATATGTAAGGAATATCAAATTTCTTTCTGTCAGGAGAAAAAATACGAATGGACTTCTATTTGGATAAAAAATTACGATTGGGTTAGTAATAACTCTCACCTTGACAACCTTCTTGGACGAGTGACGTACACACCGGTGTTCACGGTGTCGCCACCTCTGAGATCCCGGGTTCGATTCCTAGTCAGGTCAATGTAGAAAATACTTTATCTACATTTTCTCGGATCTGGGTGTTTGTTGTGCTTTCAGGCGCTTGTTTCTGATTCCATAATACAAGTGCTTTAGCTGCTTTCTTTGGGATCAGAGCAATGTATGTGATGTTGTTAGGGACAACATCATATACATTGCTCTGACCCATGAAAAAGGAAACAAGAGTGTAAGAACTATTCTTTTATACCTTTGCTTTAATACCAATTACTTATTATTATTATAGTATATAAATAATATTATGTAAAGATAAACATAATATAAAATCGCCATACACGAGGTAGATTAAAACCCGCAACCTAATACGTGTTTGGAAGAGTTTTCGAATTTCTTTTTGAGCTGGCTTGTACAACTGTCGCCACGGTGTGGCAGAAGTTATAATAATAATAAACAAATACACTGATAGGGACAACAGCACATACATGGCTCTGATCCCAAAGTAAATAGATAAAGCACTGTTAAGTTATGTTAACTTAAGCAAGCTATGGAATCGGAAACAACGAAGGTATCACAAACTCCCAGGCCCGAGGAAATGTAGAAAAAATGTTTTTACGTCAAAACGTCCGGAAATCGAACTAGCGACTTCCGAACTCGCAGCACCATAAAAGAACCGTACGTACTCGGCTAGATCACATTTGTCGTGTATTTTACTTAGTAGTACTTTACCATTTGCCTAAGGAAGTGGTAATCTACCAGCAATTTGCTTACAAAGGCCACTTACACTAATTGGGACGTCGCAAACAGTGTCCGAAGTGTCTGACACCTGATCATTAATCTACGTAGACTGTCAATTATCTCTACAGGCATGAAACCACTCCAACTGGGCAAAACAAATATATTCCTTATGTTAAAGAAAGTGGGACGAAGGGTTGTTATTGTCTTCCGCCTTCCCTAGTATGAGTAATTACGTGAAAATAGAGAGAGAGAGAAAGAGAGAGAGAGAGAGAGCAAGAGAAAAGTGACGCAAGTGGTGACCAAAGTGGATATACCCTTTGTTTTTTATCTTCTACCATTTTCCCAACTGTTTGTGGGTTCGATCCAGCTAGGGGATCAAGTCAATGATCTGAAGTCCTAGTCTACTTGATATTTATATGTGTATATATAAATATTTGTGTATGTGACTTTATATAACTATACTGTTGTCTTGAACACTTAAACGGCGAAAGGCTCACCACCTGTCACGTTGTCCCAAAAACACTTTTGTGAAAGTTACATCGAAGGAATTAATTATCTAGAAGTCTGCAGTGCTATTTGGAATATGCATAACTACATTTATATTATTTATTTAAATCATATCCCACAATGGAGCAAAGATGAATGACTGTATGCTCTACATGCGATGCCGGGGCGTGTAGCTAGTTTATTACAAAACATAGGTACACGTACCTGATATCATATAATAGAACTTATTTATTCTGTAAAGCTGTATTATTAAAGCATTTGTGTTTTTACTACGCCCGCGACCTTATTTTATGTTCGTCAACCTTCTGAACTCACGATGAAACAAAGACTAATTTAGTCTCAGGGTTTTTATTATCCGCTGACATATTCAAGTCGATTAGAATGAGGTATTTGATTTTAGAAAATTGTGTGAATCTATATATTTGATTAAAGTAGGTTAGCCAGAGATCTGGACTACATAACCACTGTTCACCGGCGCTTATTTGGGACAGCGTAGTTGGTGTTAAGACAGTCACATGTCTTATATGTACCCTGTATGAAAGACTATATAGCTTTTATATCTTCAAGCTTTTTGCAGTAAAGGGATAGACAGAGGTCTAAAAAATTAAGCCCATACAATCCGCCTTTCGCCGAAGACATTTTCGGGCCAACGTAAAAGGTGGCCGTCGTCGTCTTTACGACCAAGTTAACGCCATAAATCGTACATAAATTTAAAAAAAGTAAACAAACTCATTCGGCTATTGACTATGCATTAGTTAAGCTAACAAAAAATATAATATAAAGAAAACGAATTCACGATAGCCGAGTGGTCGGTTGATCGGAATTCGAATCAAGAGACACGAGTTTAATCCCCTGGTGACATGCAAACAAATAGGTTTTTTTCGAAAGGAACGTACGATGGTATGTGGAAAGGAATGTACGATTCATATATCGTTTCCATGGTCATAAAGACGGCGAATGCCTAGCACAGATGATAGATCGAAAGGACTTAATTGTATAGACCTCTGTCTACACCAGTTGACTAGATGAGGAATGACTATGAAGATATTTTTTTGTATATAAAGAAAAAAATTTGCAGCGGACTTTCCCTTTATATTGCGTGACTAAATTGACTTTACATTTCAAAATTAAAACATTAACACTGGATATTATTGGCGAGATACGCGAGTTAAAAAAAATGTTTAAGAATTAATTTCAAATTCCAAAAAATAACATTTTAATTTCTTACAGGCATAATATAAAGATATTCCTTTACCTTTGCTTTTTTAAAAAAAAAAGAAAAAATGAACCGCGGCCATGTTAATTACCGCATGGATATAAGCGCCAAATAAAATTACTGATTAATTGGCGCGAATTACCATAAAGTAAAGAAAGCAAGCCCTTTTAATTTTAATTGTCTTTCATTTATTCTTGAGTTAAATAATTGTCTTTCATTTATTCTTGAGTTAAATAATTGTCTTTCATTTATTCTTGAGTTAAATAATTGTCTTTCATTTATTCTTGAGTTAAATAATTGTCTTTCATTTATTCTTGAGTTAAATAATTGTCTTTCATTTATTCTTGAGTTAAATAATTGTCTTTCATTTATTCTTGAGTTAAATAATTGTCTTTCATTTATTCTTGAGTTAAATAATTGTCTTTCATTTATTCTTGAGTTAAATAATTGTCTTTCATTTATTCTTGAGTTAAATAATTGTCTTTCATTTATTCTTGAGTTAAATAATTGTCTTTCATTTATTCTTGAGTTAAATAATTGTCTTTCATTTATTCTTGAGTTAAATAATTGTCTTTCATTTATTCTTGAGTTAAATAATTGTCTTTCATTTATTCTTGAGTTAAATAATTGTCTTTCATTTATTCTTGAGTTAAATAATTGTCTTTCATTTATGTACCGATCTGACCCGGAAAGACTTCATAGCTCTCATGTTATTTCTAACCGTTCAATGTTCAATACTCTATATCCGTTGTATGTATAGTTGGCCGAAAGGACTTAATTTTTTAGACCTCTACTTACCCTGGTATTGGAAATGGGGTGAATATATTTATAATTATATTTTCGTTCCTTCCATAACTCTCATTCCTAAATCACCCAATCCTAATACCAAGTTCGCCGCCAAATGCTTGTTAATAATGCAAATCGAAAACTCGATTGTTTTGCTAAGTGCATAGCAGATGCAAATAGAGTGCGTTGCGCCACAAAACAATGCCGCGCGATAGTGCAAGGCCTTGCCTCTCGCTTCATCGGAGCACTTTGAATTATACAAAATATATACCTTCCGCCATTTCCAACACTGGGATAAACAAAGGTTTAGACAATTAAGTCCCTTCGACTCACCTTCCACTGAAGATATTTGAGGGACAACGTGACAGGTGGTGAGCCCGTCGCCCTTGTTGTTAAAGAGAGTTGTTATACTATAAATCACTACATTAATAATAGTAACCCCTTTCATTAATGTACCGATCTGACCCGGAAAGACTTCATAGCTCTCATGTTATTTCTAACCGTTCAATGTTCAATACTCTATATCCGTTGTATGTATAGTTGGCCGAAAGGACTTAATTTTTTTAGACCTCTACTTACCCTGGTATTGGAAATGGGGTGAATATATTTTTAATTATATTTTCGTTCCTTCCATAACTCTCATTCCTAAATTACCCAATTCCAATACTAAAGTCGGCGCCAAATGCTTGTTAATAAAGCAAATCGAAAACTCGATTGTTTTGCTAAGTGCATAGCAGATGCAAATAGAGTGCGTTGCGCCACAAAACAATGCCGCGCGATAGTGCAAGGCCTTGCCTCTCGCTTCATCGGAGCACTTTGAATTATACAAAAATATATACCTTCACGCCATTTCCAACACTGAGATAAACAGAGGTTTAGACAATTAAGTCCCTTCGACTCACCTTCCACTGAAGATATTTGAGGGACAACGTGACAGGTGGTGAGCCCGTCGCCCTTGTTGTTAAAGAGTTGTTATACTATAAATCACTACATTAATAATAAACCAACCCCTGACAAGCACTTCAACTTAGTAAGTGTGGTTTACATATAAATATAAATAAATATTTTTACGCTCTAACAATTTGCGTTAATATGCAAAGCCCAGTGCATGAAATTTATTTAAGAAAAAATGTATAAAAAGTGTTGTAAATAAAATATAAATAAATAAATATCTTCACGCAATTCCCAATACAGGGGTAGACAGAGGTCTAGTCTAGACAATTAAGTCCCTTCGACTCACCTTCCACTGAAGATATTTGAGGGACAACGTGACAGGTGGTGAGCCCGTCGCCCTTGTTGTTAAAGAGAGTTGTTATACTATAAATCACTACATTAATAATAGTAACCCCTTTCATTAATGTACCGATCTGACCCGGAAAGACTTCATAGCTCTCATGTTATTTCTAACCGTTCAATGTTCAATACTCTATATCCGTTGTATGTATAGTTGGCCGAAAGGACTTAATTTTTTAGACCTCTACTTACCCTGGTATTGGAAATGGGGTGAATATATTTTTAATTATATTTTCGTTCCTTCCATAACTCTCATTCCTAAATTACCCAATTCCAATACTAAAGTCGGCGCCAAATGCTTGTTAATAAAGCAAATCGAAAACTCGATTGTTTTGCTAAGTGCATAGCAGATGCAAATAGAGTGCGTTGCGCCACAAAACAATGCCGCGCGATAGTGCAAGGCCTTGCCTCTCGCTTCATCGGAGCACTTTGAATTATACAAAAATATATACCTTCACGCCATTCCCAACACTGAGATAAACAGAGGTTTAGACAATTAAGTCTTGTCGAACTATACCGAAGGCACGAGACAACGTGACTGATAGTGAGCCTGTCGCAATCTTTATAACCAAGCTAACGATATAAATCGTATAAATCGATGCTAGCTTGACACCCGGGGATTGAACTGGGGTATCTAGCGGTATAATAACGATCACCCAAGCACTCGGCTATCGTGACTTCTTCTGTATACGCGCTGGTTTACATTACGTCACCAGATTCCCAGACGGTTTAATGTAGAAAACCAATTTTTCTATACTATCTCGGTTCTGTGTGTTTGTAGTATCTTCACGCAATTCCCTATACAGGGGTAGACAGAGGTCTAGTCTAGACAATTAAGTCCCACCTTCCACCGAAGATATTTTCAGGACAACATGATAGGTGGTGAGAGATCGTACATAAGCTTTTGAAAAACCCTTTGGTACGAGTCTGCCACCTGAATCGAGCTCAAGTCTCTTGACTCAAAATTCCGTTCACCCAACCACTCGGGTATCATGACTCCCTTGTTTGTAGTACTTTCGTTGTTTCTGATTCCATAACACAAGTGCTTTAGCTGCTTACTTTGTGATCGGAGCGATTTATACAGTAAGCTTTTATTTATATTAACTTATTGTTCTTCTTAATATTTTCAGATGTGGCTGTATTGTCTGCTAGCGTCTACCCTCATCAGCATAGCCAGTTCCGCGGGCAACGAATACTTACCACCCAGTAAAGGTTACACTTACGAAACGCCTTTGATACCATTCCCAAGCCCAAAGGTATGAACAATTGTCGCCACTATAATATATAAATCGCATACAAAAACCACACATATATATAAACTATAATCTCTTTTTAAAAGAGACGAAAGATAACGAGTAATTGATTATTTTTAAGATAAATACTAGCAATGCTTAACAACAATACTACAATTTCTATTAACAACCCCAACTAAGCTGCAAAGATTGCCTGGAGTTGGTTTACGAGAATACATGAATGGCGGACCTGAACCTGCGACATTATGTTTGCAGTCCAGCCTAAATCGTAAGGCTTACATCAATGCTATTCAGTATTGATGTAAGCCTAGTTTCTTATTCTAAAAATTACTAGTATTCTTGTTAACCACTATTTCAGCAGTAACTTCATAATATAAGTGCTTAAGCTGCTTACTTTGAGATCAGAGCAAAGTATGTTATGTTGTATCTATCTATGTATGTGTTTTATTCATGTAACACAAGTTCTTGTCCGTAGAACTTATATTGTTACAACCAGAAACAACGGAGGTACCACAAACACCCGAGAAAATGTAGAAAAGTGTTGTCTACATTTTCCCGACCGGGAATCGAACTCGGAACCTCAGCGCTGGCAACACCATGAAAACCGGTGTGTATGCTACTTGTCCACGGAGGTCGTCGTGCAATGTATGTGTCTATCAAATTATTTATCTACTTTTTTATTATATTGTAGAAATATATTGGCATATGTATATACATATATATGGGCATTATATATTGGCAAATCTATCTCCTAAAAGATAATAAAATTTTAGACATTATAATCTAACTTTTCAAAGTCTAAAGAAAATATTCAAATGAGTCTGCGTAACTAAGTTGTGTGTGAATGACATTGAATTATAACATGGCCAATGCCAGACCTTTCCATCTATCATATTAAAGCGGCGGCTGATGGAGCATTGTAATTTTATCTATGCGAAGCCCGCCAACGGTTCATGGTCGTCAAATTATATAATCTGTGGCATAATCATTCAAATTGTTGATAATAACGCAGTAATACGTAGATGGTAGAGTCAAGTGTTGGTTTCTGCTGATGCATGAACAGGGCGCCTTTACCTAGGCAGGAGCACTCTTGCTTCTTCGTTTCTTCGCCCATCTCCCTCCATCTCCCTCTTTTCTCTCTTCTTCTTGCTGTTCTAACGTTGTACATTTACATGTATGTCGGTAATCCTCTGCCATGCAGTCACGGGTTCCGTGTGTTTACTGATTAAGAATATGCCACCCCCTTTCTTCCCGAGTGTGTCATAAGAGGCGACCAAAAGCCTTGAAAACACAAACCCAAAATTTAACAGACCGCTGTTCTAGCTCTGACCCAGCATCTGAGGTACTGATACTGCGATCGCCAAACCGCTTGCTAAACGTGGCGATTGTGACAAAGCCTACCACGCAGGCCTATTACAGCTGTTGTTGACAGGCCGTTATGGTAATTAATCATCTTATTGTTCAAATTGCAATTAAAACAAAAACCACCGATACTGGTAACAAACACAAACAACTATTTGCTCACATGTTTGTTAAAATTTACGTATCTACAACAGAACTGTATTCTGTAGTATTTTGTGTCAGTTAATATTATTCGCATTACCTTGATAATGATCTACCTGGTGATATCTATTGTGAAAATAATTGTCTTGGCTTACGTCAAAAGAAAAATGTCATGCTGTGTCTGAAATGTGTCTCTCTTGCTTTCTCGTAATACGTATTTCTAGTTTTATAGTACTTATATATGCTGTAGCGACGTCGACGAGTTAGGTCTCCATGGACTTTCATTCCAAAAAAAGATCGTCTGAAGGGCTCTTGTTTCCATAAATATTCCCCCGGTTTTAGAGCCTTGTAGAATATTCAATGGTATGAGACCCGACGGCTTGACTTTAGTCCCTTGGGAGAGAGGAAAAGCTCTTGTATGGGACGCAACTTGCATCGATAAATTAGCGACCTCTCACATCAAGGGTACTTCAATAAGAGCCGGGGCGGCATCACAGGCAGCTGAATCGGGTAAATGGCGTAAATATGAGTGTTTGTAAGGAGACTATATATTTGTTCCATTTGCCGTAGAGACGATCGGTCCGTGGGGTCCCCGCGGGATGCAGTTTCTACAGGAATTGTATCGCGGCTGGTCGTTGCCGCTGGTGACAAGAGGGCTAGTTTTTTTCTCGCTCAACGGTTAAGTCTAGCCATTCAACGTGGAAATGCAGCCAGCGTTCTTGGTACCATGCCACGAGGAGTAGGGCTCTACGATTATAATAGTTTTTAGTTAATAAGTATTGTAAATATAAACATAATTTTGTTTCCGTTTTAATAGTAATATAAATCTAGTTTTAATTTTAATTTATTATATAATAAAGCGCTGTATTATAACAAAGAATAATTCACACAAGTTCGTTTGTATAAATATTTTCATCGGATTGCCCGATCTGTTACATAAATTAAAAATAAAAACACAAAGGCGAAGTAAATCAATGAAATATACGTGTCCATAGATTATAAAGCAGACTTATTTAGCCCAATCTATTGTAAGTTAAACAATAGACAGCCTTGCGATATTAACGCCCATTCAGACGTCAACTATCTAGAATAACACGGTGAAAATGTTACACGTACTGTTTCACTGATCTCTATTGTTGTGTTCATTGCGCTTGTTATAACGAGGTGGTAGCTGACATGGCGAACGCTGACTCCAATGTATAGCAAAATGTTTCCCACTTTTTGCACAGCATATACAAAGAATATACGTAATGCCTAGAAGAGTTAATCCGTGTTTTATTCTGTATTAGACTCTGTCCGCGACAATCTCCTTGTAGTGTTACAAAATTTCCTTAAATTAGAGACAATTTAAATTCGAAAGTCGATTATCTTCACGTATATTCCCAATGGGGGGGTAAACAAAGGTTTAGGCAATCCTTCGACTCTACTATAACCAAAGCTATTCACAACGTGCCAATCACCGTCTTTGTGTCCTAGCAAATGGTACAATATCCTTTCATAGATATATATTAGAAATAGATAAATATTCATATATATCCGTAAACAGCCGTGACTATAGTAAAAATATTCTTGTCACACAAATCTTTGCCTCTATCTGGATTCGAACCCGCAACCTTTAGTTTCGAATGCAGCAACCAAATCGGCATAATGTAAAAATTACATAAAATAATAAAATGTAAAAAAAATTCCCGGCCTGATCAATGTAGAAAATACTTTTTCTATATTTTTTCGGGTTTAGTTGTTTATGGTACGTTCGTTGGTTCTGATTCCATAACACAAGTACTTAAACTGCTGATAAAAATAAAATGAGGGCGCTGTTTTACATGTAAACATTGTCTCCGTATTTATCTTTAAAAAAAAATAGTAATAGTGTATATTTCTCTATAAACTTATGTTTGTTTTGTGTATAGTACCACAGTTTACTAGTGTGAATGTTATTCTCAAGAATCTATCGGGCGTTATAAAATAAAACAACAATTTCAATAGTGACAATTAAGTGACCAAAAGTGAAACTACCTACTGAAATATTAAGACTATAGTAAATTATTCGATAAACCTTAACTCCATTAATATAAAACAAAATATATCCTAGTGTGCATAATTCACCAATAGATGGAGGTATTATATAAGTAATTAGAACATTACACATTAAATCAATAAAGATTTCCCTACTACACGCGTTAATCAAAAGAGGGCGCTGATTAATAGTTTCTGTTGACAACAAGCTTTAATAGTTATTACAAATACGCAAGTATAATTACCTACGTTAATAACAGAGGGCAGTAGCGGTATATTAAGGCAAATAATCTTAATTAATAGAAATGGATGAAGCGCACATAAACGTTACAATTCGCCCAAGACAATTATTTAGATCACATTCTTGCGAATCACTAGAAAAAGAGTGTTTCAATATAACCTCCAGCAGCGTAGAATCAGAAAAATTACAAAAGAGTTTTGACTTATCTACTCTTTATAGTAATAATGAGGATCAAAGTACTGAATTAAAAGAAAAAATAAATAATCTTACTATTCAATTGGAAAGTACACAAAATGAACTTGAGAACTTAATTTTAGAAAATATACAACTTAAAAAGAAATAAATCATTTAAACGAACAGAATAATTCATTAAACATTATATGTAAAAGCCCATTGTCTCTAAGAAAAAATCAGTTACATCAAGCAGTAAAACACGACGAAAAAGTCTGAAAACGGACTGGCATAATTCACCAACACAAAAAAATGCATAAACAACCAAACACTTTCAACAAAACAGATGAGTGTATAAAGTCGAAGGACTCCATATACCCAAATAACACTCCCAAGCATTTGATAAATAGACAGATTTCATCGCCATTCAGCAACCTAATATGCTGTTCAGATAAAAAAGAACCAAATCTGTATCAACTCCAAACACAAAAGAAATACTGCTAAAATTACCACTTCAAGACAAAAACTATTTATATAACCGGTGGGCGTCAATGTATTGGGTTATCACATAAATTAATAAAGTCTAGAACGAACACTACGTACGAAAAATACCAAATCATGTCTTTTATTAAGCCGGAAGCTGACACGGAAGAAATCCTAAAGACGTGTAATGGAAACAATTTTACCTCGAGAGACTGTTTGATACTAAGTGCCGGAGAACATGATAAAAATCCATATAAAATTATGACTGAATTAAACCAAGCACTTAAAATTCTAACTCAGCAGTGCATTGTACTAGTACTAGGAATTAAAAAAAATAACTTCTTAAGAGAAAGTAAATTAAATAATATGTTGAAATATATATGTAAGCAATACTCTAGCAATTGTTACTTTATAGATAATTATAACTCATTTGAACCAATGTCTGGACTATGTCAAAAAATTTATTTAATTTTAGATCAACTTTACTATGATTCAAAGTTCTTACGATTTATGAAACGTGGGGCAATTCAAGGAGATATATACAGGAAAAAATATAATACTGAAACTGACGTTATAAATAATAAAACAGGTAATAAAATTCTAAGATTATACAAAATAAAATAACTCACTATTTTTCAACAGTTCAAAAAAAAAACCTTCTTTTCACCAGAAAGAAAAAATTCAAACCAAGCTAACTACTTTCTTTCCAAAAATACCTAAAACTAATTTTTTCGTGTTAAATAAAATTGATAGTCCATTTTTACACTTATGCACCAAAATATTGCAAGCTTACTTCATAAAAATGTATTTTAGAAGAAGTACTGGAACAATACAAACCTGATGTTATATGTATATCTGAAACTTTTATTCGCACAGGCTGTGAAAAAATGTAAAGATACACAATTATAATTTAGCGGCGATATACTGTAGAAAAAAATCCAAAATAGAGGTGGCGTTTGTATCCTAACAAAAAGAATTACATTATATAACTCTTGATACTATTCTAAAATTAAGTTCTGATGAGGTTTTTGAGTGTTGTGGTATTGAATTATCGTACCATAATTTAATTATAATCTGTATATATAGGACCCCAAAATCTAATATTAATAGTTTTTCCATAAATTAGAAAATTTACTGTATATAGTAACAAAAATAAGAAATACAAAATAATCTTAGCGGGAGACCTCAATATTAACACGAATAACAATTGTCCTAACACAACTAAATTGCTTGACTTAGTAATTAGTTATAACTTTATAATGCACATTAATAAATCCACTCGTTTTAACTCATGCATAGATCATATAATAAGTAACATTCCTAATGCATATGGTGAACTACTAAATTTGGCACTCTCCGATCATAACACGGCTCAGTTTCTAAAACTACCCATAGAAACAACACGCACTCCTTTAACACATTATTTTGTGTTCAGAAGAGATTACTGCAAAGAGAATATCTTAAAATTTCGCCATTGCTTACAAAGCCTAAAATTCTTGGACGTCTATAAAGAAAGCAATATTAATAAAGCCTTTAATCATTTCTATGACTTGTTTTACTATTCTATAACTTATGCTTTCCGGCTGAGCGTATAAAAGTTACAAACTTTACTCGACAACCTAAATGGCTTACGAAAGGTATAAAGACTAGTTGCAAAACAAAACGTTATTTACAAATTAAATATTATAAGAATAAATCAGAAGCAAACAAATTGAAATACAAAAATATAACAAACTGCTAAGAAAATGTATACATACTTCAGAAAAAATGCTAATAGCCGTCATATAATTCGCTCTAAAAATAAGTCTAAAGCAGCGTGGAATCTTATTAAAAGTGAATCAAATGATCTAAAAACAAAAGAATTCATTACAAAGTTGAAAGTTAATGGAACTGAAACGAATAGTCCAACAAAAATAGCAAACGCTTTTAATGAATATTTTATAAACGTTAGTAATAAAAAAGACGAACAAATGCTGCAATACTAACAAAAATACGATAGTGAATAGCATTTTCCTGAAACCATACGGACAAAATGAAATTATGGAAATGATAAAGTCACTTAATGACACAAATTCTGTCGGATACGATGGAATTTCAACTAAAGTGTTAAAACATTGTAGTAGAGACATTATATCGACTTTGACATATTTAATCAACCTTTCTTTTGACAATGGACATTTCCCTGATCGCCTTAAATTTGCAATCGTTAAGCCTCTATATAAAAAGACAATAAACAACTAGTAAGTAATTATCGACCAATAACATTAGTGTCGATTTTCTCTAAGCTGTTCGAAAAAGCTATGCATAAAAGAATAAATGAGTTTTCTTCAAGGTTTAGTATATTGAAGAAGGAGCAATATGGTTTTCGTTGCAATAAATCTACGACACATGCTTTATTTAATCTTATTTGTATGATAATTGATAGTTTAGATTCAAAAAATTAACTACTGTGACATTCTTTGATATGACTAAAGCTTTTGACTATGTGTCACATCAGATACTACTGCAAAAACTAGAGGATTTAGGAATTAGAGGCCAAGCATTGCGCTGGATTCAATCATATTTAAGTGACCGAAAGCAAAGCGTAATAGTTGAAAATCTTAATGCATACAATGAAATCGTAAATTATGAATCAAAATGCATGTATAACAGATTTGGTGTACCACAAGGTAGCATACTTGGGCCACTTCTATTTCTATTTTATATTAATGATCTTCCTGACGTAACAAAAAAAAATATGACATTATATGCTGATGATATTTCAGTTTTGGTAAATTCTAATAATAATTGTGACACTAATTTATTACAAAATGACATGAACAATACTATAAAATTGATAATAAATTGGCTAGAACTTAATAATCTTGACATTAACATTAGCAAAACTAAATTCATTCATTTTATTAATAGAAATAAACATGGACACGAAAAAATAATGAATATCAGTACAATGCACAAACAATACACATGGTTGAAGAAACATCTTTTCTCGGAATTCAAATCGATAGAAATTGTACCTGGAAATCACATGTAGATAAAATTTGTAAAAAATTAATCGATTTGTATACGTCCTGCGCAGGCTAGCTAAAGTATCTTCTATGGATACTGCGCTCAAAGCATACTATGGATATATTTATTCAATACTTAACTACGGAATTTTAATTTGGGGAAACTCTTCACACATAAATAGGGCTTTCCTTGCACAAAAAAAGTGTGTTCGTGCAATGTGTAATATACCATTTATGAATCATGCAAACCGCATTTTAAAAACTTAAAGTCATGACACTTCCCTGTATATATATTTTTGAAGTAGCCAAATTTGTAAAAAATTAATCGATTTGTATACGTCCTGCGCAGGCTAGCTAAAGTATCTTCTATGGATACTGCGCTCAAAGCATACTATGGATATATTTATTCAATACTTAACTACGGAATTTTAATTTGGGGAAACTCTTCACACATAAATAGGGCTTTCCTTGCACAAAAAAGTGTGTTCGTGCAATGTGTAATATACCATTTATGAATCATGCAAACCGCATTTTAAAAACTTAAAGTCATGACACTTCCCTGTATATATATTTTTGAAGTAGCCAAATTTGTAAGATATAATCCTGATATTTTTCTAACTTTAGCAGATGTTAACCATTCAAAATATTTTAGAAACCAAAATAAACTTATTCTTAACAAAATACCCAAAACAAAATTGTTTCTCAACAATTGCTACGCAGTATGCGTAAAGATATATAATGCATTGCCTAATGAAATTAAGTCGCATAATAAGAAAAGATTTAAAAATGTTCTAAAAAAATGGTTAATTGATAAGATGTTTTACTCAATAAAAGAATTATTTGATGAACGTTAACATTAAGACTACTATTTGACAATTACTGAATACTAAAATTACTAAAAGTCTTCTTTAAATTTGTATAATGGATTAATTCAGTCTAAATTCAGAACATAACAAATTTCTTAATATGATTATTGTACAATGTTTATTTTAATTGTTTTACTTTTTTTTATTGTTTGCCTGAATCCAATAACAATTTCATTTTCGAATATATATCAATATTTAATTATAAAATTTTGTACGCCAGAAATGGTCAATGTGATGAGATCTTATGCAATGTTACTGTGTCAACCTGTATACCCACATTATACAAATAAACAAATAAACAAATAAACTTTGGGATCAAAACATTGTATGTTAGGTTGTCCCTGTTGTCCATCTAAAATCCTATTAAAATGTATAAAAAGATATCTTCACGTAATTCCCAATACCGGGGTAGACAGAGGTCTAGTCTAGACAATTAAGTCCCTTCGACCCATATTCCACCGAAGATATTTTGAGTCAACGTGACAGGTGGTGAGTCTGATGCCGTCTTTATGTCCAAGCCAACGATATGAATCGTATATAGGTTTTAAAAAAAATGGTACGTGCCTGCCACCTGGGGATCAAACTAGTCTCTCGACTCGAATTCCGATTTGTTTTCTAAGTATTTTACTACTCTGCTGTCAAACAAGAGTGCAACAACTGTTATTTCATACTTTATGTTTGGACAAAAAAAAATCTTCACGCCATTGTCAATACTGGAGTAAACAATTAAGTCCTTTCGACCCACCTTTCACCGAAGACATTTGTGGGAACACGTGACAGCTAGTTAGCGTGTCACCGTTTTTATGTCCAAGTACAACGATATTAATCGTACATAAGTAATAAAAACCCCATTGGTACGAACCTACCCCCATTGGTTCAAATTCGGGTCTCTTGACTCCAATTTTCGTCACCCAACCACTCGGCTATCGCGACTTTTACGGTCAATGTAGAAAACACTTATTCTATATTTTCTCGGGTCTGGGTGTTTGTGGTGCTTTTGTTGTTTTTGATTCCATACCAAAAGTGCTTTAACTGCTTTGATATTAGAGCAATATATGTGATGTTGTTCCTATCTATGTATGTATATATTTTAAAAAAATATTTAAAGTTGGAATTATGAATGTTTTCTTTTTCACTCAGCCACCGAGTCCTCGCCCGCCAGTGACGCAGCGGCCTCAGCCGCCGCGGCCGTACCTGCCGCCCGTCACCACCTCGCCGCCGTTCGTGCCGCAGCCAGGACCGAGACCGACACCGGGGTCGAGACCGCAGCCAAATCCCAGACCGCAGCCCACGCCACACGAAGTGAGTTTTTTCAGTATGATTTTTATGCGTCTATTTCATTTACAGGACGACCTCCGTGGAAGAGTGGCGTATACGCCGGTTTTCATGTCGCCAACTCAGAGTTAGCCACGATAGCCGAATTGTTGGGTGGTCGGAATTTCGAGTCAAGAGACCCGAGTTCGATCCCCAGGTGGCAGGCTCGTAGCAATGGGTTTTTCAAAAACTTATGTACGAATTATATCGTTGGCTTGGACACAAAGACGGCGACGGGCTCACCACCTGTCACGTAGCCCCGAAAATATCAAAGGGACTTAATTGTCTAGACTAAACTCCTGTATTAGGAATTGCGTGAAGATTTATATTTACTTTGTAACTCAGAGTTGCAAGGTTTGATTCCCGGTCGGGTCTATGTAGAAAACGACTTATACAAAATTTTCTCCGGTCTCGGTGTTTGTGATACCTACGTTGTTTCTGATTCTATTATGCAAGTGCTTAAGCTGCTTACTTTCAGATAGATACGGGGTCTTTTATGTCTCGTTTTGAACTGTGATAAAATTTTATTTCTTGTGCGGTAAGAGGTCTAACTGACCCCGTATTAAAATGGATTTATATTTCAATATAAAAAATATCACGCCGTTCTCAATATAGGGGTGGAGATAGTTCCTTTCGACTCACCTTCCACCGAAAACATTTCTTTTGAGACAACGTGACAGGTGAGCCCTTCGCTGTGTTTATATCCATGCCAACGATGTAAATCATACTTTAATTATTTTTTATGAAAAAACACATTAAATACGAGCCTTTGGGATCTAATTCGGGTCTCTTGACTCTAATTCCGATGACTCAATAACTCGGCCATCGTTACTACTCTTTTAATATTATAGGAATATTCATCCTCATCTAAATGAAAAGGAAGTTGCCGTCTTCTGTCGTTGTTCGTGGTAGCTTCGTTGTTTCTGATTCCATAATTCAAATGCTTAAGCTACCTACTTTGGGCTCAGAGTGTCGTATTTGATTTTGACCCTATCTATGTACTTGTATGTATTTATAAAATGATGCACAAACTTTTACGACAATTAAGAAAGTTTTTAATTTTTACTAACTTTTTTTGTCCCGTCAACATAATAAGTTCTTTCCTAATCGTCGAGATTTATTTGAATAATGGAAACAAAAAAAATTTGGAAAAAACGTATTTTTGAGTGTTACCTTAGCGATAAAATGTTTTAAAAAAAATAATTTATTCTGACTTTTCCGAACACAAAATATTTGGCAAATGATCATCCATTAAACATAGGTGGTGGCATATGGTCAGCAGATTGGCAGACAGACAGGTATCATGAAAGTGATAGGGTTTTAATAAAACAAAAAACGCCGTGTTTGTTAATCGTCATCAATGTAATGGTCTGGACTCTTTGACGAAGGCGGAGCTCTGTATTCGTTCTTCAGCTGGGACTCTGGAACATAGATAGATAGATAGATAGATAGATAGATAGATAGATAGATAGATAGATAGATAGATACATACATACATAGATTATTCCGTGTGGTAACGGCGTAAGAATATTGCCACTCCCTTTCTTCCCGTGGCGTAAGAGGTGACTAAGGGAAACAGCCTTGTATATCATTATGGCAACCGATAAATGGGGGTATAGCCATCTCTAAAATTATCAGATCAAAATAATCAGACCGAAGATGGGCAGCAGAGTTTGAAGTACGACTGATTTGGTACTGCGATCGATAATCCGCTTGCCAAGCTCGACGGTTTTGGCAAATCCTTCGTATGGGAGAGGCCTATGTGTTTAGAACTAAATTAAAACTTCATTACCTATCCTTTTAATAATCTGTCGTCTATTGCTTATAGAAAATTTGTTTTCCATATAACTTCTAATCCTTTATATATAATTTCTTTGGTTTTATATCGTATATATATGTAGTATACGTATTATTTTGTACACCCTTTCCGCTTTCTTTAGAAGAATCCTTTTCCCTAAGGTTGCCTGGAAGAGATCGCTGTTTAAGCGATAAGGCCGCCTTTTGTACTGATGTCCATTATAATTGTAATTTCTATGTCAGTCTTGGTGTACAATAAAGAATATTTTACTTACTTTTTACTTTATGTCCAGCAGTAGACTATAACAGCCCGGTATGTATGTATGTATGTATACATAGATAGGGACAACATAACATACATTGCTCTGATCCCAAAGTAAGTACACTTGCGTTATGGACTCGGACACATCGATGGTATCACAAACACCCACGTCCGAAATGTAGGAAAAGTGGTTTTCTATATTGACCCCTCCAGGAGTCGACCCCGGGACCTCCAAGCTAGCGATAACTTGACCGGAGTGTACGCCATTCGTCCAAGGAGGTCGCCAAAGCAATTTTGTTAACATGCTCTTAATTATTTTATATCGATCCGATCAATAGCCTATATAATAGTGGTGAATCTCTCTTCGAAACTAAGGGTTGCGGGTTCGAATCCGGGGGCAAACACATGTGTTACCAGTACGAATGTTTATACTTCATTCATAGATGCTTAATAACTCCGATATGTACAAAAACGATCCGTGTGCTAACGGTGTAAGAGTGTTGCCACTCCTTTCTTACCGTGGGTGTCGACTAAGGGAATGAGCCTAGAATATCCTAATGGCAACCGATAAATGGGGGTATAGCCATCTCTAAAATTATCAGATCAAAATAATCAGACCGAAGATGGGCAGCAGAGTTTGAAGTACGACTGATTTGGTACTGCGATCGATAATCCGCTTGCCAAGCTCGACGGTTTTGGCAAATCCTTCGTATGGGAGAGGCCTATGTGTTTAGAACTAAATTAAAACTTCATTACCTATCCTTTTAATAATCTGTCGTCTATTGCTTATAGAAAATTTGTTTTCCATATAACTTCTAATCCTTTATATATAATTTCTTTGGTTTTATATCGTATATATATGTAGTATACGTATTATTTTGTACACCCTTTCCGCTTTCTTTAGAAGAATCCTTTTCCCTAAGGTTGCCTGGAAGAGATCGCTGTTTAAGCGATAAGGCCGCCTTTTGTACTGATGTCCATTATAATTGTAATTTCTATGTCAGTCTTGGTGTACAATAAAGAATATTTTACTTACTTTTTACTTTATGTCCAGCAGTGGACTATAACAGCCCGGTAAGTATGTATGTATGTATACATAGATAGGGACAACATAACATACATTGCTCTGATCCCAAAGTAAGTACACTTGCGTTATGGACTCGGACACATCGATGATATCACAAACACCCACGTCCGAAATGTAGGAAAAGTGGTTTTCTATATTGACCCCTCCAGGAGTCGACCCCGGGACCTCCAAGCTAGCGATAACTTGACCGGAGTGTACGCCATTCGTCCAAGGAGGTCGCCAAAGCAGTTTTGTTAACATGCTCTTAATTATTTTATATCGATCTGATCAATAGCCAAGTTGGTGGTAAGTCTCTCTTCGAAGCTAAGGGTTGTAGGTTCGAATCCGGAGGCAAACACATGTATTACCAATACGAATATTTGTACTTGATTCATAGATGCTTAATAACTCCGATATGTACAAAAACGATCCGTGTGCTAACGGTGTAAGAGTGTTGCCACTCCCTTTCTTACCGTGGGTGTCGACTAAGGGAATGAGCCTAGAATATCCTAATGGCAACCGATACATAGCGGGATAACCATCTCTAAAAATGTCAGACCGAAATAATCAGACCGAAGATGGGCAGCGGCGTCTGGGGTACGAGTGGTTTGGTACTGCGATCGCCAATCCGCCTGTCAAGCGTGATATTTTGGCAAATCCTATGGGAGAGGCCTATGTCCTGCAGTGGTCTTTAACAGGACAGGCTTTGCTGAAATCCGTTTTCAGTCAGCGTCAACATCCCGAAAAGAGTAACTTTGCTAAATTTCAAGTCAATCGAGTGTATTTTAGAGATATCGTGATAAGTGCAATTTCACCTATGTATATAAAAAAATGTATCTTCACGCAATTCCCAATACAAGAGTCGACAGAGGTCTGGTAGACAGAGGTCCCTTTGACCCACCTTCCATCGAAGATATTTTCGGGACAACTTGACAGGTGGTGAGCCTGTCGCCGTCTTTATGTCCAAGTCAACGATAATTCGTACATAAGTTTTTGAAAAACCCATAAGTACGAGCCTGCCACCTGGGGATCGAACTCGGGTCTCTCAACTCGAAATTCCGACCACCCTACCACTGGGCTATCGTGACTTTTACCTATGTATATAGATACAATAACAATGCAGTACCTCCGTGGACGAGTGGCGTACACTCTGGTTTTCATGGTGTCGCCAGCTCTAAGGTCCCGGGTTCGATTCACGGTTTGGTCAATTTAGAAAACACTTTTTCTACATTTTCTCGTGTCTGGGTGTCTGTGGTACTTTCGTTGTTACCTATTCCATATTAAATGTGCTTTAGCTGCTTACTTTGGGATCAAAGCAATGTTTGTGATGTTGTCCCTATCTATGTATGTATTTATTTTCTAATATATATTAATTATTCGTTTTTATTCTAAACTTAAAATACCTGTCGTATAAATGTTTTGCTCTTTTCCCGAAAGTGTTGAAAACTCCTCTAGAGAAAATAAAAAAATCATTAATATACAAATACAAAATCTTAAATATCTTTTACGTTGAAATGGTCATGATAGCCGAATGGTTGGATGATCGGAATTCGACACAAGAAACCAGTGTTCGATCCCAGGTAGGCTCGTACCAATGAGTTTTTCAGACACTTGTGTTCGATTTAGATCGTTGACTTGGACATCGCCATTTTTTATTTCAATAGTGTTGCCAGCTGTAGAGGTCCTGGGTTCGATTCCCGAGCGGTAGAATAAAATGAAATAAGAATAATTTATGTAAATCTTAAACCATTAAATTGTTCTACGAGTATATACTGACCTTCACTGCCTGTAGAAAAAAAAACATAGTTTCAATGAAATTTATTAGCTTCTCCGAACGAAAATCGTAGTGTGTTTCTTAAGATATTTTATGATGACTTTAAATAAAGTAAATAAATAAAAAGTCACGATAGCCGAGTTGTTGGGTGGTCGGAATTTCGAGTCGAGAGACCCGAGTTCGATTCCCAAGTGGCAGTACCAATGAGTTTTTCAAAAATTATGTACGAATTTCATCTTTGGCTTGGACATAAAGGCGGCGACGGGCTCACCACCTGTCACGTTGTCCCGAAAATATCTTCGGTGGAAGGTGGGTCAAAGGGACTTAATTGTCTAGACTTGACCTCTGTCTACCCCTGTATTGGGAATTGCGTGAAGATATTTTTTTTAAATAAATAAATATCTTGACACAATTCTCAATACAGGGGTAGACAGAGGTCTAGTCTAGACAATTAAGTCCCTTTGACCCACCTTCCATCGAAGATATTTTCGGATATGAAGACTTTACTTTTACCAATATCTGTATTTGTAATTTTCTATAAGAAACAAATAATAGATCATCGGTTCATACTAAACATAATTATATTGTAAGTCAATATCATATATCTAGCTATAAGTTTTCCAGATATTGTAAAATAAAATAATTAAAAAATGTCACTTACTGGGAACAAAGTTCGGATCCACTGAAAGTATAAGGATAAAATAAAATAAATATAATATCTACACGCAATTCCCAATACAGGGGTAGAGAGAGGTCTAGTCTAGACAATTAAGTGCCTTCGACCCACCTTCCACCGAAGATGTTTTCGGGACAACGTGCCAGGTGGTGAGCCCGTCGCCGACTTTATGTCCAATCAAACGATATAATTCGTACATAAGTTTTTGAAAACCCATTGGTACGAGCCTCAAATCGAACTCGCGTCTCTTGACTCGAAATTCTGACTTCCCAACCACTCGGCTATCGTGACTTAAAGTCACGATCGTGACGTAAAGTATAAGTATAATAAATAGGTAAATGAAACAAATGTGTTTGTCGTTACGTTAAGCTATGATAGGCGAGTGGTTGTGTCAGGAGTATGAAAGGCTCGTACGAATCGGTTGTTTTGATACTTTTGTATGTGTGTAAGTGATTTGTGTTTTTTTATATAGAAAAGGGAGGCAAACGAGCAGGTGGCTCACATGATGGTAAGTGATTACCGCCGCCCATGAACAGCTGCAATACCAGAGGCATAGCAGATGCGTTGACGGCCTTAGAGTGCCCCCAGAATTGGGGGGAGGGGGTGTGTGGGCCACCGGTTACCTGCACTCACCAGACGAAACGCAAAAGTTTGTTAGACTTCTACTTCACGCCGGTATTCTGTGAGGTCGTGGTGAGCAAGCAACTACAGCTGGTGCGTGGCTCTACCACTCTTAAAACTGTGTCGCTCGTTCAGACAATAAGACAGCGACGAGCTCACTGCCTGTACTTGTTCGTTGGTCCAAATAAAATTAGGTGAAATATGGGACTAAAATTGTAAAGCGTAAAGGTTTAAAAATAAACTTCGTTTATTTAGCGCCATCTGTTAATGACAAGCAAAAGTTGGTCTTCCAGTAATAATTATTAGCTAGTGGTGATGTGAGAATATACCACCCTCTTTCTTCCCCTGGGCGTCGTTAGAGACGACTAAGTGCAAAGCCAGGGTAAAAGAAGTGCTTTATAATCTGAGGGTCTTTGGAATCTGAGTAATGTATGTGATGCTCTAAATATGTATGTATTCTGCGTTTTCACTCCTCAAGTCTGAGATCGGATAGATATATAGGGTACAACATCA
Organism: Sericinus montela; assembly: GCA_029286605.1. Lineage (NCBI taxonomy): Eukaryota > Metazoa > Arthropoda > Insecta > Lepidoptera > Papilionidae > Sericinus > Sericinus montela. The sequence goes on from JAGSMR010000036.1 coordinate 3,078,672, forward strand.
CATGCATTGCTCCGATCCCAAAGCAAGATTCTAAAGCACTTGTAGTATGGATATGAATCGGAAACAACGAAGGCACCACAAACATCCGGACCCGAGTAAGTTTAGAAAAAGTGGTTTTCCTACATTGATCCGACCGGGAATCGAGCCCGGGACCTCGAGATGGCGACACCCTGAAATTCGGCGTTTACGCCACTCGTCCACGGAGTGGACTCTTAACCCTTAAACAGGAACAGAACTGTAGTTGCACTACAATCTGGCTCCAAAAATAGACGAGACTGTGGATACTGAGCCAAAACACTCAGGGGCAAGGAAGGAGTTTCCTTTAAAACTTCATGTTACTCTAAATTCGAAGGGGGTTTCGATGTTATGGATGTTTTTTACTCAATCTTGACAGAACGGCTGAACGAATTTGAATGAAATTTGACAGAGGAACAGATTACATTCTACTCGCACAATAGCACTTAACCTACTTCGTGTTTACTTGTTGCTGAGTGATATTTCAGATCTGAGCAAAGTATGTGATGTTGTCCCTATGTATGTATGTCTGTATGTATTACTAGTACCAACAGCATTGTCTTACTTGTAATGGGCTCTCCCGTGGAGCATCGTGTGGACCGGCGCTTAGGAGGATCCTTCATAACCAATCTCATGCGTGCTAAACACAATAAAAATGCCTATAAATTAACGGAAATCTGTCTTTTGACTTCAAAACAATATATTTAAACAAACTTTATCGTTAATTTAACTTTTCAGTTATCGTGTTTTTTTTTTTTCAAACAATATACATAAACAAAATATATGTATCTTCACGGTATTCCCAATACCCAAGTGAGTAGCCTGAGTTCCAAACAATTAAGTTCTTTATACCCACATGTCACCGTAGCTTATCTTAGGACAACATATCGAGTCCAACCCAACGATATAAATCGTACATAAGTTTTGAAAACAACTCATTAGTACCTCCTGGGGATCGAACCCGAGTGTCCCGACTCGACTTTCGATCACCCAATCACTAAACTATCATGCGTACGTACTACGTGACTTTTATTGACTCTTATTTACTTTTTTTTTAATTTAAACAAAATTTATCGTGGACTTGCCTTATCTCGATAAACACGCATTAATAAATCGATCCCCAAATATTCACTTATGTTTCTTTAACATCCAAAAAGAATAACAGCCGTTTAAAGTACACTGTGGCTGAAGACCGTTCGCTGTGGAAAGTTTTAGGGGAGGCTATGTTCAAAGGTGGTCTCTTGATAAGAGGTGAAGGAGAAGAAAAAGAAGAAACCACACTACGTAAGTTATGTTATGTTATATATATACTTTATTGTACACCACAATAATCATGACAAAAATAAATAAAGACGTAAAACTTAAGAAATAAATTACAATAAGGCGGTCGTATCGCTAAAGAGCGATCTCTTCCAGACAACCTCAGGCTAGAAAAGACTTAAGGACAGTGGGAGGTGGTGTGTATTGATAATAAACTTACATGCAAATATCTAAGTAAACTACACCGATGTACGTTATTAATATAATGTTTTAATAATATACTAATACATAATAAATATATGAAATATAATAGAAAGTCACGATAGCCGAGTTGTTGGGTGGTCGGAATTTCGAGTCGAGAGACCCGAGTTCTATCCCCAGGTGGCAGTACCAATGAGTTTTTCAAAAACTTATGTACGAATTTCATCGTTGGCTTGGACATAAAGGCGGCGACGGACTCACCACCTGTCACGTTGTCCCGAAAATATCTTCGGTGGAAGGTGGGTCAAAGGGACTTAATTGTCTAGAATTGACCTCTGTCTACCCCTGTATTGGGAATTGCGTGAAGATATTTATTATTTATTTATTAAATATAATAGACATACATAAACGTAATTAAGTATGTACGTCACCAGTCTGCTGAATATCGGTTTCATATTTATCGAGATAGAGATTTCTAGATGATAGTATCTCGGACTCTGATCTTATACGACCTATTTTTAGTTTTCACTTGTTAAAGTTTAGGGATAATAATACTATTAATTAATTTTTATGTGGGGTCCTTGCGCGATGTACTTTCTAAAGGAATTGTATCCACGACTGGTCGTAGCCGCTGGTCAGTTAAGTCAAGCCGTTCAACGTGGAAATACAGCTAGCGTTCTTGATACCATGCCACAAAGAGTAGTAGCTTTACAATTATTGTAATTTTTAAATAATAAGTATTATAAAAATTTGTCCTTGAGTTTGTTCAACTATCGTTTACTAAAAATAACATTATCATCATATCCATTCCCTTGGCTTAATTAATTCGTTTCGTCTACGTTTTGATACATACATAACATAAATAGACTGGACATTGGAGGAGTTCAGGCGATATTAACTGAACCAAAATCTGCAAAATAAAGCAGCAAAAAGCATAATTGCCATGGTCATGCAGCATCAATTATTCAATCTCTCGATTGTGGCATTTATTACATTTTTTGTAACATTTATTTAATATTACGGTATGATAAGGTTACCATATATGAAAAGTACAAAAGACCCTAAATAAAATAAAATAAAATAAAATAAAATAAAATAAAATAAAATAAAATAAAATAAAATAAAATAAAATAAAATAAAATAAAATAAAATAAAATAAAATAAAATAAAATAAAATAAAATAAAATAAAATAAAATAAAATAAAATAAAATAAAATAAAATAAAATAAAATAAAATAAAATAAAATAAAATAAAATAAAATAAAATAAAATAAAATAAAATAAAATAAAATAAAATAAAATAAAATAAAATAAAATAAAATAAAATAAAATAAAATAAAATAAAATAAAATAAAATAAAATAAAATAAAATAAAATAAAATAAAATAAAATAAAATAAAATAAAATAAAATAAAATAAAATAAAATAAAATAAAATAAAATAAAATAAAATAAAATAAAATAAAATAAAATAAAATAAAATAAAATAAAATAAAATAAAATAAAATAAAATAAAATAAAATAAAATAAAATAAAATAAAATAAAATAAAATAAAATAAAATAAAATAAAATAAAATAAAATAAAATAAAATAAAATAAAATAAAATAAAATAAAATAAAATAAAATAAAATAAAATAAAATAAAATAAAATAAAATAAAATAAAATAAAATAAAATAAAATAAAATAAAATAAAATAAAATAAAATAAAATAAAATAAAATAAAATAAAATAAAATAAAATAAAATAAAATAAAATAAAATAAAATAAAATAAAATAAAATAAAATAAAATAAAATAAAATAAAATAAAATAAAATAAAATAAAATAAAATAAAATAAAATAAAATAAAATAAAATAAAATAAAATAAAATAAAATAAAATAAAATAAAATAAAATAAAATAAAATAAAATAAAATAAAATAAAATAAAATAAAATAAAATAAAATAAAATAAAATAAAATAAAATAAAATAAAATAAAATAAAATAAAATAAAATAAAATAAAATAAAATAAAATAAAATAAAATAAAATAAAATAAAATAAAATAAAATAAAATAAAATAAAATAAAATAAAATAAAATAAAATAAAATAAAATAAAATAAAATAAAATAAAATAAAATAAAATAAAATAAAATAAAATAAAATAAAATAAAATAAAATAAAATAAAATAAAATAAAATAAAATAAAATAAAATAAAATAAAATAAAATAAAATAAAATAAAATAAAATAAAATAAAATAAAATAAAATAAAATAAAATAAAATAAAATAAATAAATAAATAATTGCCATGGTCATGCAGCATCAATTATTCAATCTCTCGATTGTGGCATTTATTACATTTTTTGTAACATTTATTTAATATTACGGTATGATAAGGTTACCATATATGAAAAGTACAAAAGACCCTAAATAAATAAAGAAAAAAAAAAGGTTTTAAGTTGTTCTGATTATAATAATAATTAAAACCAAAACATTTAATCTTCTGTAAATCTTACTTTTTCCCAAACCATAATCTTCGTTTTCCAAACCTGAAAAAATGGACTTTACATATAATTTTATAGCGTCAACAGCCTAACGGTTTAGGGTGCGGACAGCGAAACAAAATGTCGCAGGTTCGGGCCCGCCATTCAAAGACTACAGACTACCACTACCACTCCAGACTCAAACGTTGATTAGCTTGAGTGGTTAACAGGAATACTAATAATGTTACATCGCATTGCTATCATTCTTTTAAAAAATGGATTTTCATAATTAATATATATTTAAAAACCATCTCACAAGTCACGATAGCCGAGTGGTAGGGTGGTTGAAATTTCGAGTCGAGAGACCGGAGTTCGATCCCCAGGTGGCAGTACCAATGAGTTTTTCAAAAACTTATGTACGAATTTCATCGTTGGCTTGGACATAAAGGCGGCGACGGACTCACCACCTGTCACGTTGTCCCGAAAATATCTTCGGTGGAAGGTGGGTCAAAGGGACTTAATTGTCTAGTCTTGACCTCTGTCTACCCCTGTATTGGGAATTGCGTGAAGATATTTATTATTTATTTATTAAATATAATAGACATACATAAACGTAATTAAGTATGTACGTCACCAGTCTGCTGAATATCGGTTTCATATTTATCGAGATAGTTATTTCTAGATGATAGTATCTCGGACTCTGATCTTATACGACCTATTTTTAGTTTTCACTTGTTAAAGTTTAGGGATAATAATACTATTAATTAATTTTTATGTGGGGTCCTTGCGCGATGTACTTTCTAAAGGAATTGTATCCGCGACTGGTCGTAGCCGCTGGTCAGTTAAGTCAAGCCGTTCAACGTGGAAATACAGCTAGCGTTCTTGATACCATGCCACAAAGAGTAGTGCTTTACAATTATTGTAATTTTTAAATAATAAGTATTATAAAAATTTGTCCTTGAGTTTGTTCAACTATCGTTTACTAAAAATAACATTATCATCATATCCATTCCCTTGGCTTAATTAATTCGTTTCGTCTACGTTTTGATACATACATAACATAAATAGACTGGACATTGGAGGAGTTCAGGCGATATTAACTGAACCAAAATCTGCAAAATAAAGCAGCAAAAAGCATAATTGCCATGGTCATGCAGCATCAATTATTCAATCTCTCGATTGTGGCATTTATTACATTTTTGTAACATTTATTTAATCTATGGTGGTATATTTTTATTCTATTAGATGTGTAAGAGCAGCTCTAAAGCAAATACAAACAACTTCCAAAATGTTCATGTATATTGTACAAAACATTTTAAATTATTAGTATATTCTAAAGTCACGATAGCCGAGTGGTAGGGTGGTTGAAATTTCGAGTCGAGAGACCGGAGTTCGATCCCCAGGTGGCAGTCTCGTACCAATAGGTTTTTCAAAAAACTTATGTAGGAATTACATCGTCGGCTTGGACATAAAGACGACGACGGATTCACCACTTGTCACGTTGTTCCGAAAATATCTTCGTTGGAAGGTGGGTCGAAGGGACTTAATTATCTAGACTAGACCTATGTCTACCCCTGTATTGGGAATTGCGTGAAAATATTTTTTTTAATCTCACAAGTGATGTCGTACAAAACTAGGATTCCTAATTTTTTTATCTAAATGGTAATTAGGTGCATAACCATCTCTTAATCATCATATACCCTAAACTTGTTACAAAGGAATGATCGTTTTATCTATTTTCATACATATATTTAACTTGTGAATGTCGATTACATGAAATCTACCTCTCCGCATTCCTTCGTATGCAGATTGGCGATCGCAGTATCAGACACATCGCACTTTAAACAATAATGACGATGAAACGTGTGCCGAGGGTCTAGACCCTAATACTAGTATTGGGGTCTAGACCATCGGATGCTTATCGAGATGCTTATCCCACCATCTGTCGGTATTCCATAGCATTTTCACACTTTATCCTTTATTTAATCTATGGTGGTATATTTTTATTCTATTAGATGTGTAAGAGCAGCTCTAAAGCAAATATAAAACAACTTCCAAAATGTTCATGTATATTGTACAAAACATTTTAAATTATTAGTATATTCTAAATTCACGATAGCCGAGTTGTTGGGTGGTCGGAATTTCGAGTCGAGAGACCCGAGTTCGATCCCCAGGTGGCAGTACCAATGAGTTTTTCAAAAACTTATGTACGAATTTCATCGTTGGCTTGGACATAAAGACGACGACGGATTCACCACTTGTCTCGTTGTTCCGAAAATATCTTCGTTGGAAGGTGGGTCGAAGGGACTTAATTGTCTAGACTTGACCTCTGTCTACCCCTGTATTGGGAATTGCGTGAAGATATTCTTTTAATCTCACAAGTGATGTAGTACAAAACTAGGATTCCTAATTTTTTATCTAAATGGTAATTAGGTGCATAACCATCTCTTAATCATCATATACCTAAACTTAAACTTGTTACAAAGGAATGATCGTTTTATCTATTTTCATACATATATTTAACTTGTGAATGTCGATTACATGAAATCTACCTCTCCGCATTCCTTCGTATGCAGATTGGCGATCGCAGTATCAGACACATCGCACTTTAAACAATAATGACGATGAAACGTGTGCCGAGGGTCTAGACCCTAATACTAGTATTGGGGTCTAGACCATCGGATGCTTATCCCACCATCTGTCGATATTCCATAGCATTTTCACACTTTATGTTTTATTTAATCTATGGTGGTATATTTTTATTCTATTAGATGTGTAAGAGCAGCTCTAAAGCAAATACAAACAACTTCCAAAATGTTCATGTATATTGTACAAAACATTTTAAATTATTAGTATATTCTAAATTCACGATAGCCGAGTTGTTGGGTGGTCGGAATTTCGAGTCGAGAGACCCGAGTTCGATCCCCAGGTGGCAGTACCAATGAGTTTTTCAAAAACTTATGTACGAATTTCATCGTTGGCTTGGACATAAAGGCGGCGGTAGGCTCACCACCTGTCACGTTGTCCCGAAAGTATCTTCGGTGGAAGGTGGTTCAAAGGGACTTAATTGTCTAGACTTGACCTCTGTCTACCCCTGTATTGGGAATTGCGTGAAGATATTTATATTTTTATTTATATTTATAGTATATTCTATATTCTAATTTTTTTCTAATTTTTTTATATTACTATTATTATGCTGTGCGTTTAGATGTCAAAAAAAAATCATTGTCTATTGTGTTTAGCATTAAAAAAAACAACTTACTTGATAATCGTTCACCGTATTCTAAAAAATATTTCCAGTACAAATTAGCAATTTGTCGTTTGTTAATTTCATAAAAAAAGTATAATTAAAACATAAATGAATGTTACCTAAATCGTTTTGTTTCAGTTTTTTCACTGGAAAAGAAAGCTATTATTATTAATGTTACATGGTCTTTAACATCGTTGTTTCTGATTCCTTAACACAAGTGCTTTAACTGCTTACTTTAGGATCAGTGCAACGTATATGGTGTTGTCCCTATCTATTTACGTATTTATTTAACATTTTACTCATCTATAAATGCTCACACTATCATAGGGTACAGCTTTAGATATATTATTAACATTTGCATGCCATTTTGAGTCACGATAGCCGAGTGGTTGGGTGGTCGGAATTTCGAGTCGAGAGACCGGAGTTCGATCCCCAGGTGGCAGTACCAATGAGTTTTCAAAAACTTATGTACGAATTTCATCGTTGGCTTGGACACAAAGACGGCGACGGGCTCACCACCTGTCACGTTGTCCCAAAAATATCTTCGGTGGAAGGTGGGTCGAAGGGACTTAATTGTCTAGACTTGACCTCTGTCTACCCCTGTATTGGGAATTGCGTGAAGATATTTATATTTTTATTTATATTTATAGTATATTCTATATTCTAATTTTTTCTAATTTTTTCTAATTTTTTTTATATTACTATTTTTATGCTGTGCGTTTAGATGTCAAAAAAAAATCATTGTCTATTGTGTTTAGCATTAAAAAAACAACTTACTTGATAATCGTTCACCGTATTCTAAAAAATATTTCCAGTACAAATTAGCAATTTGTCGTTTGTTAATTTCATAAAAAAAGTATAATTAAAACATAAATGAATGTAGTTACCTAAATCGTTTTGTTTCAGTTTTTTCACTGGAAAAGAAAGCTATTATTATTAATGTTACATGGACTTTAACATCGTTGTTTCTGATTCCTTAACACAAGTGCTTTAACTGCTTACTTTAGGATCAGTGCAACGTATATGGTGTTGTCCCTATCTATTTACGTATTTATTTAACATTTTACTCATCTATAAATGCTCACACTATCATAGGGTACAGCTTTATATATATTATTAACATTTGCATGCCATTTTGAGTCACGATAGCCGAGTTGTTGGGTGGTCGGAATTTGGAGTCAAGAGACCCTAGTCGATCCCCAGATGGCAATAGCATAGATACCAATGGGCTTTTTCAAAAACTTATGTACGAATTTATCGTTGGCAAAACATTGAAACGGCGATGAGCTTAACAGTTGTCACGTTGTCCCAAAAATATCTTCGGTGGAAGGTGGGTCGAAGGGACTTAATTGTCTAGACTAGACCTCTGTCTACCCCTGTATTGGGAATTGCGTGAAGATATTTATATTTTTATTTATATTTATAGCATATTCTATATTCTAATTTTTTTCTAATTTTTTTATATTACTATTTTTATGCTGTGCGTTTAGATGTCAAAAAAAAATCATTGTCTATTGTGTTTAGCATTAAAAAAACAACTTACTTGATAATCGTTCACCGTATTCTAAAAAATATTTCCAGTACAAATTAGCAATTTGTCGTTTGTTAATTTCATAAAAAAAGTATAATTAAAACATAAATGAATGTAGTTACCTAAATCGTTTTGTTTCAGTTTTTTCACTGGAAAAGAAAGCTATTATTATTAATGTTACATGGACTTTAACATCGTTGTTTCTGATTCCTTAACACAAGTGCTTTAACTGCTTACTTTAGGATCAGTGCAACGTATATGGTGTTGTCCCTATCTATTTACGTATTTATTTAACATTTTACTCATCTATAAATGCTCACACTATCATAGGGTACAGCTTTAGATATATTATTAACATTTGCATGCCATTTTGAGTCACGATAGCCGAGTGGTTGGGTGGTCGGAATTTGGAGTCAAGAGACCCTAGTCGATCCCCAGATGGCAATTGTAAAGATACCAATGGGCTTTTTCAAAAACTTATGTACGAATTTATCGTTGGCAAAACATTGAAACGGCGATGAGCTTAACAGTTGTCACGTTGTCCCAAAAATATCTTCGGTGGAAGGTGGGTCGAAGGGACTTAATTGTCTAGACTAGACCTCTGTCTACCCCTGTATTGGTGACGCGATCTTCCGCAGATAAATGTAGTTAATAGGGCGCATGCTTGTTGTAGAAGACTTTGTATCCTTGCTGCCCATGGTCAACTTTAGAGACTTCAATTTTCAGTTGAAGTCACGTAATTTTTTTTACGGCAGTAGAAACGTTATGGAACGTTAGAGTCACGATAGCCGAGTGGTTGGGTGGTCGGAATTTCGAGTCAAGAGACCGGAGTTCGATCCCCAGATGGCAGGCTCGTACAAATGGGTTTTTCAAAAACTTATGTACGAATTACATCGTTGGCTTGGACACAAAGACGGCGACGGGCTCACCACCTTTCACGTTGTCCCGAAAATATCTTCGGTGGAAGGTGGGTCAAAGTACTTAATTGTCAAGACTAGACCTCTGTACCCCTGTATTGGGAATTGCGTGAAGATATTTATTTTATTTTGAATATAAAGTCGCAAGGAATTATTATTTTTACCCAAGTCTATAAGGTAGTCATCAGCACTGCATACTGATATTAAAACTAAGAATACCTGAAAAAGAAACATTTAAACAATAATTAATACATAGACTTTACCACATCTTGTAACTGGCTAAATTGTAGCTCGCTAGGCTCGTGGGCAACTGGTGTACACACCAGTTTCATTGTGTCGCCAGCTCTGATGTCTCGGTTTCGATTTCCGAACAGGTCAATTTTAGAAATTCACTTATCTCGTATCTGTGTGTTTTTCCGAGTGTTGTCTCAAACTCTACTGTCAAGGAGCCATCTCGGAAATAGCAGTGTAGACGACCTCCGTGGAAGAGTGGCGTACACGCCGGTTTTTAAAGGTGTCGCCAGCACTGAGGTTACGGATTTGATTCCCGGACAGGTCAATTGTAGAAAATCACTTGTTCTGTTTCACTTGGTGAAACCTCATTACGAAACAGTTGTTTAAATTAAAACATGCTTAAAAATTAGATTTATGGTCTATGTCGAAAAGTAGTCTTTTTAAATTCATCAATAGTCTTTAAAAAGATGCTATATGAAAAAAATAGTATTATTTCTACCGGTTTTAGCTGAATTTTCGAAATAAAACCTTTTTATTTTATTAAATACTTTAGTGCCGTCGGCCCTGGAAACGGACCTATGTTGTTCGCTTATAAATGATTCTCCCTGACCATTACACTACCACGGTTCTGATTTTTAATCTATAATTAATTAACCAATAAAACTCTTACCAAACGCATCGTGTTTTATATTAACCAATTAAATTCCACTAAAGATGTCCGACCTGCCGACATTTCGCCTAACAACACAATCGTAAAGCTGTTTGCCTTTACGATATAATTTCAATTGATTTTTATTGACGTGCTGTACATAAAATCAAATACGGTAATAGGCAAAATATCGACATTACTAAAAGAAACAGTTGCAAAACCGGACTCACCACAGATAATAAAATTAATAAAAAATATACTCAAAGGTTTACTAAGCGCCTTTTTATAAAATCATTTGTTTAATGTTTATGAATATTTGTTTATAATGTTGCTGCAAAATAAGTTTTCGTTACGGCGACTCTACGGTTTTACTGTAACAGTAATTGCTGGTTTTGTTTATTTTTTTATTAATTGACAAGTAGCTATTGCTACTAAATAAAAATAAAAACCGTCGGGAAACCAAACATTCATAACAATTTTCTTTGTGTATAGAATATAATACAATTATTTTTAATGAACTTTACTTAAACCACTTAACCAATTTTAGTGGGTTTTGATGAAGGTCCGATATAGGAAATTGGCGATTTCCAATCCAATCAATATTCTAATCATATCATACAAACATCAACATATAAATTATTATTCAATTTTTTAAATCTTCATACAATTTCTTATACTGCGGTAGGCAGAAGTCTAAAAATGAAGTCCTTTATATGCACGGAAGCTAATTTTGGACAGCGTGACATGTGACGAGCCTATCTATTTATGTATTTATTTAACATTTTACTCATCTATAAATGCTCACACTATCATAGGGTACAGCTTTAGATATATTATTAACATTTGCATGCCATTTTGAGTCACGATAGCCGAGTGGTTGGGTGGTCGGAATTTCGAGTCGAGAGACCTGAGTTCGATCCCCAGATGGCAATAGCAAAGATACCAATGGGCTTTTCAAAAACTTATGTACGAATTACATCGTTGGCTTGGACATGAAGACGGCGACGGGCTCACCATCGGTCACGTTGTCCCAAAACATCTTCTGTGGGAGGTGGGTCGAAGGGACTTAATTGTCTAGACTGGACCTCTGTCTACCCCTGTATTGGGAATGAAGATATTTAATATGATTATAATTTTTTGTTACTTATGATGTACATTTTTGATTATTAGGTAGACCACCATGAGCATCATGAGCATCACGAAGGTGAACACGATCACCATCACCACCATGAACCCGGTATGCCCTTCGATTTTGCATACTCTGTGGCCGAGGATGGCAATGACTACAGCCACAATGCCATATCCGATGGTGACGTCACCAGAGGAGAGTACAGAGTAGCCCTACCCGATGGAAGAGTACAGATAGTGAAGTATACAGCTGATTGGAAGAACGGATTCAACGCTGATGTGAGTATGAAATCTTATAAATATCTTCACGCAATTCGATATAGTCAAGATAATTAAGTCCCTTCAACCCACCTTCCACCGAAGATATGTACTTAATTGCCAAGACTAGACCTCTGTACCCCTGTAGTATTAGGAATTGCGGAAGATATTTATTTTATTTTGAATATAAAGTCGCAAGGAATTATTATTTTACCCAAGTCTATAAGGTAGTCATCAGCACTGCATACTGATATTAAAACTAAGAATACCTGAAAAAGAAATATTTAAACAATAATTTTAACAAAATACATAGACTTTACCACATCTTGTAACTGGCTAAATTGTAGCTCGCTAGGCTCGTGGGCAACTGGTGTACACACCAGTTTCATTGTGTCGCCAGCTCTGATGTCTCGGTTTCGATTTCCGAACAGGTCAATTTAGAAATTCACTTATCTCGTATCTGTGTGTTTTCCGAGTGTTGTCTCAAACTCTACTGTCAAGGAGCCATCTCGGAAATAGCAGTGTAGACGACCTCCGTGGAAGAGTGGCGTACACGCCGGTTTTAAAGGTGTCGCCAGCACTGAGATTACGGATTTGATTCCCGGACAGGTCAATTGTAGAAAAATCACTTGTTCTGTTTCACTTGGTGAAAGCTCATTACAGAAACAGATGTTTAAATTAAAACATGCTTAAAAATTAGATTTATGGTCTATGTCGAAAAGTAGTCTTTTTAAATTCATCAATAGTCTTTAAAAAGATGCTATATGAAAAAAATAGTATTATTTCTACCGGTTTTAGCTGAATTCTCGAAATAAAACCTTTTTATTTTATTAAATACTTTAGTGCCGTCGGCCCTGGAAACGGACCTATGTCGTTCGCTTATAAATGATTCTCCCTGACCATTACACTACCACGGTTCTGATTTTTAATCTATAATTAATTAACCAATAAAACGCTTACCAAACGCATCGTGTTTTATATTAACCAATTAAATTCCACTAAAGATGTCCGACCTGCCGACATTTCGCCTAACAACACAATCGTAAAGCTGTTTGCCTTTACGATACAATTTCAATTGATTTTTATTGACGTGCTGTACATAAAATCAAATACGGTAATAGGCAAAATATCGACATTACTAAAAGAAACAGTTGCAAAACCGGACTCACCACAGATAATAAAATTTAAAAAAAAGATACTCAAAGGTTTACGAAGCGCCTTTTTATAAAATCATTTGTTTAATGTTTATGAATATTTGTTTATAATGTTGCTGCAAAATAAGTTTTCGTTACGGCGACTCTACGGTTTTACTGTAACAGTAATTGCTGGTTTTGTTTATTTTTTTATTAATTGACAAGTAGCTATTGCTACTAAATAAAAATAAAAACCGTCGGGAAACCAAATATTCATAACAATTTTCTTTGTGTATAAAATATAATACAATTATTTTTAATGAACTTTACTTAAACCACTTAACCAATTTTAGTGGGTTTTGATGAAGGTCCGATATAGGAAATTGGCGATTTCCAATACAATCAATATTCTAATCATATCATACAAACATCCAACATATAAATTATTATTCCAATTTTTTTAAATCTTCATACAATTTCTCATACTGCGGTAGGCAGAAGTCTAAAAAATGAAGTCCTTTATATGCACGGAAGCTAATTTTGGACAGCGTGACATGTGATGAGCCTATCGCCGTATTAATGTCCAAGGTAACGGGACAACATACAAAATTAATTTATTCAAATGTACATCTCTAAGTTGAGTACAAACATTCATATTCATCACACACAAATGGTGAGTGATTACCGCCGCCCATGAACACCCGCAATACCAGAGGCATTGTAGATGCATTGCTGGCCTTAGAGTGCTCCAACCCCCCTCCCCCCCAGGGAGGGGGGTGTGTGGGCCTTCGGTTACCTGCACTCACCAAACGAAACGCAGAAGTGTGTTAGACTTATACTTCACGCCGGTATTCTGTGAGGTCGTGGTACTTCCCCAGTCGAACCGGCCCATTCAAGCAACAACAAAAGCTGATGCGTGGCTCTACCACTGTTAAAATTCATATCGTTGGCTTGGACATGAAGACGGCGACGGGCTCACCACCGGTCACGTTATCCCAAAACATCTTCTGTGGGAGGTGGGTCGAAGGGACTTAATTGTCTAGACTGGACCTCTGTCTACCCCTGTATTGGGAATGAAGATATTTAATATGATTATAATTTTTTGTTACTTATGATGTACATTTTTGATTATTAGGTAGACCACCATGAGCATCATGAGCATCACGAAGGTGAACACGATCACCATCACCACCATGAACCCGGTATGCCCTTCGATTTTGCATACTCTGTGGCCGAGGATGGCAATGACTACAGCCACAATGCCATATCCGATGGTGACGTCACCAGAGGAGAGTACAGAGTAGCCCTACCCGATGGAAGAGTACAGATAGTGAAGTATACAGCTGATTGGAAGAACGGATTCAACGCTGATGTGAGTATGAAATCTTATAAATACCTTCACGCAATTCGATATAGTCAAGATAATTAAGTCCCTTCAACCCACCTTCCACCGAAGATATTTTCGGGACAACGTGACAGGTGGTGAGCCCATCGCCGTCTTTATGTCCAAGCCATCGATATAATTCGTACATAAGTTTTTGAAAAACCCATTGGCACGGGCCTGCCTGCCTGAGGATCGAACTCGGGTCTCTTGACTCGAAATTCTGACAACCCAAACACTCGGCTATCGTGAATTTTTTATTTTCTTTTGCATTAATGTATGAAATTAAAGGTTATAAGAAATATTTTTCGAGAAGACCTCCGTGGACGAGAGGCGTAAACACCGTTTTTCAGGGTATCGCCATCACCAGGTCCCGGGTTCGATTCCCGGTCAGGTCAATATAGAAAAGCAACTTTTTCTACATTTTCTCGGGTCTCGGTGTTTGTGTTACCTTCGTTGTTTCCGATTCCCATACCACAAGTGCTTTACCATCTTACATTGAGATCGGAGCAATGTATGTGATCCCTATCTACATATGTATTATTTATCTTTGGACGAGTAGCATCTATAAGTAGAAAAATCACTTTTTCTGCTTCATCTCGGGTCTGGGTATTAGTAGTATATGTACTTATTTATTTGTACTCTTTTTGTTTTTTTTTTTTTATTAAGTTTATGTCTCTAATTTAAGAATATTTGAAAGTTATATTTCTGTTAATACCGTCGATTATAAGGAGTTCCCCTAATCCAATATCTCTTATAATGCTTGTGAAGGGCTTTGCGCATCAGTGATTATCAAGCTAGTATTTTACTATCACTTCACGCCATTCCCAATACTGAGGGAGACAAAGGTCTAGACAATTAAGTTCTTGAGACCCACCTTTCACCGAAGGAATTTTTGGTACAAAGTGACAGGTGGTGAGCCTGTCGCCGTCTTCGGGTCCAAGCCAAAGATATAAATTGACTACTTGGGAGTCAAACTCGGGTCTCTCGAGTCTAATTCCGATCACCGAACCACTCGGCTATCGTAACTTGTACTGGAGGTTTTTTTTCAGGTTTCATACGAGGGGGAGGCACGGTATCCTGAACCTAACGGAAACGCTATTGGCGCACCTAATCAAAGCAATCAGGCATACTTACCAGCGAACCAAGGCGGCGGTTACAAATACTAAATGCTACAGAATAGTACAGAAATACAGTGTTTATAGAATATTAAGGAAAGAACGTAAATCAAAATCGATTAATCGGCAATTAAAGCTCTATGATACGTTTCCATTGCCTTAAAGTAAAGAAGACAACTGTTGTTTTTTTTTTTAATCAAAAACATTAATCCTTAAGTTAAAGTTACCAATAATGTAATTGTTATGTAAACTTATAAGGTTACCTATAAAACCCGATTATGGTTTATTTCTTGTGTCGAATTTACGAATGATTGTTAATTTTAAACATTTATTTTCAAAGTTGTGTTAAACGCAATTTTTAGAGTAAATGTTATATAAATATTTATTAATAAATTTGGACAGTAAGGTATGTATGTAAGTAGTATAGCTAGAATAATTGTTGCACTTTAAATTTTAACAAAAAATTTACATAAAATTTCTTCACCAGAAAAAAAATGTAATACAGATAAATAAATACAACACAAACAATAAACATTTTAGATATGAATTTGTTCTAATACTCATTTTTCATTCCTAATTGTAAGGAATTTATAAATAAAATACTCATTTTTGATGCCTTAGACATTTTTTTTTGTAATACAATTTTGTACAATAAAATTCTGTAACAATGTCCTTTTGTACCTTATTTTGTAATAAAAATAAAATAGTATACTATTGTTTATTACACAAAATCGGGATTGAATTAAAACGCCAATATTACGATATTGTCTTAATTATATCTCTTAAAATCTTCCTCTACCACTTTAAGAACTCTTCTCGCTTTTAATTTGTCCAACCTTCAAATACATTATCTACACAAACTACTAAGATGATACCACTCATTTCTATGTGTGTTTTGACACCTCAGTCAGTTGACCTCAGTCAACCTGAGGTGAATAAAAGAGGCAACTTTGCCCTTGTAATAACTAAATGAACCATAAATGACGAGGGAGGCAGTCTAGTATATAGATTTCAACAGAATGCATGGAATTGCTCAATTCTTTATGAAAGCAGCTGAAGCCCTACACACATGGCAAACTTAGCTTGTAAATAGGTAAAGCTTTATGAGAAGAATCATGTGAAGACAGATCTGTTGTTCTTCATTAACACTTTCCTTGAAAATTTCTAAGGCATTTGTTAAATGTGATGCTGTGGCTGGCAACATTCTCAGGATCACATAAGGCTCAGGCATCACACAATTCTACAAACAAATAAGCTGCTACAAACAAACAATGATATCTAGAATAACTTATCTGTTTGCAACGTCACAGTTACATATGATTAAAATATAATTTATTTTAAAAAAAAAACATTTAAAAACATTATACAGTCGTCTAGACGATTAAGTCGTTTCGACCCACATTCCACCGAAGGCATCTTTGGTACAATGTGACAGGTGGTGAGCCCGTCGCCGTCTTTACGTCCAAGTCAATGATGTAAATCACACATAATTTTTTTAAAAAACCTTTGGTACAAGCCTAGGAGATCAAAATCGGGTCTCTTCACTCAAATTCCGAGCACCCAACCACTCAGCTATTATGACTTTTTAAAAAAATACTTTTCTTTTAAAGCATTGTTCACCACCAATCTCACTCCAATGTTATCTCCTTCGAGAAATAGAATGCAATGAATGGATATTCATATTACTGGATAAATTATCAAGTAATTAATTACATTATGGGTAAAAACAATTTATCACCCAATTCATCATAGTTGTTACTAAGTAATGCTAATGTATTGGCACTGTGAACTTTCTTTACATGTCTATTTAGTTCCCTTTTCAAACTGAATTTCTTATCGCAGAAAATACAAGACTCTGCCTTTTCCATGTGGATTCTCTTCATATGTTCTAATCTCCTACCTGATGTGATAAACTTCTTACTGCAAATAGCACATTCGTAAGGTTTCAAATTTGAATGCAGCCTTTGATGCTGAATCAAAGTTCTTTGGTTAACAAAGTTGTCACCGCAGATTTCACATGTTTCTCTTTTATTCTGCGAATGAGTGTTTAAATGCTCTATTAAATTACTTTTTTTATAAAACCCCTTGAAACAAGTCTGACAGACATAAGGCCTAATATTCAGATGTACCTTATTTATATGGGCCTCTAAAGTCTTTTTATTTATTGTTTGATAATTGCAATCATTACAGTTGTATTTTAGTTTATTTCTCTTTCTCTTCTTTCCCGTTTTGTGTCCTTGAATGTGAAGATTATAGTGTGAGTGTGACTTCAACTTTTTAAAACAATATGGACATTCCTTTTCTATATGGCAGTTGAGATGTGCTTTTAATGATTGTGGTGTTTTGAATTTTTGACCACACTTATCACAGATTATCGATTTATCTGTGTTGCTATGTAAAGATATTTTATGCTCTTGTAGTAATTTCTTTGAAATAAAACTCATCTCACATTTTATACAGTTAAAAATACCACTCTTGTTGTTACTTGAAATTGTTAAAAGTTTTTCTTCATTTTCCTTTGATTCCAAAGTGTTTGTTTGAATTACTACTTTATCCACTCTATTAGGGTCAATATTTTTAAGATTCTTATCAAGCCCATCAACAAACATGTTTAATACAGTTTTATTTATTTGAAAGTTATGTAACATTACATATATTTTAAGTATAAGATCTGCACAGTCTTTACAAGCCTGATCAAACAGGATGTCCTAGAACATATATACACAATATTATATTAAGGTTAATCTTAGTCCAGTTGACCCAAATAAGCTTTAGTAGAATGTGCATCAAAAGGACTTATCTGTCTAGACCTCTGCCTACTTCAGTATTTAAAATAATCGCTGCCTACCTCATTACAGAAAAGGTTAATGATTAATCAAGTTAGGTAGTAGATTCCCCTTCTTATTTTAAGTCTAGCTCACTCTACTTTTACCTAATTCTGCCAAGAATTAGCACAGTAACAACTTGCTTTCTCGTTTGAAGGTTAGTCAATAATTACTGGAAATGATGTATTTTATTTTAGGCTATAAGTGTGAAAACACATCTGTAGACTAATAAAATGCAGACATTAGAAAAAGAAATTGACTTTATGATGCATTACTGTGAATTTTTTTAAAAGTTTAAATGGCATATAATTACGGCCAGGCTTTACTTTTATAAAATAAATTGTTCTATTTATTTAGTGATTACATACTTTTCCTAGAATACTTGAACTCGTTTATAGATCTCCATGAAGTATTAGATCACTTTTCATCCCATCCCACAACAATCTAATCCCTAATGAAAATTAATACTTACGTGTGACGGAAATAAATTTTTCATCATATTAGCTAAAGTCAAATTGATATTAAAACTTTCGCCAATCACGTTCAGATCTGTATGTATACTCGACATGTTGTTGTGAGATTTTAAACAAAGAAAACATATAGTTTTATACTTATTCAAACGAAGGATTAAACTTAATACGCTAGTTTTATTAAGCATGATTTAAAAATACGTTCATTGACAATAAGTTTTACAGTTTTGCGGCTTTCTTGTTTTTCAACAATAATCAAAATTGGTTATTTGTTATTATAACTGTATTGTATGTTAATTATTACTGTTATTATATTATTTTAAGAATTTAATTTACGTTATATAAATACAAACAAGGTTAAGAAAAACAAAAACCAAAATTGACAACTGACAGTCTCTGCTAGGGATGCGCGATGCATATCGACAGGTTAGGGTGCGAAATAATTTCACTTATTTCGCACCCTAACCTGGCTAAATAAATAAGATTCAGTTTTTGTGTCACAGATCTACTTACCCGAGGCTGAAGATGAATACAGATTTTCACAAAGATACCTTACTAAGCTGGAGGCCGAGGAAAACTGGCGTGGTTCTCCTATTCTCTCCCGGCGAAGAAAGGTATTAAGGTGTCCATTAGAGGCCTACCATCCGAGACGAATCTGGAAGAAATAGAGGAAGCCTTCAGCGAGCAGGGCTTTAAGCCGGAATATGTCCGAGCAGTCAAGGCCCGCCAAGGAGGACCGGGGTGTATCTTCTTTGCTCTATTTAGGAGAACGGAGGAAACCCTACCAAGACTATACGCGCTGGATGAGAGATGTCGGGAATCCGAATACATGCATTTAGAGGGAAAAAAGGACCATCCCAGTGCCACAGATGCCAAAAGGTCAGGCGCTCGTCGCTCTGCTGCTACCGCCCGCAGGCGTGTGTTAGATGTGGCGGGCAGCACTTCGCCAAAGAGTACCCCCGACCACTAGAAGAGCCTCCTACCTGCGCAAATTACGGGCAGGCAAACACAGCAAATAACATCAATTGCCCGGTGTGCAGGAGGGAGCTGAGGAACCGGCGCGCCGGCATAGTAACGCAGACACTCCCCCCTCCCTCCGGTGAAAAGGAATACCGTGGAGACTAGTGAGAACAAAAACATCATGGCCCCCGCAAACGGCTATAGACCAAGAGTTGCACAGTCATCCGCGAAAATAGACAAGAAACCTAAAGAAGAAGAAGACCAGGACTGTGCAGCTTGTAGAGGAGTCCACCAGGGAGCGAGCTCCAGAAGTGGCTCCTTCGAATACCCCAGTAGAAACCACCCAGCAGGAAAGGACGACTACCGTGTCGGCGGCCCTCTCCGTGCTTCGGAAGTACTGCTGGCAATGCAGGCAAGTGCGGACCCCATGCCTGCACTATTGTACGGAATTAATAATAGAATACCCGTGACACAGATCTAGTAGAGTTTGTGTGCTTGAGCCATCACTCTCACGAGTCGTTAGGAGATGGTATAAAGGCAACAACATCTTTCGAGGATGGTTTTGATTCGGTAGGTTTCTCCTTCTGAGATAAGATTCCTACGTAATCCATATTGGTGGAGTCCTGGCCCGAAACTGGGCACGCGTAAAGCATTTTCTTTGACAGTCGTGTGAAAAGAAAAAAAAAGAAACGTGTGTTTTACATTTATCCAAGAATTTTCTAATGTCACCAGAGAATAATGTCAATATCTGAATAATTTGGTTTTTTCAAAAAATATAGACTTACGATTTATATCATTGGCTACATAAAGATAGGAGCAGGCTCTTCACTTTTTTTGTATGATAAAACCACGTTCTGGTGAGGTTAATTATTGATGTAACAAATAGTACCTTTCCCTAACAAACATAGTATTTGATAAAGGTAAAAATAAAAAGCAAACAAAACATTGTCGTATCATTAATATATTCATCAAAAATATCTATACAGTGTATGATTAACTTAAACATTTATTTTCATAATTTCCTTAATAATCTGCAAAATAAACAATCGTAAAAATAATGATAATTTTATTCTTCAATACTAGTGGTGACATATGTTTTATCTTGCATTTCTCAATATTACGATAGTCCAGTATCAGTCTTCGGCCACCTTCCACCGAAGATATTTTCGGGACAACGTGACAGGTGGTGAGCCGTCGCCGCCTTTATGTCCAAGCCAACGATGAAATTCGTACATAAGTTTTTGAAAAACTCATTGGTACTGCCACCTGGGGATCGAACTCAGGTCTCTCGACTCGAAATTCCGACCACCCAACAACTCGGCTATCGTGACTTTTACTTGTCACCGGAGAATAATAATAATAATATAATATATCTTCACGCAATTCCCAATACAGGGGTAGACAGAGGTCAAGTCTAGACAATTAAGTCCCTTTGACCCACCTTCCACCGATGATATTTTCGGGACAACGTGACAGGTGGTGAGCCCGTCGCCGTCTTTATGTCCAAGCTAACGTACGTAAATATTAAGCGTACGTAAGTTTTTTAAATAAAATCCATCGGTACGAACCTACTACATCACCGGTGAATTCCGATCATCCAACCACTCGGCTGTCGTGACATTTTGGAGCTAATAGATACTTATATTTATATCCTCACTCATGATTCTGGATGAAGTAAAATACCCATTTCACTTCTGTCAGTATCAAACAATTTTTAACACACTGATTAGGGTATCCAGATGCTTCTAGACGGTTCTTTGAGCTTCTGATTCTATTTCATATTACACATTACTAATGGTCTGTCAAAGTCCTGCATGATTGACCTAGAAAAAAAAAATATCTTCACGCAATTCCCAATACAGGGGTAGACAGAGGTCAAGTCTAGACAATTAAGTCCCTTTGACCCACCTTCCACCGATGATATTTTCGGGACAACGTGCCAAGTGGTGACACCGTCGCCGCCTTTATGTCAAGCTAACGTACGTAAATATTAAGCGTACGTAAGTTTTTAAATAAAATCCATCGGTACGAACCTACTACATCACCGGTGAATTCCGATCATCCAACCCCACTCGGCTGTCGTGACATTTTGGAGCTAATAGATACTTATATTTATATCCTCACTCATGATTCTGGATGAAGTAAAATACCCATTTCACTTCTATTAGTATCAAACAATTTTTAACACACTGATTAGGGTATCCAGATGCTTCTAGACGGTTCTTTGAGCTTCTGATTCTATTTCATATTACACATTACTAATGGTCTGTCAAAGTCCTGCATGATTGACCTAGAAAAAAAAAATATCTTCACGCAATTCCCAATACAGGAGTAGACAGAGGTCTAGACAATTAAGTCCTTTCGATCTACCTTCCACCGAAGAGATTATTTAGACAACGTGCCAAGTGGTGACACCGTCGCCGTCTTTATGTCCAAGCTAACGTACGTAAATATTAAGCGTACGTAAGTTTTTTAAATAAAATCCATCGGTACGAACCTACTACATCACCGGTGAATTCCGACCATCCAACCACTCGGCTGTCGTGACATTTTGGAGCTAATAGATACTTATATTTATATCCTCACTCATGATTCTGGATGAAGCAAAATACCCATTTCACTTCTATTAGTATCAAACAATTTTTAACACAATGATTAGGGTATCCAGATGCTTCTAGACGGTTCTTTGAGCTTCTGATTCTATTTCATATTACACATTACTAATGGTCTGTCAAAGTCCTGCATGACAGACCCTAGAAAAAAAAAATATCTTCACGCAATTCCCAATACAGGGGTAGACAGAGGTCAAGTCTAGACAATTAAGACCCTTTGACCCACCTTCCACCTATGATATTTTCGGGACAACGTGACAGGTGGTGAGCCCGTCGCCGCCTTTATGTCCAAGCCAACGATGAAATTCGTACATAAGTTTTGAAAACTCATTGGTACTGCCACCTGGGGATCGAACTCAGGTCTCGACTCGAAATTCCGACCACCCAATAACTCGGCTGTCGTGACAGACCCTAGAAAAAAAATATCTTCACGCAATTCCCAATACAGGGGTAGACAGAGGTCAAGTCTAGACAATTAAGTCCCTTTGACCCACCTTCCACCGATGATATTTTCGGGACAACGTGACAGGTGGTGAGCCCGTCGCCGCCTTTATGTCCAAGCCAACGATGAAATTCGTACATAAGTTTTTTGAAAAACTCATTGGTACTGCCACCTGGGGATCGAACTCAGGTCTCTCGACTCGAAATTCCGACCACCCAACAACTCGGCTATCGTGACAGACCCTAGAAGATTTGGCATAACCGCCACACCGTTTTCAAGGTGTCCAAGGTCCTGGGTTCGATTTGGAATAGCGTGAAGATATTTTTTTCACCTATTATTTGTTCGGTTTTCATAACCTTCGTTTCGCAAATTTTTGTTCCCGTGTAGTTGTGTACAGTGTTCATCTGCAAACAGAAACAAAAGAAAGTAAGGTTTAAATAAATATAATAAGCAGTGGGAAGAAGGGAAGAAGAATGAAATACTACGCGTACAGAATTAGAATACGTTAATTCCAGCACAATATTGTGGCGCTACCACTGGGGACTTTAGTCGAGTCCGGAATTGGTATACTTATTTTTTGAAAAGAAAACTTCTTTTAGCGCGGTACGCATATTGTAAGATGAGATAAAATCTCTGGACTCGCGACACCGTTGAGAAGCAGCTATAGTGTGTGCATATATGCATATACATATAGCAGACTGCGAACGCGTCTAGATAAATAAAAAAGAAACATTTAGTTTTATCTAAAAATAAAATAAGTTTTCACTTCTGTCGGCACTACCCGAGTGCAACTCGGTAATGGGTATCAAAAAGAAATACTTTTTGATACCCATTACCCAAAACTTAGGTAGTCAGAGGTCCAATATATATAATATAAACAATATATGTTCACGCTATTCCACTACTGGGGTAGAAAGAGGTCTAGACAATTAAGTCCCTTTGACCCACCTTCCACCGATGATATTTTCGGGACAACGTGACAGGTGGTGAGCCCGTCGCCGTCTTTATGTCCAAGCCAACGATGAAATTCGTACATAAGTTTTGAAAACTCATTGGTACTGCCACCTGGGGATCGAACTCAGGTCTCGACTCGAAATTCCGACCACCCAATAACTCGGCTGTCGTGACAGACCCTAGAAGATTTGGCATAACCGCCACACCGTTTTCAAGGTGTCCAAGGTTCTGGGTTCGATTTGGAATAGCGTGAAGATATGTTTTTCACCTATTATTTGTTCGGTTTTCATAACCTTCGTTTCGCAAATTTTTGTTCCCGTGTAGTTGTGTACAGTGTTCATCTGCAAACAGAAACAAAAAGAAAGTAAGGTTTAAATAAATATAATAAGCAGTGGGAAGAAGGGAAGAAGAATGAAATACTACGCGTACAGAATTAGAATACGTTAATTCCAGCACAATATTGTGGCGCTACCACTGGGGACTTTAGTCGAGTCCGGAATTGTTATACTTATTTTTTGAAAAGAAAACTTCTTTTAGCGCGGTACGCATATTGTAAGATGAGATAAAATCTCTGGACTCGCGACACCGTTGAGAAGCAGCTATAGTGTGTGCATATATGCATATACATATAGCAGACTGCGAACGCGTCTAGATAA
This sequence comes from Sericinus montela, assembly GCA_029286605.1. NCBI lineage: Eukaryota > Metazoa > Arthropoda > Insecta > Lepidoptera > Papilionidae > Sericinus > Sericinus montela. The sequence continues at coordinate 3,103,132 of JAGSMR010000036.1, forward strand.
ATAAAAAGAAACATTTAGTTTTATCTAAAAATAAAATAAGTTTTCACTTCTGTCGGCACTACCCGAGTGCAACTCGTATTTCTTTTGATACCCATTACCCAAAACTTAGGTAGTCAGAGGTCCAATATATATAATATAAACAATATATGTTCACGCTATTCCCTACTGGGGTAGAAAGAGGTCTAGACAATTAGTTCGTTTCGACCCACCTTCCACCAGATTTCTGGAAAGTGACAGGTGGTGAGCCTGTCGCCATTTTAGTGTTTGTCTTTTGTATTGTAAGCCAACGTTACAAATCGTACATAAGTTATGAAAGTACTCATTGATATGAGATTTGATGAAGTCCCATTTCGTACGAGTGAAATAAGTGAAAAGTGAAATATTCTTGTTATTTTCTTTCATATAGGAGACGAACGAGACAACTCTAGAGGCCCTGTGGCATAAAAATATAATACACTGCGTGGGAGAATCCTAAAATTCAAAAACAAAAAAATTCTTATAATACGACTACATAATAATCTGAACTAATCCAGAAGTAAAACGCAATGTGAAATTTTTATTGAACTTTCAAAGCGTATGAAGTAAACTGAACTTTGTTATTAAATTAAAGAGAAATTTATAAAAATCAACTAATAGGGGCTGCCTACATGAATTGCATCTGTATTAGGGAAATATAGATAAAAAATCAAAATCATTATAAACATCAAGAAAAATTACTTTATTATCAATCTGGTATTTTTATATATATATATATATATATATATATATATATATATATATATATATATATATATATATATATATATATATATATATATATATATATATATATATATATATATATATATATATATATATATATATATATATATATATATATATATATATATATATATATATATATATATATATATATATATATATATATATATATATATATATATATATATATATATATATATATATATATATATATATATATATATATATATATATATATATATATATATATATATATATATATATATATATATATATATATATATATATATATATATATATATATATATATATATATATATATATATATATATATATATATATATATATATATATATATATATATATATATATATATATATATATATATATATATATATATATATATATATATATATATATATATATATATATATATATATATATATATATATATATATATATATATATATATATATATATATATATATATATATATATATATATATATATATATATATATATATATAATATAAACAATATATGTTCACGCTATTCCGTATAAAATTGTCCTTCGCACATATCGCATCTGTAAGGTTTGATTTGTAAATGCGACTTATTTACATGAAGAGAGAGTTCATTGTTGTTCGTGCATTCCTTCTCGCAGAAACTGCAAGTTTTCATCCTACGGTTGCTTTTAGTATTGAATTTCAACGCGTGCCTTTGTAAATGACTGTCGAAACATTTCTGCGATACGAATAGCTTGTCGCAAAGTTGACATTCTTTGTTCGTGTGCGTCCTTTTGTGAATTAGCAACTTTTTCGGATTCCGGAAACTTCTACCGCATATTTCACACGCACTACAATTTGCATCGCTTGCCACATGCATCATTTTCATGTGTTCGGACAGATGGAATTTGGATTTGAACTGCAATGAGCAGGTTTTACATTTCGTTTTAATGTTAACGTGCTTCAAGACATGCCTTTTTAGGAAATAGTCCGATATGAAATTTTTACTGCAGACGGGGCATGTGAATTTTGATTTAGATCTCTTAGACGGGATCAGTTTCTTTTTAAATGTCAAGAATTCACTACAAACGTCGTCCACTTGTGTGTCTCTCACATTATTATGTGTGAATTTGGATTGATAACCGTTCATAACTAATTTCTTATTGACATATTTCTTTGTTGCAGTTTTAGCTGGATTGTCTATGTATTCAATTTTTGCATTTACTTCACCGTTAGTCTCTGTATTGATGTCTGTCGTTTCACCTTCCATTCCTACAACTTCAGTTTTAAAAAGTACATCTTCATCCTCGGAACTTTCAGATTCAATTCTAAATTCATCCTCCAGTACTTCAACTTTCAATTTCGATTCGTCTATCTCATCTTCATTTTGTGCTTCATTCTGTTTCACGTATTCGTCTATCTCTCTTAAATTATCCGTTATAGGCAAAATTGTATCCTTCACCATTTCGACAATAACATTATTGCTCGGATTCTCTACTCTGTTTAAACTATCTAACATTAGACTAATGCACGAATATAGCCTATTTCTAGTGTATCTAATCTTATTAATGAATATGTATGAGGTTATTGCATGATTGAGGCAAGTTTCGCAAATTTTTGTTCCCGTGTAGTTGTGTACAGTGTTCATCTGCAAACAGAAACAAAAAGAAAGTAAGGTTTAAATAAATATAATAAGCAGTGGGGAAGAAGGGAAGAAGAATGAAATACTACGCGTACAGAATTAGAATACGTTAATTCCAGCACAATATTGTGGCGCTACCACTGGGGACTTTAGTCGAGTCCGGAATTGGTATACTTATTTTTTGAAAAGAAAACTTCTTTTAGCGCGGTACGCATATTGTAAGATGAGATAAAATCTCTGGACTCGCGACACCGTTGAGAAGCAGCTATAGTGTGTGCATATATGCATATACATATAGCAGACTGCGAACGCGTCTAGATAAATAAAAAAGAAACATTTAGTTTTATCTAAAAATAAAATAAGTTTTCACTTCTGTCGGCACTACCCGAGTGCAACTCGGTAATGGGTATCAAAAAGAAATACTTCTTTTTGATACCCATTACCCAAAACTTAGGTAGTCAGAGGTCCAATATATATAATATAAACAATATATGTTCACGCTATTCCCACTACTGGGGTAGAAAGAGGTCTAGACAATTAGTTCGTTTCGACCCACCTTCCACCAGATTTCTGGAAAGTGACAGGTGGTGACTCACAGGTCTAGACTGGACCTTATTTCGGATAACGCGACAAACACTAAAACGGTGAGCCTGTCACTATTTTAGTGTTTGTCTTTTGTATTGTAAGCCAACGTTACAAATCGTACATAAGTAATGAAAGAACTCATTGATATGAGATTTGATGAAGTCCCATTTCGTACGAGTGAAATAAGTGAAAAGTGAAATATTCTTGTTATTTTCTTTCATATAGGAGACGAACGAGACAACTCTAGAGGCCCTGTGGCATAAAAATATAATACACTGCGTGGGAGAATCCTAAAATTCAAAAACAAAAAAATTCTTATAATACGACTACATAATAATCTGAACTAATCCAGAAGTAAAACGCAATGTGAAATTTTTATTGAACTTTCAAAGCGTATAAAGTAAACTGAACTTTGTTATTAAATTAAAGAGAAATTTATAAAAATCAACTAATAGGGGCTGCCTACATGAATTGCATCTGTATTAGGGAAATATAGATAAAAAATCAAAATCATTATAAACATCAAGAAAAATTACTTTATTATCAATCTGGTATTTTTATATAAGTATCGGTTTTACAATCATCTAGTATGTACCCTTCAGACAATACCACAATTACAAAGAGGATACTATTTTAGACCAGGAAGCAGTCAATGAAAACATATGTAAGTAATACTGTTCGAATTACAATATTACATTTAGAAATATTTATATATATATATATATATATATATTGTTAGTAACAAATAATGTTCAGATCTATTAGTGAAATTGTTTATTAAGATTGTATATTTTAGTTCTTTTTTTTTTGCAGCCGGTTGGTAGTACAGCCAAAGTACCGTCCATTTTGAATTAATTTCGTCTGAGATCTTATTAAATATATACACTTGTGTAAAATTACTTTTTACGTATATTTTTCGTAATTTTCCTGCCCTTTCTCCTATCATATATGCTTCCAATCCCTACATTAAATTGTACAGGTGAAAATAGAGTTTGATTTGACAAAGCGGGTATTGTATTAAAATTTTGTGTCCACTGTTGAGAGATATTCGTTGAGATAGATTGTGTGATAGTTAATTGTTTTTCAATATATTCATAATTAACTTCCATTGGTTCAACCGTTACGGTATTTATGACATGATTGTTATCAAATTGACTATCTATCTCCATTTCTGTACTGCATGCTGTTTTAACTGACTCTTTGTCTACAACTGCATCAAATTTCATAGAATAATCAACTGCATATTCTTCAATTTTAGTTTCAGTGAGTTTATTATCTTCAGCCAGAATATCTTTTTTACCTGTATCAGTTGTAGTTGAATTATGAGGTGTATAAGTTATGCTTTTTAAAGGAAAATTAAATTTGATTGGCTCGTTCAATAATTTCATTTCACAGCAATAGCAAGTTTCTGTATTTACGTTATCAGTGAAACATATGTTACATTGCCATTTGTTTATAGTGTTAGCATTTGATTCATTTTCAGATAATTCATTTTTAATTTCAATAGTCTCTTCGTCTGCTTCATTTTGAAGAACAATAGCTTCTTGATGTTCTACAATTAATTTCTTGCAATAGTCACATTTACCTACTTTAACAAAGAGCCAACACTTGAAACAATTTTTAATATTTCCATCTGTGTTTTCATCAGTTTCTTTCTTTCTATCAGAATTACAATAATCATCAAATACTGCAGTTTTCATACATCTATCGCATTGCGCCTCTTTGAAGATCCAACATATGTCACAAAGCTTTGAATTCACTGGCGTTTTTGCGTTTGATTCACATTTATGATTTTCATTGTTTGAGTCATGTTCATTTTCATATCTCTCCCCTTGTTTGTCCAACTTTGGAGATTTATTGTTATTTAAATTATTTTCAATAGCTATTTTCTTTTCCTTGATTGATTTTAAATCATCATAACCAAGAGGATTTGCAAAAGTGAACAAATATAAGTTACTGTTTAAGTATTCTAATGAATTTTTTGATATAATACTAGGGGCAGATATCACAAAACTTTTTCGTATGATGTCTACAATTTTGGAGTTGAACTTCCTTGATTCTGCCATATTCGAGTATCTTTTTGTAATTTTTCTGATACTTGCGTAATTGGCTATATATAATTCCTTATATTTGTGGGGATTTCGCTAGAAAAGGATTATAGTAATGATTGTACTCGCTTGCACCAGAAAGCTCATAAATAGTTTTAATTTTATTTGTTTTGCTCCAAATCACATCAGAATTTGAGTATATAGTGAAATCAATGATGAAGGTTATGAAATAAATAATATGTGTCTACATATTTACTCAATAACACATTTAAATAATATAATTACTTAATAACACATATATATATGTGTTAGTTGTAGTTATTTAATCCCAATACAGGGGTAGTCCGATGTCTAGAAAATTTAGTCTTAATAGTCTTCATGATGATGAGATGGCCCACATTTCCAAGTCAACCAAATAAATCGCACATAAGTTTTGAAAAAACTCTTTTGTAAGATCTTACCTCCAGGGCATCGCACTTGAGTCTCTTGAATTCCGATCACGCAACAACTCGATAATCGTAACTTTTAACAATTTATTCAATTAAGGTTGTATTGAAGGCTCTCAAAAATGTCTCATAAATCAACATCTTTTTATAAATGTATATAGACGACATGACAGCCTAATTAATAATGAGCCTGCCTTCGAAACTCAAGGTTGTAATATAAGTAAATTAATATTTGTGCTAATATGGATATTTATACTTGTGTTTTGGATGTATTTATAAACTTTATCTACGTAAATATATCCTGATGTTGGTTGAAAGTACTAAATTGTCTAGACAACTGTCTACCCCAGTACAAGGAATATGGGTGAAGATATTTAAATAACTTTATGGGAAATTTTTAACTGTTTTTAACAAAAATATAATATACCGTAAATTATGTGTGTTGCATGCAAATTATGTGTATGCTTTATGAAAACTCAAACTGGAAGGATTTCGGAACTTAATTATAAAAATGTTAATATAAAGGTCACTTACCTCTGGAATAATTGAAGCTATGACAGTGCCCAATGACTTTTCACCGGTCAAGCCTGGATAACCGGCATGTAAATGCAGTGTTTCACTTAAATCCACCATCCCTTTCCCTTTATCCATACAAACTCCACATAGCCTGTCCATATTTCTTACAAGTAAATGCTCGAATACATTTTTAAATTTGTGTTTTTCCATGTGTTGCAAATGTGCACCAAACTCGTTTGTCTTTGATCCACATTCTTTACAACTGAAAGCTTCACATGCTTTATTAATTGTGGCATTTTTGTGTTTGTGAATATCTTTTATGTGCCTTTTGTAAAGTGAATGCTTAACAAAAGATTTTCCACAAAGTCTACAATGATACCACATGGACTTTGGGTGAATTTTCTCATGATTCACAAAGGATTCTATATTAGGCAACACCTGCCAGCATTTTGGACATTCAAATTCATTTATTTCTGTTACATTATCAACTTCAAACGATGCTCCAACATTGACTATATTTATTACAGGATCTGCGTAACTCATTACTGTTTTATAATCTGCATACAGAACATTGTGATTCGGGTTTATTTTCTGTCGTCCTCTCTTCTTGACCCTTTCGAGGGGATCCAATTTATCAAATTTATCATTAATATCGTTGAAACAATTGCGCAAAGCTCGTTCAGAACGCTCGCATTGCTGTGTGAATAGGTATGAGTTGATTGCCTTATTCAAACATTTGTTGCAAATTTTGTTTGGAAGGTTGGGGTCAACCGCCAGCTGAAAATTTTGAAGGAAGAACATTATTATGTTAGTTAATAAGAAGTTACAATTGATAAGTGTAACTTCTTAATGGGTGATCGGAATTTGAGTCAAGATCATATCAATGGTTTTTTTTTGTTGTTTGACGACCACCATAGACGTGTGGCGTACACACCGATTTTCATGGTGCCGCCAGCTCTAAGGTCGGGTTGATGTAAAAAACACTTTATATTTTCTCGGGTCTGGGTTTTAGTGGTACCTTCGTTCTGATTCCATATTGCAAGTGCTTTATCTGCTGATCAGAGCACTGTATGTGATGTTACCTTTGTCTATCTATCTCACTTTTTGCTGTCCCAAAAATGTCTTTGGTGCAAGGTGGGTTGGAAGGACTTAATTGTCAACACCTCTGTCTACATGTACAATGTGAAGATATCTTAGTTTGTTAGAACATTTAAAATCTCGATATACTTTAATATTTGTAATAAACCATTAAGTTGTAAAACATAAATAAATAGTGGAATGAGTGAAAGTAAATTTGAATTTGTTTTAAAATGTAATTCCACCAAGAGACCATAATCATGAGTATTCAATATTGTTGCAATATGTTATGGAACTTTGGAGGCCTATGTACAGCAGTGGATTACAGTTTTGATAGGTAAAGAAGTAGTAAAAGAAACATACATCCAATTAGTGTAGGCATTGACTAGTTTCTAATGAAGATATTGAATATGATCGAGGAAAGGAATCAAATCAAATATGAAGTCGAAGGTCCTTCATCAGGGTGAATGGCATGCATTTGCAGTCTAATTGGTACCTTTGCCAAATGAATATGAGTTGACTGTAAGCAATTAATCACTATTCACAAGATCCACAATATGCATAATGTAATATTATTAACTAGTGTGATTGTGTATAGTTTGCATTATATATATTTTTTAAAGATTTACCCAACAAATATTTTCAGTTTGGGATTAATTATTTTTAAAAAGTTCTGGGTTTTAGCAGTCAATACACTTTTCCCCTTATTCAAACACAATTAATGTTGCATTCTTTTTTCAATAGTAAAAAAATTATAATAATTGTTGGCAACATTTGGTTTTGAGGGAGATTTAATAATAACTTAGTGTTCTCAATTTACCCTGAATCTTGATAAAATTTATAGTATTATTACAGGCAACTAAAGATTCTATTCTTCAAGAATAATGTAAAGATATCTCCAATTGTAAACTCAAGTGCATGGCTTACTTACATGGTTGCTGACACTTATGGATGCACAACTAAAGTGCTTAATTACATAAAGAAAAACATGCATATAAGACATAAAATGAGTATTGTAAATTAAAACCAAAAAAATAGGGAATTAGTGTGCTGCTTTTCACACAAATGACATAGGCAGTTAAGCACCATCCTAAGATGGAATCCAACAAAGCTCTATTTTGAACTATCTCTACTTTTACTTTCTTTTACTTTGAACTATAATGTCTATCTATGAACCAATTAAAATATATTGTATATTTTAGCATGTCATTGGGTGTCCAATCAATTCAAGTTAAAATAGCCAAGTAGTTGGGTGAACAGAATCTGAGTCAAGAGACCATAGTGTAATCTCCAAGTGTTAAGCTTGTACCAAAAGGTTTTTTCAAAATTTATGTGTGATTTATATCATTGACAAAAGATTTATACATTGATAAAAGATGATGAATAGCTCAGATCCTATTGTCCTAAAAATGTCTTTGGTGAAAGGCACATATAAAAGGACTGTGCTGTCTAGTCCTCAGTCTATGTCTCTATTAGGAATGGCATAAAAATATTTTTTTAAAAGCATACATTGGCTATCGTGACTTGTTTGTAAATTTTTTTTTATATTACATATAAAATTATTATACACAAAACTTACCTATGTTGCATTTACTTTAAGATTATTTAAATTTTTATTGAATATGGAAGGGGAATCCAATTTTCACTTATAATATGTATGCAAGTGTTAAAGAAAATATTGTTATTATTCTTATTACTTTTTAATTGGAAGCCAGTATTAAGGTCCTGAGCCTTTGGGGTTCATTTGTTCTAATATAAAAACAGTTTAAAAAATATAAAAAAATACCTTAAAAGGATAAAAACTAGCGATCATGTCCCGTATAGTGACTTGATACAGTGCCCCTGAACTAGCCACTTCTAGTATCTCATCCATTTCTGATAGCATAGACGTTATAGTCAAGCAAAACCGGCAAACCCTCCATTTCAAGGTACCTTCAATCAAGAACTGTACAGCATCTTTTGTAGTCATCGGTTCATTATAATTTGCAATATTTGATCGTTTCGTATATTTATTATGAGAGTTTGAATAAGTCTTCAATCTTTTAGTGGTTGTTGCTTTTGGCTCCATTTTTGTGTAACACAAGTTTGTTCACTCTATTAAAATAACCGTATTAATAGACTAGAATGGATTTAAAACAGACGTTTTTAAAATTTAAAGCAACTGATTTACAATACGTCCTAAAAATTACCCATTTTGTGGCATTAAATAGCAATGACACAACGCCAAAATTCCAAACGGGACAAAATACTCTGAAGTTATTACATACTCTATGGCGTCAAATCAAATATAACAAAATGTCAAATTGCCGCAGATAGCAGAAAAATAAGCTATTAATTAAATCGTAGGAGAAGCCACTAGCAGCTATTTTCTGTATAGGGTGAAAGAATTATGACCTATACAACAAACTATACTAAATAATAAAATAAACAATATTTTCACGCCTTTCGCAATACAGGGGGTAGACAAAAGTCTAGACAATTAAGTCCTTCCTTCTTCCATCTTCGGTGGAAGGTAGGTCGAAGGGTAAGTCCCTTTATTATTGTCTAGACTAGACTTCTGTCTACCTCTGTATTGAGAAATGCGTGAAGCTATTTATATTTATTTATTTATCAAATTAAATTGTGCTAGCGGTCGCTTATATAAGTGCTGACTTGCGCTCAATGTTTGCACGTTCAGTGCAAAAATCGGTTACGTCAGTCGTATATATATATATATATATATATATATATATATATATATATATATATATATATATATATATATATATATATATATATATATATATATATATATATATATATATATATATATATATATATATATATATATATATATATATATATATATATATATATATATATATATATATATATATATATATATATATATATATATATATATATATATATATATATATATATATATATATATGGTGGTGTTAATGGAATTTTTGACTATGCCGTAAGGTACGATGGTGAAATTCAGCGGCTGGGATTAATCCGAACAATCCATTGGAGCACTAACCGTAGTACATCTTGTAAAAAAGCAAAGAAATGCAACATCTATTCGCAAAGCCAGTGGATCTAGCCTATCAGATAGAAGATGATCGTCAAAGATTCAAGCTGCTCTTCGTTGGATACGGTCAAATGGAAGGAGCTGACACTGGAGTGCTCCCGCCCAGAAATGACAACAGTACTCCATGAACTACACGATACTCCACGAACCTGCGCCTTATAAAGTTGCAGTTGTGTTGCGGTGGGCCGACATGACGTTCTGTCGTGCTCTACTGATTATTAGATTAAAGAGGCGGCCGGATATGAGGGCTGCTCTATCCCTGACAACAAGACCGCGTTGCTATTTTCAGGATTGATGTCGATCTTCCATTTTCTAAACCACTCGCTTAAGGCGGTGACCGCGGCTTGGAGGCAAATACAAATTCTCGATGCGTTATGATCTGCGGAGTAGAGAGTGGTATCATAAGCAAATGGGGCCGATTCTACCTTTTTATTGGGATCTTTAGAAATATCGCTCGTAGAAAGCGTGTAAAGTGTGGGCGAGAGGATCGAGCCTTGCGGAACGCCGGCTTTTAAGTCTTTTCTGGTGGATAGCGTACCCTCGACTTTGTAGCAGAGAGTGCGATTTGACAAGTAGGCTTGTATGATGTGCACAAGCCTGTCTGACATACCGTAGTTGTATAGCTTGAATATCAAGCCATTGTGCCATCCAAGATGAGTGCTCCTACCTTATACTTTGGGCTATCATTTAGGCGCTCGAATAAGTGCTCCGTGAGGTGCACTTGCTGAACGCATGAGTGCTTAGCTCTAAAGGCAAATTGCTCATCCGGAATGATATTTAATGACTGAGCGCTGTAACGGCTTTACTCTTTAAAACTTACATAAATGCAACTTTCCCATACTTTCCTAATGTCATTTGTCAAAACGCAATACGATTATGTAAGGTTGTTCTATTCAACGAAATAGCTTAATTCTTAATTAAGACAAGCTCCTTCATTTGAGCTTTTTCTGACTTAAATTCTTGAAGTTGGTTGGAAGCTAAATGTAACCGTTTAACGTGAGTTTCAATGTTGCAGAGAAGTAGGGTTCTCTAGTTTTAAGATGATGAGTTTTACGAGAAATCTAACTGGGAAAAAATATAATAATTGCTTATTTTATTAACAGACACGATTGCCGAATGGTTGGGTAGTCGGAATTTCGAGTCAAGAGACCCGAGTTCGATTCTCAGGTGGCAGGCTCGTACCAATGGGTTTTTCAAAAAGTTATGTACGAATTATATCGTTGGCTTGGACATAAAGACGGCGACGTGCTCACCACCTGAACATGTTGTCCCAAAAATATCTTCGGTGGAAGGTGAGTCAATGGGACTTTATTGTCAAGATCTCTGTTTACCGCTGTATTGGGTATATTTATTTATTTCATTTATTTATATCAAGTAAAATGTCATTATAATAAAACTAATGTTCTGGTATTTGAAACGTTGATGTTTGTGGGTGAAGGTGCAGCGTTATCTTGGCCGATCTGAAACGAAATGAAGAAATTCGCAATATGGTAGGTTTGAAAGATGACCTTATCACATAGTGTACGTGCATACTAAACGTGCATGTATGAAGAAAATAATGAATCTGAAAGGAGCGGAAGGCTCTGGCTACCCCTAGTAATATATATATATATATATATATATATATATATATATATATATATATATATATATATATATATATATATATATATATATATATATATATATATATATATATATATATATATATATATATATATATATATATATATATATATATATATATATATATATATATATATATATATATATATATATATATATATATGTGAAGTTTGTGATTTGCACCCATCACTAGATTCTCTGCTCAAACCAAAGCTAAATTGATAAAGAATGCCTTTAGGCATTAAGCCCGTAATTTTGTGCATTTTTTACCGTGCATAGTTTAAATAAATAAATAATTATAAGTACTGCAGCATAGACTATGCTTTATGGAAGAAAAACATTTGATAGTTTTGAACATCTGACATTTTGACATCAGCTTTGTTTTGCCAACTAGACATAGCCCTGTATGTCATATGAAAAATGTTATTTATTTATTGTTTACATCGTTTTCTTCAACATATTTTTGCGGTGTACCTAGTTTTGTGAATTTGTGAATGTGATCACATAATATTTAATCGAAATGTCGTGGCTTAACTTAAACCAGAGCTTTAGCAGTTTGAAAGGACAAATTACGAATTTCGCTTCTGAAGTGTTATCTGAAAGTACTGCGCAGGATAATGATACAGAACCAACTGAAACTGAATCCTCATTAAAAGAACTTCAAGAGAAATGTCACAGCCAGGAGCTAGAGGTCAGTGAATGTATTGAAACAATAAGTTTAATTAGAATGTATTGACAGTTTGACAGATGATCGTAAGGTTATGTTTTCGTATTAGTTTATTATTTGCATATGTTGGGGTATTCCTTATAGAAACTGTGGAAATAAACCCGAATTACAACTTTATATTTGTGCTAAACTTATATTTTTGCGATTACACAATCATTCAAACAACTTATTTACATTCTGTTGAAGACCTTGTATCTTGTATTGTATAAGTGACGTACTGTTGATACTATTACTAAATAATATTGCGGATATGAGAACTCTGATGAGCTATTTACACATATATATCTTCGGGCCTTTTGTTGATATGGCTATTTATTTTATCCCATTAGGTTTATATTTATAATGTGCAAACTTTTTGGCATTTGTTATTAAAAATTTTATTATATTACTATCTGTAGTACATCTACTGATAATAACATAATTTTTTTTTATTGTCACACAATTTCACACACTTTGGGAAGGTAGAAGTCCAGGACAATGAAGGCATTTTGACTCACTATTCACAGAAGCTTGTTACATTGTAAGGCTTTCATCATCTTAATATCCAAGTTAACAGTACAATATAATTACACACATATATAAATATACTATCATAACTATTAATATGCATAATTGTGACAGTTGTAATAATTATTATTGTTTATAATATATTTGAGTCATGATAGCCGAATGGTTGTGTGGTCGGAATTTCAAGTCAAGAGACCCAAGTTCGATTCCCAGGTTGTAGGCTCATACCAATGGGTTTTTCAAAAACTTATATATGGATTATGTTGTTGACTTGGACATAAGGACGGCGAAGTGGTCACCATCGGTCATGTTGTCCCGAAAATATCTTCGGTGGAAGGCGAGTCAAAGAGACTTAATTGTCTAGACTAGATCTCTGTCTGCCCCTGTATTGGGAATTGCATGAAGATATTTATTTATTTATTATTTAAATATATATATATATATATATATATATATATATATATATATATATATATATATATATATATATATATATATATATATATATATATATATATATATATATATATATATATATATATATATATATATATATATATATATATATATATATATATTTAAATATAATTTACGTAAATGTAGCGAGTGGAAAGAAGTGTATGTATGTTACATAACTATTAATATGCATAATTGTGACAGTTATAATAATAATTATTGTTTATAATATTATAATAATATATATTTCTGTTATAATAATAAATGTAAATATAATAATAATGTGTGATAATTCTATTAAAATGTATATCTGCATGATCTTCCTTTGTAGTATAAATTAAATTGTTAACATGTGTAAATATTCTATGGTCTTGTAAATAAACATTTTGAATTTGAAAATGTAAAATGTGGGTAAATCAGAATGAAATTATATCTCAGGGGAGCAGTTTTGGCTGTAAAAGAATATGTGATCTAGATGTTAATAGGTATGTAGCTGCCAGGAACAAAGTCCTCCGGTAGGACAAAGTCAGGGTGTAGCAAAGTGGGCTTGCTTTATCAAGCATTATGCAGTGCTATTATTGACTTTGCTATAACCATACCTGGGTCTGCCAAATGAACCATAAAAAAAAACTGAATGTAGTCAAAATGCGATCTCTTCATATATTGTGTGGCGTCATCTTGGCCGACCGAAAAAGAAAAGGAGCGATTTACAATATGACAGGTTTAAAAGATGATCTTATCATTAAAATTAATAAGGGCGTGTTTCAATGGTTTTGACACGTTGAATGTATGAGTGTATACACAACACAATAAAATGTTTCCAAGGTGGGAGGAGACTAACATTTGAAGACTGTGTGAGCAGATATCAAGACCAGAGTGTATGAAAAAGTTATGAATTTCATAGAAGTGAAAAAGGCAAGGATGGTGACACAAGACAATTTGTTCTCTGGAACTGTGCCAGGGATTATGAGAGAAAATATAATAATAATAAACTATAAATTGTAAGAAATTAAGACAGAGGATATATACCACATTGTCTTATGCCATAACAAGGCGATGAAACGAACATTCCTCAAGGTGATCATAAAATATCTTCCTTCGAATTTAAATTTTAAAAATCTACCACCTTCCCATGTCTGCTTAAGAGTTATAACATAATACAATACATCAGAACCCACTGAAAGAAAATAATCTAAAGATTAAAATGCATAGAAGCTCTCCCTTTGTGTAGGAATCTTCTGGGTCAGTACCATACTATTACCTACTTCTGTCACCAAAAAGTTGTGCTGAGCAAAGGTTTTACATCAAATACTCATTTTGAGGTCCGCTATGCTGATCCAGTGAGAATGGGGGGGCAATTGCACTTCGAAGACCTCTGTGGACGTGTGGCGTACACACCGTTCATAGTATCGCCAGCTCTGAACTTCCGGTATCGATTCCCAGATGGGGCAGTCTAGAAAATTACTTTTCCTACATTTCTCTTTGGTTTGGGTGTTTGTGGTACCTATCCCGTTTCCGATTCCGTAACACAACTGCTTTAGCTGTTTAATTTTGGATCAGAGCAATGTATGTGATGTTAGATGTATATATCTGTCTGTGTGTCTATCTATGTATATTTTTTCTTACATCGTCAAGCTCGAGGTAAATTCAGCACTTAGCGGTGCCGGCCCGGTGATCGAACCTGGGTTACTGGTTTTATAAAGCAAGCACCTAGACCACTGTGCTACCACGACTCTAGAACCTTTGTTGATGATGAGAAATCAGGTGGTAAGGATAATATGTTAGTGTATTGTGTAACCATAGTCTTGGTTTAAGGTATAAGATCCCATTTGGTCCATTATGGATTCTTACCCGTTCTTGTCTATCCCAGTCCTTTACGGGAGTTGCCGCAAATTGTATTAACCATCAGCGAATAATTTTACTCGACTTCAATTCGTACTTAAAAGAGATACATAATACACATTTATAATTCAAAGTAATCAAATATATAAAGCAATAAATAGAGTTATTTTCTATATTACTTAGATTTATAAGGGGACTCTTGTATTGGTCTCTTAGGGGGCACCTCTGGTTCCAGAAGGCTCTTCAGGGACAAGAGGCCTCTCAAGTTCTTTCAAGAGATATGAGGGGTGGTTTGCAAGAGATAGAGAGTGCTGTCAGGAGCTGAGAGTGACTACTGTATTTCAGCCACGCTCTATGTCTCTCTTTCTATCTCTCTATAATGTAACTCTACATATACATTTTAAGTATGAGATGCAGCACTTACTCGATTATATTCTTAACAGAGTTTCTTCCACCTGTTTCTTCTCTGTTAGAGGAATCTCATTACGAAACGGTAGTACATTAAAAAATTACAATCGATGAATATATGTGCGCTCTTATTTCGATGAACAAATTATTTGATTTGAACGAACCACTATCGCCAACCTATATGTATACACAAAGTACCCTCACTCTTTTCTCTATGACACCCACACCAATTTTACCGTCACTTATTTACATTTAAAAAGAAATATCTTCACGCAATTCCCAATACAGGGGTAGACAGAGATCAAGTCTAGACAATTAAGTCCCTTTGACCCACCGTCCACCGAAGATATTTTCGGGACAACGTGACAGGTGGTGAGCCTGTCGCCGTCTTACTATTTACATTTACCTTACTTATTTTCATTTGCATGTCACGATAGCCCAGTGGTTCGGTGATCAGAATTGGGGTCGAGAGACACGAGTTCGATCCTCAAGGCTCTTACTAATGGTTTTTTTTTTAAATACATAAGTACGATTTATATCTTAGGCTTGGATATAAAGACGGCGACGGGCTCACCAACTGTCACAAAAATGTCTTCGGTGGACAGTGAGTCGAAACGTCTTAATTGTCTAAACATATGTATCCCCCTATATTGGGAATGAATGGAATGGAGATTTCAAATTAAGAAACACCGTAATTCATATCCTGCTTCTCGTAAGAAAGAAATGGATACGTGTTTCGACCATATTCAAAACTTTATCCATTAGATGGTGAATAGAGATACAAAGTTTATGTGGGAAGTTCGTTACTTTTTAAGGAAGATGCATAAATAATATATTCACGCAATTCCCAATACAGGGGAAGACAGAGGTCTAGTCTAGACAATTAAGCCCCGATAGCCGAGTGGTTGGGTGGTCGGGATTTCGAGTCGAGAGACCCGAGTTCGATCCCCGATCCCGAATCGTGGCAGGCTCGTACCAATGGGTTTTTTAAAAACTTATGTACGAATTACATCGTGGGCTTGGACATTAAGCTGTAGTCCTGAAAATATCTTCGGTGGAAGATGGGTCGAAGGGACTTAATTGTCTAGACTAGACCTCTGTCTACCCCTGTATTGGGAATTGCGTGAAGATATTTATTATTATTTATTTTATAAAAAGACTGACCAAGAAATGAGGACACATACGGAATTTCCATTGCCTGTTTCTTCTCCTTTATAAGAACCTCATTATGAAACGGTGGTAAATTAAAATAGGATAATAAACGAATACACGTTTTTATCTCGATAAATAAATTATTTAATGTCATAGAGTATTGTATATAATGAAATCTTAATCCAATAACAACGTATAAAATAAAAATAAATGTATTATTACGTTGGTATATATTATTTTTGTTTTGTTTTCCTTTAATAAGTAACGGCGCGCGGCATTATTTTTTTTTTTTTAACAATAAAACACGTCAGCAACGTGCAGCCTTATTGCACGTAGGGTATGGCTGGCCGGCTGTAGTGGGGTAGATAATGATATCGATGTTTGTACAGTCTATCTCTGATAACGGTTTCATTTCGGCCGGGGACGTGCACTGAAGCCGCGCGCGCGTGAAATTGGAAGGGTTGACAGCTCAGCGCAACTTACTCTGTGCCGATTGCTCGAAATTTTTTTTTTATTATTTTTTTGACGGCCAGATTTCAGGCCAGAGACAATATTAATTTATTAATATATATTTTTAATTTCTTTACGATCGAGCTCGTTGTAAATTTGATACTTAATTGCTGTTAACAGTTTTTATACCTAATAGCCTAGTTGGCAGTGATCATGCTTTCGAATCTAGGAGTAGCGGTTTCGAGGGACAAAAATTTCGTTTCAAAAAAAATTCGTGTCGTGGATGTTGATATGTATATATGATTACTTATTTATCTAAATATGTATGCAAATAATTATACTGTACCGCCGGCTTGGACATAAGAATGGCGATAGGCTCACCACCTGTCACGTTGTCCCATAAAATTTCATCGGTGAAATGTGGGACGAGAGGATTTAATTGTCTGGGCGTCCTGTCTACAGTATAGTGGGAAGTTATATTTTTATATCATAGAAACATAAAGAACTATGTAGTTAAAGTATCGGAGGGAGAGACAAATGCTAGTTTTATCTTATTATTTAAGATTAAAAATCTAGAAACGTCTATATTAGACACGTTTCTAGATTTAAAAAAAAATATTTCAAGAAGATTAATTGATTAGAAAAATATTTCTAATCAATCAATACAACCTTAGATATATGTTAATGATTAATACTAATTTACTCTATAACTATATTTAGTTTATAAGGTGGTATTGATTGATTAGAAATATTTTTTAACCAAATGATAACGCGTTTTTATAAATAAATATATAGATAGGGATAACATCACATGCTCCGATCCCAATGTAAGATGCTACATTGGGATACTTGTGATATGGGAATTGAAACAATGAAGACACCACAAACACCCAGACCCGAGAAAATGTATTGACACGACCGGGAATCGAACCCGGGACCTCGTGACCGCGACACCTTGATAACCGGTGTTTACGCCACTCGTCCATGGAGGTCGTCTAAATCTAATACATTGGGATAATACCTGTCGTATATCGTAACCCTTGTGTTGGCAAAGACTAGTGATGTCATGCTCTCACAAACTAAAATCCCATGGCGTTCCACCTTCGTCGCACTTTGATAGGGCCACGAAAGGCTCACATACGCGACACCACCCGTACTGGAAGCTTTAGACAGCCTCTCCTCGGAGCTTTTGTGAGCTTTGTTGAACACTCTGAGCCTGCCCTGAGAGCGCCTGTCGCTCTTACGACCCCCTTTCTGGTGAGAGGGGACCATTGCTCGAAGAACAGTGAAAACGTGAACTCGGTGATGCTGTGTTTCGAGTCCTCTGCTCTACTTCAAGTCTTGCAACTGACAGAGCGAGTTTACACCATTACGGTTTCGCAGAAGGTGGCTACGGCTTTCTATGCCTAATCTCTCTCATCGCTCGACATCGCTGTTACAACTGGACAGGGAAAGTTTCCGTGTAAATGCATTACACCAGAATACTCTTCACCTTCGATGCAGGGCAAACCCGTCGCTTGTCGCCGATTCGAGTGCCCCACGTTTCGTTACTGATGTTCCTATCATTTAATGGTTTTGTACATACAAGCCCGTGCACGATCACTGATATGGCGAAGGATGTGGGTTCGCTTGACACCCCTGCGTACATGTCTATCAAGTATATAGATAGATAACATAAAGGTACATAAGAAAATATATAACATAAAATGTAGAAAGACTATGGTGACACAAATGGCCGTGTTACCGCTTCCGCGTTTTCTTCTAGACAACCGTTCAAGTATTTCGGAAGTTGAACTAAAGTAAAATAAAAAAGAAAAATGTCTTCCCGCTATTCCCAATACAGACAGAGGTCATGACAATAAAGTCCCTCCGACCCATCTTGCACTGAAGACAATTTTGAAGACTAAAGAAAGGGGAAGAAAAAAATTTAAAATAGGTGGTTTTACAGTTACCTTTGCAGACGAAACCCAGAAGCAAATGTCACTATATTCACTGTGGTATTCTGTAAAGTGTGAATCGAAACCAACCGCTTGGTATAAGCAGCTGTAATGAATTTCGTGAATCTCTTCTTAATATTCCTGTACGGTACTCAACAAGTATACGAAGAAATAAAAGTAATTATCATTGTATAACACATTAACGAACATAAATTACCAAACACCCTAATCCGAGAAAATGTAGAAAAAGTGTTTTCTACATTGACCCGATCGGGAATCGAACCCGGGACTTCAGACCTGGCGACACAATGTAAAGCGGTGTGTGTGCTACTCGTCCATAGAGAACATGATATAAGGAAAAGAAATGTCACGATAGCAGAGAGGTCGTACCAATGGGTTTTTCCAAGACTTATGTACGATTTATTTCTTTGGCTTGGACATAAAGACGGTGACTGGCTCACCACCCGTCACGTTTTCTCAAAGAATGTCTTAGGTGGATCAAAAGGACTTATGTACTTATTATATCGTTGGCTTGGACATAAAAAGACGGCGACGAGCTCACCACCTGTCACGTTTTCCCGAAAATACCTTCGGTGGAAGGTGGGTTAAAGCGACTTTAAGTCTAAACTAAACTTCTGTCTACCCCTGTATTGGGAATTGCGTGAAGATATTTATATTTTTTTTTAAAAGATGTTTAGAATTTGGTGACCTTATCGCTGCATTGCGATTTTCCTGGCTACCACACGCGTTAAGAATGTGCGCTATATATATATCATAGGCGGTGCAATATTCTGATAATATGAATAATTGAATATTTGATATATTATCCCACAATTGGCTCCCATGGTCTTCCAAAGTCTCGGCTTACCTCAACCCCTTTTATTGTTAACTTTCATACAGTATATTTTCTTCACCGATTTGGAGCGAACTAAAATTACATATTATTTTTAATAATATACGTCACGATTTTAGTTACGTAACTAAGTCACGATTGCCGAATGGTTGGGTGATCGGAATTCGTTTCAAGAGACCCAAGTTTGATCCCCAGGAATAGGGCTGGTATCTATGAGTTGTTTTCGAAACTTCTAGGCGATTAGTATCGTTAGCTATGACGCAAAGACGATTCAGCTACATTCATTCTGTCAAGAATAGGCTTCAGAAAGACATCTGTCGAAAAGACTAAGTCGTCCAGATATCCGTCTACCATAGCATTGGGAAAAGCGTGAAAATAAAAAAGTATATAATAAATAAAATTAACGATAAATCGAACACACATGAATATAAATGTATTTTTTTTTAGAAAAGGGAGGCAAACGAGCAGGTGGCTCACGTG
Organism: Sericinus montela; assembly: GCA_029286605.1. Taxonomy (NCBI): domain Eukaryota; kingdom Metazoa; phylum Arthropoda; class Insecta; order Lepidoptera; family Papilionidae; genus Sericinus; species Sericinus montela. Next base: position 3,123,727 of record JAGSMR010000036.1, read on the forward strand.
ATGGTAAGTGATTACCGCCGCCCATGAACACCCGCAATACCAGAGGCATAGCAGATGCGTTGCCAGCCTTAGAGTGCCCCCCAGAATTGGGGGAGGGGGGTGTGTGTGGGCCTCCGGTATTTTTTTGTCAATATACATTTCTTATAAAATTGTAACCACTATTTAATAAAAGGTAAAAGGGTTACATCTCAATGGAAAGGTGGACTATCCTGGCACAGGCGTCAAACTTTAAAGGAGACTCCAACATTCACGATAGAAAAAAAATGTCGTGTTGAAAATTAAAATATTTTTACATATAGGCACGCAATTCCCAATACAGGTGTAGACAGAGGTTTAGCCTAGACATTTAAGTCCCTTCGACCCACCTTCCACCGAAGATATTTTCGGGACAACGTGACAGGTGGTGAGCCCGTCGCCGTCTTTGTGTCCAAGCCAACGATATATTTCGTACATAAGGTTTTTTTTTTTTTTGAAAAACTCATTGGTACGATCCTGTCACCTGGGGATCGAACCCGGGTCTCTTGACTCGAAATACCACTCGGCTATCGTGACTTATATATTAAAGAAAATTAAAGTATTTTTGTTTATAATTTTTTTTTTAAATCGATTTGTTAGCAGGTAAACTGATCCCTGTTGTTACCTATACATATATGAATTGTTTATCTGTCGCTCCAAATTAGTGCCATTCGTCTCCATCGGGCGTTTTATAAATATTTTTGCATCCGAACAATGAAAATTATTCTCCGCAATGGCGTCCAAGGCTGCTAAAAGATCTACTACGCAGAAGCTGAGGAGAGGAAAAAAAAATGGTGCCCCCCATCCCGAAACTAACGTACGATTTGTCAATAGTCGCCCGATAATGATCTGCGAGGCAAATTCCGCGTCCCAGATTGTGCTTTGTGATTTTCTGCTGGTTACGAAATGTTGTATGATGTTTTTTAAGGGTTCGTTGGGACGCTCGAAAATCGCCTGCAGGTCAAGGTGGATTGCTGCATGCGCAAGTGGTCGATCGAGATTAGTTCCCCGGGTCGGGACGAATGTTGATAAAAAAAAAAATATCTTCACGCAATTCCCAATACAGGGGTAGACAGAGGTCAAGTCTAGACAATTAAGTCCCTTCGACCCACCTTCCACCGAAGATATTTTTCGGGACAACGTGAGCCCGTCGCCGCCTTTATGTCCAAGCCAACGATGAAATTCGTACGTAAGTTTTTGAAAAACTCATTGGTACTGCCACCTGGGGATCGAACTCGGGTCTCTCGACTCGAAATTCCGACCACCCAACAACTCGGCTCTTGTGACTCGGCGACTGTTGAAATTAAATCAAAATGTTTCAATGTGATCCCACTAACTTAGGTTGATCGACAGAGAATGCTTTTAGCATTAAGTCCGCCTTATGTTCCATTTCTATTTTGTAAGGTGTATTAAATAATAAATAACTAAATAAATAAAGATGTTCACTTTTCGAGATAGGAACATACATTTTCTTGTCAAAAGTCATTATTTTTCAAATCTTCTACCGTGTCGTAATGAGGATCGTCTGATGGAGAAATAATCGACGAAAGAAACTCTCTCTCTCTCTATTTTTATTTATTATTCAAATACCAGCCTTTCTAAAGCAGAGAATAGTCCCAAAAATGCTGAATCAATCATATGAAAGCATCTTGAGGAGACCTTCATGTGTGTCTCACACATGCAGATCATAATATTAAAAATAAAGGAACGTATAACTAAGGCGTAAGAATATACCACCCCAATTTTTCCCGAGGGTGTCGTAACAGGCGAATAAGGGAAAAGCTTTGATAATAGCATTAGTTACCAATCGATTGCGCAATAACCATCTCGAGATGCATTTCTTGTCAAAAGTCATTATTTTTCAAATCTTCTACCGTGTCGTAATGAGGATCGTCTGATGGAGAAATAATCGACGAAAGAAACTCTCTCTCTCTCTATTTTTATTTATTATTAAATAATAAATAACTAAATAAATAAAGATGTTCACTTTTTCGAGATAGGAACATACATTTTTCTTGTCAAAAGTCATTATTTTTTCAAATCTTCTACCGTGTCGTAATGAGGATCGTCTGATGGAGAAATAATCGACGAAAGAAACTCTCTCTCTCTTTCTCTCTCTCTCTCTCTATTTTTTATTTATTATTCAAATACCAGCCTTTCTAAAGCAGAGAATAGTCCCAAAAATGCTGAATCAATCATATGAAAGCATCTTGAGGAGACCTTCATGTGTGTCTCACACATGCAGATCATAATATTAAAAATAAAGGAACGTATAACTAAGGCGTAAGAATATACCACCCCAATTTTTCCCGAGGGTGTCGTAACAGGCGAATAAGGGAAAAGCTTTGATAATAGCATTAGTTACCAATCGATTGCGCAATAACCATCTCGAGATGCATTTCTTGTCAACATATATTTCTTCGGAACGGAAATATCCACACGGAAAAACAGTTGACTGGCGACGGGCTGCAATGCAGACGCGCGGTGTCTGGTAACGAGGTCGCCAATCCGCTTGCCAAGCGTGGCGATTAGCAAATCCTCCCTTTATTATATTTATAATTGAGAAGCCTATGTCCTGCAGTGGACTTTTACCGACCGTTATGTGCATACATGTCATGTTTGTAAGATCTATGGCCAGCGCGCGCTATAACAGAGTGGTAGAAGTTTCTCTGCCCTAATTACTCTCTAAAAAAACGTATATTTGATTTGATTTTGACGTCGACCGATGACCGTTCGGATTACTCCACATTTTGGACTAAATTAAAAGGTTTATTATCGTATTTTTTTGTTTTCACGCATTTCATAAACCTGCCCTGCCATTAGAGCATAGAAAATTACTCCATGGCCTTGCGTCGACCGCAAAATCACGGTGACACGGGGTGCATGCGGTGCCTGACTCGTCAGAAGTCTAGCAAATTCATTTTCATTCCATCCACATATCTGGAGCTCATTATGTCCAAAGCAACGAATGATATTAATACATACATAGATTGATCACATTGCACCGATCCCATAGTTGGCGACATATGCACTTGTATTATGGAATTTGATTTGATTTTGACGTCGACCGATGACCGTTCGGATTACTCCACATTTTGGACTAAATTAAAAGGTTTATTATCGTATTTTTTTTTGTTTTCACGCATTTCATAAACCTGCCCTGCCATTAGAGCATAGAAAATTACTCCATGGCCTTGCGTCGACCGCAAAATCACGGTGACACGGGGTGCATGCGGTGCCTGACTCGTCAGAAGTCTAGCAAATTCATTTTCATTCCATCCACATATCTGGAGCTCATTATGTCCAAAGCAACGAATGATATTAATACATACATAGATTGATCACATTGCACCGATCCCATAGTTGGCGACATATGCACTTGTATTATGGAATTTGATTTGATTTTGACGTCGACCGATGACCGTTCGGATTACTCCACATTTTGGACTAAATTAAAAGGTTTATTATCGTATTTTTTTTTGTTTTCACGCATTTCATAAACCTGCCCTGCCATTAGAGCATACAAAATTACTCCATGGCCTTGCGTCGACCGCAAAATCACGGTGACACGGGGTGCATGCGGTGCCTGACTCGTCAGAAGTCTAGCAAATTCATTTTCATTCCATCCACATATCTGGAGCTCATTATGTCCAAAGCAACGAATGATATTAATACATACATAGATTGATCACATTGCACCGATCCCATAGTTGGCGACATATGCACTTGTATTATGGAATTTGATTTGATTTTGACGTCGACCGATGACCGTTCGGATTACTCCACATTTTGGACTAAATTAAAAGGTTTATTATCGTATTTTTTTGTTTTCACGCATTTCATAAACCTGCCCTGCCATTAGAGCATAGAAAATTACTCCATGGCCTTGCGTCGACCGCAAAATCACGGTGACACGGGGTGCATGCGGTGCCTGACTCGTCAGAAGTCTAGCAAATTCATTTTCATTCCATCCACATATCTGGAGCTCATTATGTCCAAAGCAACGAATGATATTAATACATACATAGATTGATCACATTGCACCGATCCCATAGTTGGCGACATATGCACTTGTATTATGGAATTTGATTTGATTTTGACGTCGACCGATGACCGTTCGGATTACTCCACATTTTGGACTAAATTAAAAGGTTTATTATCGTATTTTTTTGTTTTCACGCATTTCATAAACCTGCCCTGCCATTAGAGCATAGAAAATTACTCCATGGCCTTGCGTCGACCGCAAAATCACGGTGACACGGGGTGCATGCGGTGCCTGACTCGTCAGAAGTCTAGCAAATTCATTTTCATTCCATCCACATATCTGGAGCTCATTATGTCCAAAGCAACGAATGATATTAATACATACATAGATTGATCACATTGCACCGATCCCATAGTTGGCGACATATGCACTTGTATTATGGAATTTGATTTGATTTTGACGTCGACCGATGACCGTTCGGATTACTCCACATTTTGGACTAAATTAAAAGGTTTATTATCGTATTTTTTGTTTTCACGCATTTCATAAACCTGCCCTGCCATTAGAGCATAGAAAATTACTCCATGGCCTTGCGTCGACCGCAAAATCACGGTGACACGGGGTGCATGCGGTGCCTGACTCGTCAGAAGTCTAGCAAATTCATTTTCATTCCATCCACATATCTGGAGCTCATTATGTCCAAAGCAACGAATGATATTAATACATACATAGATTGATCACATTGCACCGATCCCATAGTTGGCGACATATGCACTTGTATTATGGAATTTGATTTGATTTTGACGTCGACCGATGACCGTTCGGATTACTCCACATTTTGGACTAAATTAAAAGGTTTATTATCGTATTTTTTGTTTTCACGCATTTCATAAACCTGCCCTGCCATTAGAGCATAGAAAATTACTCCATGGCCTTGCGTCGACCGCAAAATCACGGTGACACGGGGTGCATGCGGTGCCTGACTCGTCAGAAGTCTAGCAAATTCATTTTCATTCCATCCACATATCTGGAGCTCATTATGTCCAAAGCAACGAATGATATTAATACATACATAGATTGATCACATTGCACCGATCCCATAGTTGGCGACATATGCACTTGTATTATGGAATTTGATTTGATTTTGACGTCGACCGATGACCGTTCGGATTACTCCACATTTTGGACTAAATTAAAAGGTTTATTATCGTATTTTTTGTTTTCACGCATTTCATAAACCTGCCCTGCCATTAGAGCATAGAACTGGCGACGGGCTGCAATGCAGACGCGCGGTGTCTGGTAACGAGGTCGCCAATCCGCTTGCCAAGCGTGGCGATTAGCAAATCCTCCCTTTATTATATTTATAATTGAGAAGGCTATGTCCTGCAGTGGACTTTTACCGACCGTTATGTGCATACATGTCATGTTTGTAAGATCTATGGCCAGCGCGCGCTATAACAGAGTGGTAGAAGTTTCTCTGCCCTAATTACTCTCTAAAAAAACGTATATTTGAGAGACGGTCTTTGCCCAGCAATAGGATGAAGACAGGATACTTCTAGAGCTCTTTTAGAGCGAGTAGCAATGCAGAGGAAAGACAAACGATGACGTCATTGGAAGGAAACTTCTCTGAGGCTATGGTGACGATGAGACACTCTGTACATCGCCTGGTGTTTGTGTGTTTGTGGCAGCTTCGTTACTTCGGATTTCATAACACAAGTGCTTTAGCCACTTAATTTGGGATCAGTGCAATAGATGTAAAATTTCCCTATCTATCTGTAATACGCGAATCAAATGGTACATCGAGGCTTTGTATTATTGAATCAGAAACAACAAAATTACCATGAACATACAGACTCGAGAAAATGCAGTAAAAGTTTTTTGTACGTTAAACCCGGTTAGTACGGTATCGTACCCGGGACTTCAGAGCTGGCGACATCATGAAAACCGGTGCGTACGCCACTCGTCCACGGAGGTAGTTAAAAAAGAGTCTACCACCAAAAAATACTTGCATCATGGACCTTTAAGTTTCTAAATATAAAATAAATATAAATATCTTCACGCAGTTCCCTATACAGGGGAAGACAGACGTCTAGTCTAGACAATTAAGTCCCTTCGACCCACCTTCCACCAAAGATATTTTCGGTACAATGTGACAGGTGGTGAGCCCGTCGCCGTCTTTATATCCAAGCCAATGAATTCGTAGATAAGTTTTTGAAAAACCTATTGTTACGAACCTTCCACCTGGGGATCGAACTCGGCTCTCTTGACTCGAATTTCCGACTATCCAACCACTCGGCCATCGTGGCTTATAATTTAAGTTTCTAAGTTTTAAAAACTTTCAGAACTTCTTATAGTTACGGAACCATCTGGCTTCGAATGGTAACGAAATCAACATGTTTTCTATTATTGTAAATCCTAGGCTACCTGACGTTTATATTTAAATATTTTGTACATAATATTCATGTCAACAGTATGGAATTTGATTTGATTTTGACGTCGACCGATGACTGCTCGGATTACTCCACATTTTGGACTAAATTAAAAGGTTTATTATCGTATTTTTTTTTGTTTTCACGCATTTCATAAACCTGCCCTGCCATTAGAGCATACAAAATTACTCCATGGCCTTGCGTCGACCGCAAAATCACGGTGACACGGGGTGCATGCGGTGCCTGACTCGTCAGAAGTCTAGCAAATTCATTTTCATTCCATCCACATATCTGGAGCTCATTATGTCCAAAGCAACGAATGATATTAATACATACATAGATTGATCACATTGCACCGATCCCATAGTTGGCGACATATGCACTTGTATTATGGAATTTGAAGCAACGCAATTCCCAATACAGGGGTAGACAGAGGTCTAGTCTAGACATTTAAGTCCCTTCGACCCACCTTCCACCGATGATATTGTCGGGACAACGTGACAGGTGGTGAGCCTGTCGCCGTCTTTATGTCCAAGCCAACGATATAATTCACTGTACAGTACATAAGTTTTTTTTTTTGGAAAATGCTTTGGTATGAGCCTGCCACCTGGGGATCGTACTCGGGTCTCTCGACTCGAAATTCCGACCACCCAACCACTCGGCTATCGTGACGTGACGTGTTATGGTTCTTACATTGCTATTTTGCTTCTCTGAGATTAATTATTTTCTTTATGGGACTTTGAGGGCAATACGCCGTCTTAGTATCTGGACCAACGATACAAATCGTACATGGGTCCTGGGTAATTTTTTGGTACAAGCTTACCATCAAAATCGGGTCTCCTGTTTCGAACTCACCATTCGGCTATTTTGACTATTAACATTCTAGTTTTGTTGAAGAAACTTTAAAGTACAAAGGTTTGGATGATATATTCAAATCAGTAGACTCAAGTTCGTAAAGTACAACGAAAGTTGCGTGCAGCGAGCTCTGATGTCCCGGGTTCGATTCCCCGACAGGTCGATGTAGAAAAAAATACACTTTTTCCACATTATCTCTGAATGGGTGTTTCTGGTACCTTCGTTCCGATTCCATATCTAGTGCTTTACTTTGGGATCAGAGCAATGTATAGATGTTGTTCTTATCTATTTATATACATTACTAGCTACTTATATACATAACTAGTATTTATTTATTTATAAACATTACCAGCTGACCCTGCAACGTTGCGATTTAAATGCGTATGCCAATAGGTCAGAGAGGAATGTATTCGCATCGTAAGTTGTTGAATATGGTGTATACAAATGGATTTCTGAAGATTTTACGGGACTTGTCCGTTTATTGTTGTTAAATATATCACAATATATACATACGCATTTCGCGGTAGCTTAAACAGGGGTATACAGGTCTAGTCTAGACAATCAAGTCACCTACCTTCCACCGAAGATATTTTCGGGACAATGTAACTGGTGGTGAGCCCGTCGCCGTCTTTACGTCCAAGCCATCGATATAATTCACTGTACAGTACATAAGTTTTTTTTTTTGTTCGAGCTTCCGTTCTACATAGTCTGTGTTAAAAAGTGTTGACTGAAAAGTGGCCTGTCATCTGCGCAGTTTTAAAAAAAGGACGCCGAGGGACCAATCGCGAGCGCGGAAAATGAATAATTACGGCGGGCGATTGAATTTCAAATTCGGTAGCGATTTAAATGCGTATGCCAATAGGTCAGAGAGGAATGTATTCGCATCGTAAGTTGTTGAATATGGTGTATACAAATGGATTTCTGAAGATTTTACGGGACTTGTCCGTTTATTGTTGTTAAATATATCACAATATATACATACGCATTTCGCGGTAGCTTAAACAGGGGTATACAGGTCTAGTCTAGACAATCAAGTCACCTACCTTCCACCGAAGATATTTTCGGGACAACGTGACAGGTGGTGAGCCTGTCGCCGTCTTCATTTCAAAGCCAACGATATAATTCGCACATAAGTTTTGATAAAACTGTTGGTAGGAGCTTGTCACCTGGGCATCGAACTCTGACTGTTCACCACTAAAACTGACTCGAAATTCCGACCACCCAACCACTCGGCTATCGTGACTTTATAGACATAGATTTTTTAACTACTTAATCGTCACTGCACTAAAATCCTCCCTGAATCGTTTGCGGAAAAATAAAAATGTATAAAAATTATAACAATATCTTCACGCAATTCCCAATACAGGGGTAGACAGAGGTCTAGTCTAGACAATCAACTCACCTACCTTCCACCGAAGATATTTTCGGGACAACGTGACAGGGGTGAGCCCGCCGCCGTCTTCATTTCAAAGCCAACGATATAATTCGCACATAAGTTTTGATAAAACTGTTGGTAGGAGCTTGTCACCTGGGCATCGAACTCTGACTGTTCACCACTAAAACTGACTCGAAATTCCGACCACCCAACCACTCGGCTATCGTGACTTCTGTGATGAATATTAATGTTTCGTTATCGATTTGTTGATGTTAGTATAATACTTATTAAAAATAGTATAAACCTGTCTAACTATCGTGACTTCTGTGATGAATATTAATGTTTCGTTATCGATTTGTTGATGTTAGTATAATACTTATTAAAAATAGTATAAACCTGTCTAACTATCGTGACTTTATAGACATAGATTTTTTAACTACTTAATCGTCACTGCACTAAAATCCTCCCTGAATCGTTTGCGGAAAAATAAAAATGTATAAAAATTATAATAATTATATAATTATATATCTGTATTCATTTTAAATGGTAACATTTTAGAGGCACTTGTCTGATGTTATTCATTTATTAAATCTTCGAACATATCGATCTGTCAGCATAGCATGTTTATGTAATACATTAACAACTTTGTTGCATTACCTAAACTTTAAATTCATACAGAAGTACCCTTGTATCTAATGAATTAATTTTTCTTCACAATAACAATCCCGTATGCATCTTTTTTTTTTGTTCGAGCTTCCGTTCTACATAGTCTGTGTTAAAAAAAGTGTTGACTGAAAAGTGGCCTGTCATCTGCGCAGTTTTAAAAAAAGGACGCCGAGGGACCAATCGCGAGCGCGGAAAATGAATAATTACGGCGGGCGATTGAATTTCAAATTCGGTAGCGATTTAAATGCGTATGCCAATAGGTCAGAGAGGAATGTATTCGCATCGTAAGTTGTTGAATATGGTGTATACAAATGGATTTCTGAAGATTTTACGGGACTTGTCCGATTATTGTTGTTAAATATATCACAATATATACATACGTACAGAAATACGCATTTCGCGGTAGCTTAAACAGGGGTATACAGGTCTAGTCTAGACAATCAAGTCACCTACCTTCCACCGAAGATATTTTCGGGACAATGTAACTGGTGGTGAGCCCGTCGCCGTCTTTACGTCCAAGCCATCGATATAATTCACTGTACAGTACATAAGTTTTTTTTTTTGGAAAATGCTTTGGTATGAGCCTGCCACCTGGGGATCGTACTCGGGTCTCTCGACTCGAAATTCCGACCACCCAACCACTCGGCTATCGTGACGTGACGTGTTATGGTTCTTACATTGCTATTTTGCTTCTCTGAGATTAATTATTTTCTTTATGGGACTTTGAGGGCAATACGCCGTCTTAGTATCTGGACCAACGATACAAATCGTACATTGGTCCTAGGTAAAGTTTTTGGTACAAGCTTACCTTCTGGGGTACAAGCTTACCATCAAAATCGGGTCTCCTGTTTCGAACTCACCATTCGGCTATTTTGACTATTAACATTCTAGTTTTGTTGAAGAAACTTTAAATTCATACAGAAGTACCATTGTATCTAATGAATTAATTTTTCTTCACAATAACAATCCCGTATGCATCTTTTTTTTTTTTTTTTTTTTTTTTTTTTTTTTTTTTTTTTTTTTTTTTTTTTTTTTTTTTTTTTTTTTTTTTTTTTTTTTTTTTTTTTTTTTTTTTTTTTTTTTTTTTTTTTTTTTTTTTTTTTTTTTTTTTTTTTTTTTTTTTTTTTTTTTTTTTTTTTTTTTTTTTTTTTTTTTTTTTTTTTTTTTTTTTTTTTTTTTTTTTTTTTTTTTTTTTTTTTTTTTTTTTTTTTTTTTTTTTTTTTTTTTTTTTTTTTTTTTTTTTTTTTTTTTTTTTTTTTTTTTTTTTTTTTTTTTTTTTTTTTTTTTTTTTTTTTTTTTTTTTTTTTTTTTTTTTTTTTTTTTTTTTTTTTTTTTTTTTTTTTTTTTTTTTTTTTTTTTTTTTTTTTTTTTTTTTTTTTTTTTTTTTTTTTTTTTTTTTTTTTTTTTTTTTTTTTTTTTTTTTTTTTTTTTTTTTTTTTTTTTTTTTTTTTTTTTTTTTTTTTTTAAAAATCTTTGGTATGAGCCTGCCACCTGAGGGGATCGGTGCTCCGGTCTCTCGACTCGAAATTCCGACCACCCAACCACTCGGCTATCGTGACTTCTGTGATGAATATTAATGTTTCGTTATCGATTTGTTGATGTTAGTATAATACTTATTAAAAATAGTATAAACCTGTCTAACTATCGTGACTTCTGTGATGAATATTAATGTTTCGTTATCGATTTGTTGATGTTAGTATAATACTTATTAAAAATAGTATAAACCTGTCTAACTATCGTGACTTTATAGACATAGATTTTTTAACTACTTAATCGTCACTGCACTAAAATCCTCCCCGAAACGTTTGCGGAAAAAATAAAAATGTATAAAAAATTATAACAATATCTTCACGCAATTCCCAATACAGGGGTAGACAGAGGTCTAGTCTAGATATATATATTTTCGGGACAACGTGACAGGGGGTGAGCCCGCCGCCGTCTTCATTTCAAAGCCAACGATATAATTCGCACATAAGTTTTTGATAAAACTGTTGGTAGGAGCTTGTCACCTGGGCATCGAACTCTGACTGTTCACCACTAAAACTGACTCGAAATTCCGACCACCCAACCACTCGGCTATCGTGACTTCTGTGATGAATATTAATGTTTCGTTATCGATTTGTTGATGTTAGTATAATACTTATTAAAAATAGTATAAACCTGTCTAACTATCGTGACTTTATAGACATAGATTTTTTTAACTACTTAATCGTCACTGCGTTAAAATACTCCACCAATCGTTCGCGTAATTCCGGTCAAAATCCTGTGGCATATCCAACCTACTGTTACGTCGCCTGTTTTCATGTAAGCCGCTGAAGCGACCGTATACAGACGACCGCCGATTGAAATTCATCGATTACGTTGCATCGCCATCCGGTGGCGATGGTCGCTTCTAACTGATCTGCATACGTTATGCATCCCGAAATGTTACGCAAGCGTCAGCCTTCAGGCTTGTTGTTGTTGAATTACAATCCGTGGATTTTAACACGTAGCCCCCATTAACGATATACGAATGTCACCGTCGCAAGGTACAATATAAATTATCATTGTAAAAAGTGATTTTATGATTTGTTATTGTCTGGCTGTCCGGTTGATGGGTAATATTATTCATCAATGTGCCTGTTCACGTGTTCTGTATTTCGGAACGGATTTAATTTACCAAAGGTATTGCGTTTCAGGTCAACCCATATATATATCAGATTATATGTTAGACAGGCATAAGTAAGACGTGCTGTTTATTTAATAAAAAGAAAATATCTTCACGCAATTCCCAATACAGGGGTAGACAGAGGTCTAGTCTAGACAATTAAGTCCCCTTGACCCCTTGACCACCACCGAATATATTTTCGGGACAACGCGACAGGGGGTGAGCCCGCCGCCGTCTTCATTTCAAAGCCAACGATATAATTCGCACATAAGTTTTTGATAAAACTGTTGGTAGGAGCTTGTCACCTGGGCATCGAACTCTGACTGTTCACCACTAAAACTGACTCGAAATTCCGACCACCCAACCACTCGGCTATCGTGACTTCTGTGATGAATATTAATGTTTCGTTATCGATTTGTTGATGTTAGTATAATACTTATTAAAAATAGTATAAACCTGTCTAACTATCGTGACTTTATAGACATAGATTTTTTAACTACTTAATCGTCACTGCACTAAAATCCTCCCTGAATCGTTTGCGGAAAAATAAAAATGTATAAAAAATTATAACAATATCTTCACGCAATTCCCAATACAGGGGTAGACAGAGGTCTAGTCTAGACAATTAAGTCCCCTTGACCCCTTGACCACCACCGAATATATTTTCGGGACAACGTGAGCCCGTGGTGGGCCCGTCGCCGTCTTTATGTCCAAGCCAACGATATAATTTGTACATAGGTTTTTAGAAAAACCCATTGGTACGGCCACTTGAAGATCGAACTCGGGTCTCTTGACTCAAAATTCCGACTACCCAACCACTCGGCTATCGTGGCTATCTTGACTTTTTTATTTAATAAAATGAATAAATATCTTCACACCATTCCCAACACTGGGGTAGACAGATGTTTCGACAACCACGCGGTTATTGTAACTATAAATACTGAATAAGTAGTTAAATAAGTAGATGAAGCACTTAAGCTATTTTTTTCTTTATTTATTAATATATTTAGGGGCTTTTATTCTATTTGAATAAACCAGCCCCATCATACCCTGATATAAAGTTTTGAATCAACATTCATTTATAAAAACTGAATGCCGCAATCGAGATATTGAATCATTGATGCTGCATGATCATGGAAAGTATGCTTTTCGCTGCTTCAGAGTTTGGTTCAACTAATATCGCCTGAACTACTCTAACGTCCACTCTATTTATGTTATGTCTTTGCATCAATTATTCTCTCTCTCTCTCTCTCTCTCTCGGGTTTCACACATTCCACAAGTGTGTGATGTACATCTTCCACTAAACCACATACGTCACAATTGGGAGAAACAGAAGGCTGAAGATCAAGTGGTTTTCTGTATTGACCCGTCCGGGAAGTATACCCCGGACTTCAGAGCTGGAGGTACTATGAATAAAACGGATAAATACATACATACATACATACATACATACATACATACATACATACATACATACATACATACATACATACATACATACATACATAGGGACAACATCACCAACATTCTGCAATTGATATTAAAGCATATAAGTAATGTTGAACTTTTTGTTATTAAATGTTTAAAATTTCTACTAACACGGGCAGGTTTCGAAACAGCGACCTTCGCCGTACCGTGGTAACGCTCTTACCTCTGAGGTATCGTATCCTACAAGCGGGTTCGAATCCCGGCCGTGTCAAATAAAATGAAAAAATGTCTTTAATTTAATCACATACATTGCTTACTCTCCTTTATGAAAATATTCAAATAATATTTATTCTTCACAGATAACAGCCCTGAAGCGGATGAACGATGAACTTCAGGCGACTCTGCAAACTGAGGTAAGTCAAGCATATAGACTTATCTGCTGCACTACGTTGGTAGCACTGAAAGTAATAATAATAACAAATAAATACATACATAGGGACAACATCACCAACATTCTGCAATTGATATTAAAGCATATAAGTAATGTTGAACTTTTGTTATTAAATGTTTAAAATTTCTACTAACACGGGCAGGTTTCGAAACAGCGACCTTCGCCGTACCGTGGTAACGCTCTTACCTCTGAGGTATCGTATCCTACAAGCGGGTTCGAATCCGCCGTGTCAAATAAAATGAAAAAATGTCTTTAATTTAATCACATACATTGCTTACTCTCCTTTATGAAAATATTCAAATAATATTTATTCTTCACAGATAACAGCCCTGAAGCGGATGAACGATGAACTTCAGGCGACTCTGCAAACTGAGGTAAGTCAAGCATATAGACTTTATAGACATAGATTTTTTAACTACTTAATCGTCACTGCGTTAAAATACTCCACCAATCGTTCGCGTAATTCCGGTCAAAATCCTGTGGCATATCCAACCTACTGTTACGTCGCCTGTTTTCATGTAAGCCGCTGAAGCGACCGTATACAGACGACCGCCGATTGAAATTCATCGATTACGTTGCATCGCCATCCGGTGGCGATGGTCGCTTCTAACTGATCTGCATACGTTATGCATCCCGAAATGTTACGCAAGCGTCAGCCTTCAGGCTTGTTGTTGTTGAATTACAATCCGTGGATTTTAACACGTAGCCCCCATTAACGATATACGAATGTCACCGTCGCAAGGTACAATATAAATTATCATTGTAAAAAGTGATTTTATGATTTGTTATTGTCTGGCTGTCCGGTTGATGGGTAATATTATTCATCAATGTGCCCGTTCACGTGTTTTGTATTTCGGAACGGATTTAATTTACCAAAGGTATTGCGTTTCAGGTCAACCTATATATCCTATATATCAGATTATATGTTAGACAGGCATAAGTAAGACGTGCTGTTTATTTAATAAAAAGAAAATATCTTCACGCAATTCCCAATACAGGGGTAGACAGAGGTCTAGTCTAGACATTTAAGTCCCTTCGACCCACCTTCCACCGAAGATATTTTCGGGACAACGTGAGCCCGTGGTGGGCCCGTCGCCGTCTTTATGTCCAAGCCAACGATATAATTTGTACATAGGTTTTTAGAAAAACCCATTGGTACGGCCACTTGAGGATCGAACTCGGGTCTCTTGACTCAAAATTCCGACTACCCAACCACTCGGCTATCGTGGCTATATTGACTTTTTAATTTAATAAGATAAATAAATATCTTCACACCATTCCCAACACTGGGGTAGACAGATGTTTCGGCAACCACGCGGTTATTGTAACTTTAAATACCGAATAAGTAGTTAAATAAGTAGATAAAGCACTTTAGCTATTTTTTTTCTTTATTTATTAATATATTTAGGGGCTTTTATTCTATTTGTATAAACCAGCCCCATCATACCCTGATATAAAGTTTTGAATCAACATTCATTTATAAAAACTGAATGCCACAATCGAGAGTTTGAATCATTGATACTGCATGACCATGGCAAATATGCTTTTCGCTGCTTCAGAGTTTGGTTCAGCTAATATCGCCTGAACTCTTCTAACGTCCACTCTATTTATATTATGTCTTTGCATCAATGATTCTCTCTCTCTCTCTCTCTCGTGTTTCACACATTCCACAAGTGTGTGATGTACATCTTCCACTAAACCACATACGTCACAATTGGGAGAAACAGAAGACTGAAGATCAAGTGGTTTTCTGTATTGACCCGCCCGGGAAGTATACCCCGGACTTCAGAGCTGGAGGTACTATGAATAAAACGGATAAATACATACACAGGGACAACATTACCAACATTCTGCAATTGATATTAAAGCATATAAGTAATGTTGAACTTTTTGTTATTAAATGTTTAAAATTTCTACTAACACGGGCAGGTTTCGAAACAGCGGCCTTCGCCGTACCGTGGTAACGCTCTTACCTCTGAGGTATCGTATCCTACAAGCGGGTTCGAATCTCGCCCGAGTCAGATAAAATTAAAAAAAAATGTCTTTAATTTAATCACATACATTGCTTACTCTTCTTTATGAAATTATTCATATAATATTTATTCTTCACAGATAACAGCCCTGAAGCGGATGAACGATGAACTTCAGGCGACTCTGCAAACTGAGGTAAGTCAAGCATATAGACTTATCTGCTGCACTACGTTGGTAGCACTGAAAGTAATAATAATAACAAATAAATACATACATACATACATAGATAAGGACAACATCATATACATTGCTCCGATCCCGAAGTAAGCAGCGAAAGCACTTGTGGTACGGAATCGGAAACAACGAATACACCACAAACATCCAGACCCGAGAGGGTCTATATAGAAAAAAGCGGTTTTTCTACATTGACCCCTCCGGGAAACGAACCCGGGACATCAGAGATGCACGCTACACATCCACGGAGGTCGTCAAAACGCACAATCCCTGAGGGTGTAGCCAGAGAGAACAGATCGCCAAGTGTCACGATCTTTACATACCTCTTTCGCTTCTTTCAGATTCATAAATAAATAAATATCTTCACGCAATTCCTAATACAGGAGTAGACAGAGGTCAAGTCTAGACAATTAAGTCCCTTTGACCCACCTTCCACCGAAGATATTTTCGGGACAACGTGACAGGTGGTGAGCCCGTCGCCGTTCAGATTCATCATTTTCTTTATACATGTACGTCTAGGTATCCGAGTACTCTTGACCCTCTCCTCTTCGAGCAATTTGCTCACATGGTATTCGAAAGTTAGTTTAGATAGTTAGTCGTCAAAACGATTTAACAAAAAACAGATCACTGCACAAAGTAGCCAACACTCCAATTGTTTTTCGAAGAATTCTCCTTGGAAAAGAGACCCAAAGATGAAGTGTATATGTTATCCTAATATATGTGTGTATTTATTTATTTTTTTCTTCCCATGGTTGCTATTAGAGCCGCCACTGGAAAACTACGAAATTACAAAGACTACCGAGAGATGGCGTGATAACAAAAATTAATCGAGCAAATTGGAAAGAAAAAAATCACGATAGCCGAGTGGTAGGGTGATCGGAATACGTGACGAGAGACGCGAGCTAGATTTCTAGGTAGGCTCGTTTGACCAATAAGTTTCTTCAAAACTTGTGTACGATTTATACCCTTGGCTCGGACATAAAGACGGCAAAGGGCTCACCACCTGTCACGGTGTCCCGAAAAATGTCTTCAGAGAAAGGTGGGTCGAAAGGATTTAATTGTCTAGACCTCTATTTGGAACCTCCCAACATTGGAACTTGCGTGAAGATATAGTACAAGAATTTCATTAGGAAATATAAACGTAAACAAAAGTAATGGCTCAACTTAGTTTCAACACGGCAACTTCACACCAATACAAGATTATTTTCCGCTAAGTTATGCCCTAAATAGTAGTACATACACATACATACAACAACGCAACTCACACACAATACAATAATTTTTTCATATGTAAATCAATGGTAAAATTATACACAATTATGTCATTTAGACCCATCTTAGAAAGAAGAATTTTTTGGGACAGTGTAATAGGTGACCAGCCTGTCGCTATCATCAAAGATAGCAATATAAATCGTTACACAGATTTTGAAAAAGTCTATTGGTACACCACACCACCTGGGGATCGAATTCGGATCTCTTGACTGTCAATTCGATTACACACATTTAAGTCAGTGGTCTTCTTTGTGGTTATAAATAAATGATATTTGTTGTCTACACCCATTTGAAAATAAAGGGGCTGTCAGAGCGCTAGAAAATATGGTCCTTTTGACCGATCCTTGGAGGAGATTATCATTGGAGCTAATTTTGGGACAACCTGACAGGTGGTGAGCCTGTATGTATGTATTAATCGATCTAATAAATAGGTTCTCTCTACGCGTTGCTATACGATAAGCGAACGATTTAATTTGATTCAACAGGGGAGGTTTGGATGTCTAATCCGACTATCCCTTTTCTTCCCCCCTTTTTGTAACATACATAAATAACGGCATGAAAATGTGCGTGAAAAGTGGTATTGCGACCGCAAATACGCTTGCTAAGCGTGGCGATTATGGCGAACCCTTCCTTACAACTTTGAATAAAATAAAATGTCTTCTCGCCATTACCAATATTGGGATAGACAAAGACTAGACAATTAAGTCCTTTCGATCCACCTTTCATCGAAAACATTTTTTTGGGACATCATGACAGGTGGTGAGCTTGTAGCCATCTTTCTGTCCAAGCCAACGATATAAAAAGTACGTAAGTTTCGAAAAATTTCATTTGTACGAACCTGCCATCTAGATGTCTTTCGATGCGAATTCCTATCACCCAACCACTCGACTATCGTGACTCTAATGTGTTTGCACATAAAGCATTACTAATTTCCATCTTCGTTGGAAAGTGCCGAAGGGATTTATTTGTCTAGACTAGACCTCTGTCTACCCCTGTATTGGGAATTGCGTGAAGATATTTATTTATTTTATTTTATGTTATTTTATTTTAAATCTATCATTACTTTATGAAGTGAATTTTTCCTCTTCATTGAATATGCTACTTTTAGTTTTTTAAGGCAACTCTTGTAGAAATTCTGTCATATGTTAATGTATTTTATATTGAATTTGTCATTCATTAAATGCTGTATCATCTATAATAGCACGTGTGTCAGAACACTCTTATCACTATTACACATCAATTTTAAAATGTCCTTAAATTTACCAGCAATACATATGTCTTTTTTATATAAAACTTGTTCAGGAGTTGGTGTGGCTTTACAACAAAATCCCAGTAAATCTGCATACCCTATCATCTATTAGCAAATTCATTGAATTCAACGGTGCCCTCGCTGCGTTATCCAAAAGAAAATGTAGTAGTGGAAAGTGCACGCCTTACGATTCATAACGCAGTGCTGGTACCGACTTTGTTATATGGCGGAGCAACCAGGGTCTGCTTGAAAGCATGTTGAATGTAGGGGAGATGCAGTCTCTTCGGAAAATGTGCGGCGTTATCTTGGCCGACCGAAAACGAAATGAGATTCGCATACCTCAATGCGTGGTAGGTCTGAAAGAGCTTCTTATGACTGAAATCGATAAGTGCGTTGAGCGGCAATAGCCTAATGGTTTAGGGTGCGGGCTGCGAAACATGACGTCGCAAGTTCGGGCCCCGCTATTCGACTATTGACGTAAACCAACTCCAGACACAAGCATTGCAGCTTAATTGGAGTGGTTAACAGGAATACTAGTGATGTTATTCGGCATTGCTAGTATTCTTTTTTTAATAAAAAAAAAAAGTGCGTGCTTCGATGGTTTGGGCACGTTGAGCGAATGAGTGAAGACCGAATGGTGAAGAAAATATAGCGTGAAAGTTAGTATTAAAAGGTGTCGCGGTTGACCGAGACTAACTTTCGAAGACCATGTGAGCAAATTGCTCGAAGAGGAGAGGATCAAGAGTACTCGGCGGATACGATGATGATGAAAAAAATGATGAATTCAAATCTCTTTATTCAAATAAAACTAAAGAGGTATGTAAGGATCTTGACACTTAGCGATATCGTCTTTGGCTTTCCCGTCAGGGCCTGTGCGTGAACATAGGTAACAAATTTATAAAAGAAAAACTTGTGAGGATAGGAAAGAGTGTGATGATAGGAGGAACTCCAGGGGTTGTTAAATTGATCCCGTGCTCTTTCTAATTATTTTATGTTCAATATTTGTCTTTTGTTCAATAAAAATAATGACAAAAGGAAGATACCTACGGAATTTCTTTTACCTGTTTCTTCTCCCTCTGAGAAACTTCATTCCCAATAAAACGTTGGTAGATTAAAAAATTATAGTTGGTGGTTTTAATGTATATTTCTTATATCCACGACATATCCATGTCCGAGCCAACGATATAATCCGTACATAAGTTTTTGAAAAACCCATTGGTATTACCCTGCCACCTGGAGATCGAACTCGGACTCTTGACTCGAAATTCCGACTAACCAACCACTCGGCTACCATGACTTTTTTTCGTGTTTCCCTTCGTAGACTCTTTCTATAAAGTTTTTCTATGATAAATTTGTCACATACTTATGTTCACGCACAGTCCCTGATGGGTAAGCTAGTGAGAACACAGATGTCTAGACCATTAAGTAATCAAGGGGTTGGTACTATTAGTCGATATTATTCTTACACCACACAGATACTGCATTTTTTAGTGTATTAAACAAATAACATCGCGTGGTGTAGGGTGGCAACGAACTAATGAGATAAATGTATTGATTCGCTGATAGTGTTACGTATAAAAGGTATCGATAAGCTTTTAAGGGCTTTGTTAGTTGCGTTACGCGTGCAACACTGGCTGATTTTAGGTATGTCGTATTTTTTTTTAATTTCTGCTATTTCTGGTTAGCTATTGGAAGTTCTTCCTTGAGATTTCTTGAAGGCTTGTACCAATAAGTTTTTATAGTTTTGTACGATTCTGTCTAACAAATCTTTCTCTCTTCTTTCGAAGTATAAAATGTAGTAGTTACAGGAAAGGTATAGTTTCAAGATTTATCGATATTGATTGTATAAGTATATACATATAACCGCCCCGATTGTGTGGTCGGTAATGAATCTGCCTTCGACGCTATGGGTCGCTAGATCAGTTCCCGATAGAGTTTTTACGTTAATATTTGTTAAAGAATATCAATGTTTCTACGTACTGGAATCATGGATGTTTATTTATTTATATATGTATCTTATCATCACCCGATTAACAAGACAAAGAGAGTCCTAAGTCGGAATTACGTATGTTATTGTTCTATAAGTATTAAATATTTTATATAGTATTGTCTCTCACATTTTAAAATTTTATTTGTAAAGGAAAAAAAAATACAAAATTGCAGATTTAATGCCTATTGGTATTCTCTACAAATCACAAAGAGCCATTGATAAAAAAAGTTTTAAATAAAAGCAAAACAGTTATTGCAATAAAATAATAGTAAATATAGTAGACACATAAACAAATATACATCTATGTTAAATATATAAAAGTCACGATAGCCTAGTGGTTGGGTGATCAGGATTCGAGTCACAAGACCCGAGATCGATCCCCAGGCTCGGTTGGCCAATGGGTTTTCTTTTCTAAAAACTAAAAATATCATCGGTGGAAGGTGGATCAAAAGGACTCAATTGTCTAGACCTCCGTCTACCACTTTATTTGTGAATGGCTATATAATAATACATTGCATACCTTTACACTTACTAATGTACAAATACTTATAATTAAAACAATGTCAGAAGAGAGAGGACGTTTTATTAACATCGTAGATTGCCCCTGATGGGATCATCCCTCACGGATTAATATCAAAGATACTAACCCACTTCGTTCGCCACTTTCGAAATCATAATTTTCCTCACACACCTTCGCCTAGGCTTCCGTTGAATGAGCAATTGGAATCCCAATGAGGATATTTGAGTTCGATCTCCAGCGGAAGGGCTCGTACCATTGAGTTTTTTCGAAACTTATGTACGATTTGTATCTTACATTAAGAGGACGATGGGTCAACAAAATGTCACGTTGTCCCAAAAAAGGACTAATAAATTTTGGGTGGAAATGGCTAAATTGTTTCTACCCCAGTAATATATATATATATATATATATATATATATATATATATATATATATATATATATATATACATATATATATATATATATATATATATATATATATATATATATATATATATATATATATATATATATATATATATATATATATATATATATATATATATATATATATATATATATATATATATATATATATAGATATAGAAATATAATGCAAAACAACATTTGCATTGCCCTTTAAAAAATAGGGGTTGATCGTAGAGAGTAGAGTTGTATGTATTTTTGAATGTTGTATCATAAAAAAATAAAAACAACAAATTTGGCTATAAAATAAAAAAAAAACAAAACACTGTGGTGGACCCTAAACATTTAGGGTTATGAAAAATAGATGTTGACGGATTCCCAGATCTACTCGACATGCACACAAAATTTCATGAGAATCGGTGGAGCCATTTCGGAGGAGTATGGCATCAAACACCGCTACGCGGGAATTTTACAAATTAGAATTAGAGGGAATTTTACAATAATAAAGATACCGTGTACATGACTCTAAAAAAACTTTCCCGGAGGAGCCCTAAGTACTCTTAATATACATTTGACGACCTCGGTGGACGTGTGGCGTACTCACTGGTTTTCATAATGTCACCAGCTCTCAGGTCCAGCCAGGTATCGCCAGGTAGGATAGCCGAGTGCTAGGGTGGTCGGAATTTCGAGTCAAAAGACCCGAGTTCGATCCCCAGTTGGCAGGCTCGTACCAATGGGTTTTTAAATAACTTATGTACGAATTATATCGTTGGCTTGGACATAAAGACGGCGACGGGCTCACCACCTGACACGTTGTCCCGAAAATATCTTCGGTGGAAGGTGGGTCGAGAGGACTTAATTGTCTAGACTAGACCTCTGTCTTCTTCTGTCTTGGGAATTGCGTGGAGATATATTTTTTTTATATTTTGACTTTTTTTACATTTTCTCGGGACTCAGGGTGTTTGTGGTACCTTCGTTGTTTCTGATTCTATAATACACTTGTATTCAGCCTAAGCTGCTGGCATTGGGATCAGAGCAATGTATGTGATGTTGTCCCCATCTGTGTATGTAATTATTTATATATAATCAGACCTTCCAATCCCTAATCACCGATCACCTAACCTCTGGGCTCTATTGTATTTATTAGAGTAATTTACATAGAGCACTATTTTCGTGCAATCGAAAGACAGCTGATTAAATGTTTATGTATACGATTACTAACCTATGCCAAGAGGTCATTTGCCCATTTTGTGTTTGATTTAAAAAAAAAAAAACAACTAAGGTGACATCCGTTCGTATAATGGATGGGATTTACGTAGGGGTCGACTATGTTAATCGTGTACATTATGACTATGACTGCATCCAAATTTCGTTTATTTACATATTGCTTTGTTAATTAAAAAAATGCGTTCATTAGTTTTAAATCAGACATTTGTGTATAGGATATGAGGTTATGAAGAGGTAGTTAGGATTTATATAAGATATTAAAAAAAATCTTTACGGAAGAAGTCACGATAGCCACGACAGCAGAGTGGTTTGGGTGATCGGAATTTGAGTTGAGAGACCTCCGGTGGTAGGTTAGTACCAATGAGTTTTTTCAAAACTTACGTATGATTTATATATAGGGGCTTTTTTGACCACTTTTGACTATTTTCCGAAACATCGAGAAGTAAAATCAGTTTGTTAAACACTAATTAAAAACGCGATAAAATCCGAAAGTCGTTTTATTTAAAATGTGTAGTATTCGCGTAAATACAAGAAATCATTATAGTGGCTTGGACTTAATGTCGCCGACAGGCAGACAGACACCTGACACGTTGTGCAAAAAAATGTATTAGGGTCGAAATCATTTAATTGTCTAGACTTGTGTACTGTAGTATTGGGAATGGCGTGAAGATTTTTGTTTA
The DNA here is from genome assembly GCA_029286605.1 of Sericinus montela. Classification (NCBI taxonomy): domain Eukaryota; kingdom Metazoa; phylum Arthropoda; class Insecta; order Lepidoptera; family Papilionidae; genus Sericinus; species Sericinus montela. The sequence goes on from JAGSMR010000036.1 coordinate 3,147,128, forward strand.
TAAAAAGTAATGTCGCCACCTCTGAAATGTTTCATTCGCTATGCGATAGGCTGGTCTTAATTGCGTATTTCTATATATTTCTTATTTTTTTTTAAAGAATAGGGGGGCACACGAGCAGGTAGCTCAGGTAAGTGATTGCTGCAGCCCATGAACACGTACTAGAACACCTGCTATTCGCAGATGCGTTACCGGCCTTTCAGAAAGGTATAGGCTCTTCTCTTGAAGGGCCCTAAGTCGTATTGGTCCGGAAAATTCTCTGACGGCAGCACATTCCGTAAATTGCGAGTGCGTTGCAGAAAATTCCGCGAAAAACGCACTGTGGTGGGATGCCAAGCATTAAGATGGTGGTGATGAAATGTATCATTATTACGTATCATTGGCTTTCTCTATCTCTCATGCAGGAACCATTCATTTTCCCGGTATAAGACTAAACAGCAGTGTACCAACTATTGTGTTCTGGTTCGAAAGATGTAGAATGTATATATATAGTGACTTTGGAGATGACCATGCATCTGTAACCTACGACTGAATCTTGCAGATGTTTCTAATATAAACTTTATCAGTACAATAGAGAGGCATAAGTAAAAAAAAGCATAAGGCAATACCAGACGAGCAGCAGTGTCTCAGGAGTGAGGTTCCTGGTATGATGATCGCCAATGATTGGCACGCGTAGCGATTACGGCAAAACTTTTGCCCTGGAGTGGAATTTAGGCTGTAAGAGTGAAAGATATAATATTGTATTTGGTCCATGTCTCCCTACACCTGACTATGAATGAAGATCGATTTTCTCTTCCTTATCCTGACGATTATTAAAAAAATTCTTGCATACTAGTTACATAAGTTTTCGGCGCCTTGTAATAGATGGTACAAAACTTAAAATAAAACCACCATTTTTATTACACCAAAGACAAATAATTCCTATTTTCAACTACATATTTAATAGAAAGGTGATACAAAGCTAAAGGCGACCAAAATGTCTCATTGTCATAGATTAAAGTAAATAATTAAAATGCAAATGTATATACATACATTTTAAACAGCGATACGCGCACACGTCGAACGTGCAACGTTTACACACGCACACAGGCAAACAGTACCCCCACTAGTGTGCGTGAAGGCGTGTAACTCCATCTGCGCAAGCGCCGCCTTACGTTTCAGTTGCGTCCCGAACATTGTAGAGCGCGGTAGTCTCTACAAGCTCTACATTGGGACTAAAATAAAATCGAATTTTTAACTATTAGTGTCGGCGTAGTTCAAATAGGGTTATCCGTTCGTTTTGCAGAATATCCATATTTCGTAAGTCTTTTTTTTTTGTATCCCATTTTATTATTTTGTTTGTTTACTTTTCACCTTGTATAAGTTTATTTAACATTTTCTTTTAATTTTTATGTTGTGGTATCATGAAATTACCCTTTTATGTAAACTTTATGTGATTATAATTAATCACTATGGAGTATACATTTATTAGTAGAGAAGTTAATCATTTTGCGATTGCTAGGTCTTATTACTATGAGTATAGAGACGATTTTCTAATTACAGCAAGTGTTAATAATTGAGCTAGTTGTTAAACTTAGGTGTACTTTACACACAGATGATTCATGTTGTACAAACTTCAACAGAATCGTTCCTAATGTTACTTATAACCTTATAAGAATTATTGTAGACATTTTTAACATCACCTAAGTCATAAACATTAAGTGCTTATTTTTAGTCTATCTGGAGTTGATTCCTGAATGGAAACGACGTCTTTAAATTAAATACAAATATTTCCTGAATTTTTCATTACTGAAATAATGAATAGACATCCACTATGTATGAAACCTGATAATCTGAGATGGAGAAACAGAGTAAATAATAATTATAAATATCTCCACGCTTTTCCGAATACTAGGGTAAACAGAGGTCCAGACAATTACGTCCTTTCGACCCACCTTCACCGAAGACATTTTTTTTGGGACAACGTGACAGGTGGTATGCTTGTCGTCGTTTTTTGTCCAAGCCAGTTTCCTCTGATTTAGAAGAAGAGGCGTTTGTAGTATTCGGTTTACTTGTTCCTGTGAAAATCTGGTAAGATGAGGTTTTAAAAGTTTAGCCTTTGTCTATAGTCGATCTTCGTGAACGACTGGCGAAAAACCGATGTTATCATTGGGTCGCCACCTCTCCTTTGAGGTTCAGGGTTAGATTCCAGATCGGGTCAGTGTAGAAAACACTTTGTACATTTCATCGGATTTTGGTGTTTATGGTATTTTCGTTATTTAGGATTTTAATATACACGTACTTAAGCTGCTTACTTTGGGATTAGAGCAATGTATTTGATGTTGTCCCTATCTATGTATTATTTTTAAAGCTCAAATAGCTATCACTCACGTTTGTCTCAACTCTTCAGACTTGATCAATAGGTGGAAAATGACGGAATGAAATATTTTAACCACTGACGACTCCTTACTGTCGATAGAGCCTTTAGAGACCAGCAGAAAAATTAGCTTTTTTCGACATTATTTTGGTCCCATAAAAACTTGTAATTTATTACATAAAAGATTACATATCGGATCTCCGAGATCGTAGAAAACCTTATGCAAAAAGGTCCAGCACAATACGACTATCAGTGTCCATATTAAATCCGTTTATATATAATACAGGTAATCAAAGAGAGAAGTATTTATTGCGTTGGCTACCGACGGTTGGCAAAATTGCCATCTCGAAAAACACCATAATAACAATTTTTTTCCCCATTTCAAGAATGTGTCTGCTGGCATTATTAACGTAGAAACTAATATCGTAAATTTTAATCCTTAGTTAATCTAAACCGCTTAATATTTGCTCATTTAACCAACCCTCTTATCTGTAGCGATAACGACTCGGTCGCGGCTAAAATTCCTTTACGAAATTCCCCGAAAGCAGGCATGGTCCTATGTTCTTTATGGTAAATGTAAACAGAAATGTGACGTCGTATTATTATTTTAAGTTAATTCAATATGTTTAAAAAATTCTTAATTTTTTTTTATTTAAAATTCTGGCGACAGGCTTTCTGCCTGTCACGTGCTCCTAAATAACTTCCAATGGAATTGTGTCAAAAATACTCCATTGTCTAGACCTCTGTTTACCCCAGAGTTGGGAAATAGCGTGAAGATAAATGATAATTCATAAATTTCTTTATATGTTTAATTTTTATGTAAGATTGACGATTCTTGGTGGACCGTCAATGGATTTACATGTAGTAGATTTTTCTGTCAAGATTTGTAGGGGTCAGTACCACACTAACTAATTTCCGTTAGGCATTTTTCTGATATTTCGATCGTCAAAGAAAAAGAATTATGTAACATCGTGCTTCCATCCATAGTAGTCCACCAAAAAAAAATAAAAAAAATCTCGCCATTCACAATTTTACATAAAAAAATAAATAAAAAAAAGGAATAAGTCTGAAAAAAAGCTAATCCACAACGAAGTAAAAGCGTGGGCGGGGGCGCGGATTCATTGCGGGGGAAATGCGAAAAGAAATTCTTCTTTTCAAATTAAACGGCAAGGAAAACGCCACGTGTTACAGCCAGTATACAACCATATACATATAGGTAAATTCGAAACACAGGTAATCTAACCTTCCGATGTCAAACGTCCAAGTAATTCCAAAAAACACGTTTCATTATCGCGCGAACGCAAAAAGACCGCCATTTTCCTGCGCATAGATAATTAAAAGACGTCCTCTTTTTTTTTGTATTCAGACAATGAAATAACTCGCGTGCGGCACAGCAGTTGCAAATTAATTTGCCAGTGCTTATTAACTACCGTAGAAATTGATGATTGATATTTATTATAATTAATAAAAATGCCTAGCGACAGATAACGGGATAACCAGAATTACGAGACAAACAGTTTGGTGACGGGTAATTTTTTATATTGCAAGGAAACCCTGTACAGTATGGGCTAAACTTCATTACTGAAGAGGCCTTTGTCCTGCATTGGATTTAACCGGCATGTATGTACATATCTAATTGATGCCTTTTATATTGTAATCCACAATGAAAGGATTTTCATAAATTTTACACAAAGAAAATTTATGTATAATTTATTCTCTTAGGAGTAATATTTTTAAATAAAGATCATATATAAATAAAGAATGAAAAAGTCACGATAGCCGAGTGGTTGGGTGATCGGATTTCGAGTCAGGTGACCCGAGTTCGATCCCCAGGTCACCGGCTCATACCAATGAGTTTTTTCAAAAACTTCTGTACGAATATATCGTTGGCTTGGACATAAAGACGGCGACTGGCTCACCACCTGTCACGTTGTCCCGAAAAATGTCCGGTGGAAGGTGGGTCGAAACGACTTAATTGTCTAGACCTCTGTCTACCCCTGTATTGGGAATAGCGTGAAGATGTTTATTTATTTATTTACAAAAATTCATGAAAACAATAAATGCTTTTATTTTAGTAGGCAAATATAAAATGCTAAAATGTTTTTTTTTATAATATAATGCATTTTATACAATCGTAACAATCATGGGTTAGGGGTTAACTAAGTTCTGTGTGAAGGTACCTTAAGCTTTTATGTCAAGGTTGTCGTCTACAATCCGTCAATATTATTTACTTTTAATTGTCGTTTTTTTTTTTTGCGAATATTGCGAAAAAGTCACTTCATACTAAGAATTATACTATGTATTTGAGAATAGCAGATAAGGTCGTGGTTCAGAGTTTTTATATTCTATATTTTGAAATATAGAATATAAAATATTAAAAGTGAAATATGTTTTCGTATTTCCCAATACAGGGGTAGACAGAGGTCTAGTCTAGACAATTAAGTACCTTCGACCCACCTTCCACTGAAAATATTTAAGGGACAATCTGACAGGCGGTCAGTCCGTCGCCGTCTTTATGTCCAGGCCAACGATGTAATTCGTACATAAGTTTGTGAAAAACCCATTGGTACGAGCCTGTCACCTGTGGATTTAATTCGGGTCACTTGACTAGAAATTCCGAACACCCAACCACTCGGTTATTGAGACTTTTATACTTTGAAATGATACGAGTATAAAGTACAATCATTCTCATCATACAAATGTTTGCAACCTTGTGGGATTCGAAGCCACGTCGTTTACCGTCTATAGCAGAGTCACTACCAACTGAGCTAACAAGTCCACAAACATATTCGCTCATTCGTCTTCACTCACATCTATTATCACTATACGAACTAGATACGCATCGAAATTGAATTTGTTACTTTACCACTTAACATCTGGGATTCGAACCCGTACAACAGTCGTTTGATTTCTCCGTCTAATACTCGGCGATTAGGTCCGATTTCACGTGGGCACGTTTTGAAATAAAACAAGAGAATTTATCTCTCTAATTAATTACAATGTCGCCTACTTGTAAGTGCACGGCCGGTGCGATGTTGCCTTATTCAATGTCAGTTGTTAATGCATATACGCTTCGGTGTTGCCATCGCTATACATCATGCGTTTCACGGTGCCGTGTTTCGTAATTGTCGTTACGTGCGATTGTGTTATTGAGAAAAATGTTAATTTTGTTTCATCTACATCTTCTTACTATTATAGATCAGCGTGATCGTGATTCCAATCCGGAGACCCGGGTTCGATTTCCGTGTGAAGCGTGCCTAACGGCCTGTTAAAGTCCGCTGCAACGTAGCTCATCCCGTAAGGTTCTGTAGCCATATTCTGTTACGTTGCTGGTTGTCACTGGTTGGCTTAAATTTGCCACACACATTACCATTTTCCATGATCATATGTGTGGTATCTCTCGACAAAAGACTACACCCCCCCCCCATTCTTCCAGTGGTTGTCCTCAGAGGCGACTGATAATGAGGCTTGAGACTATCATTGGCACGCCAGTTGGTGGGTAAACCAGCTGGAAAAATACTGGACCTAATTTCAGCAGGATTAAAGTCACAATAGCCGAGTGGTTGGGTGATCAGAATTGGAGTCAAGTTGTAGTTTGATCCCCATGGGCTTATTTGAAAACTTATGTACAATTTATATTGTGCTTGGACATAAAGACGGCAACTGGCTCACAACCTGTCACGTTGTCTCAAAAATTGTCATCGATGAAAGGTGGATCGAAAGGACTTAATTGTCTAAACCTCTGTCTACCCTGGTTTCAGCAGACCGATGACGTCAGTTATGTATGTATGTAACCCAAATGTACATGAAATGTAAATGTCATTAACTTTTCTCTTAGTCGCCCCTTGCAACACTTATGGTAATACATGCAGTAGTGTGAGTGTAGAGGGGTGGGGGGATACCGATACCACACACAGGCAAGTTCTGCTATCCTTGTAAATGTTAAGCATACACATATTCACTTCAGCATCTCCTACTGTCTTGTTAAATGTTTTGTCAGCTGCCATAGAGATATTAAGCAGCTGATCAAACTTCGTATCGTAAATGGTATTCTCACCTCTGGTGCGTTAGTTTTACGAACTGTTTTACCATGCTCTTGATCTGGTGAGAATTTACAATTATTCCAACCGAAAGAAATTAAAAGATTCCGGTAGCCATATACATCATAACCAAAATTAAAAATGTAACAAATTTCGAAACTTAAAAGTAAAAAAAATAGTCTATGTTACCGAGGTTGACGTAAGGTTTATAACAAAGCTATGTTTTAAAAAAAATATTTAAACTTTATTTGCTCAATAGAAAAAATTTACAAAATGGCAGACTAATGCCTAAAGGTATTCTCTACCAGCCTACCTTTGGTACGAGCAGAGTATATTGTGATGGCTGCAAATTTAAAATGAAAATTACAAAATAATAATAATAAATATAGAACACATACAAATAAAATTATAAATACCTTCATGCCATTCCCAATGCAGGGGTAGACGGAAGTCTAGACAAACTAAGCCCTTTCAACCCACCTTTCACCGAAGACGTTTTTGGGACAACGCGATAGGTGGTGAGCCTGTCGTCGTTTTTATTACCAAGCCAGCGACATTATTAAGCATCTGTTGAGACATATTAAAATTATGTGGAAGTGGAATAAACATACTTTAACCGTGTTGATAAAAAATATGCCCCTATTCCCCTATATGCCTACCTATATACGACACCCACGAAAAGAAAGGGCTTTAACTGTAACCTCACGTCGAACGTAATTAGTAAAGCGGGTCGTTAGTTGTTTTAAAAACTTTTTAAAATACATAAAGGTACGAAGCGATGCCAGGCAAAGAGATAACTTAGCTTCAGTCGCTAAATACGCTAACAGAATATGCATGAAGGTGCTACCACGTAATTATTGTTCGGTCGGTCATCTTTACACCTTTGTAAATACATACACGAGTAATAAATACATACATGGATAGGGACAACATCACATATATTGCTCTGATCTAAAAGTGAGCAGCTTAAGCACTTGTTTTATGGAATCAGAAACAACGAAGCTACCACAAACAGTAAGACCGGAGCGAATGTAGAAAAAGAGTTTTCTGTAGCGGATGATGTGCTGCAGGAAAAGCTACCCCGCCTGGTCGGGTGATCGTGACCTGGGGAGGACGTCTCCTCCACCAGTGTGTTTTTTTTTTTGATAACCGTGGAGGAAAATGCTTTACGCACGAACGTTTCCTGACCGGGAGGCCACCGAAACGAACAGTCTCGGACTCGGATCTCAGAAGGAGAAACATACCGATTAAAAACAATCCACGGGATGCTGTTGGCCCGGAGGCCTTTACAGCGTCATCTGAGGAGACCTGCGAGAACGAAGGCCCGCAGGCAAAAGAAGAAAAGAGACAACGTCGTGACGCACTCGAACCCTGTAACGAAGCGAAGACCTTCGACATACGGGGGAGGGGGATCCACCCGTGTGCGCTATCGATAATCGTATATATACTTGTAATCGTGCGAACTTCGAAAGCGCGATGTCGGAGGTCGATGTGTTTCCTGAATCCGCGACTAGTGAGCTTCTTATGTGGAGACATAGATGTCGCCACATTTTCCGGACTTCGGACCTGACGCCAACATGAGTGTGTGCGTCACTCTTCGAACCTCTTTTTAACAGCTTTTTGTTTTTTCTATAACTTTTATACCTTACTAACTTTTGGCAGCCCGGTAGCCTTGCGGGTAGTGACCCCGCCTTCGAAACTAAGTGTCGTGGATTCGAATTCCGCTTAAGGCACACACTTGTTTTAATATGTGTGCTCGTATGTCTATATGTATTTATCGTTATTTAGTTATGTGTGTACATGTTTCTTATCACCATCCAGTTATCCGTGACACGGTGAATACCATTTTGAAGTGGGATCACGTGTGTAATTGTTCAATGCAAACAATATTCAGCTTAGACATAAATGCATAAAAGACATTTATTCCGAATCTTCAGATTACAATCATAAATGACAGTAAAGGTGTTTAAACAAAATTGGCAAGAATAAGAATGAATACAAAAATCAAAAGAAAATCAATAAAAAATAAATAAATAAAAACAACTCATTACTTAACTGATGACGTGGCGGAAGGGACCGCCCCAGCATCGGCCGCGGGATAGCGACGCTCATTTTTGGTCGAAGTTATATGACAGCCACAGACGTTTACAATCAGCGGTTGGCCATAGGATAGGGTGATCGGAATATGAGTCAAGACACCCGAGTTCGAACCCAAGGTGATCCTACCACCTACCACTGGGGTTTTCCAATATTTTTTCGACTTATATTGTTGCCTCGAATATGAAACGGCGACAGACTCATGTCTGTACAGTACATTTTTTGGGACCACGTGACAGGTATGTCTCCGGTGAAAGATGGGTTGTATGGACTTAATTGTCTAGACTACCCTATCCTGTCTACTCAAGCATTGAGGATGGCGTGGATTGGCGATATCAATATCAGAACAGAGATCCTGCTTCCCATCGGATTACCTTACATTGGTCTTTCTTTTATTGAGATTTAGCTTGCAATGTAATAAGGTAGAATCACCACTGACACAGATTTAGCTGAACGACTACTTCCGCTAACATTGGCTACTGTCGCCCATGTCGAACAAGTTAGGAGTAAAGGAATCAAATATCACAATCAGAAAAAGTTATTTGTGCAACAAGAGAGCAAAGCTGTTTTTTGTTTAGAATGCTGATTTTGAGTCCCGAGCAAACGAAGGATTCTGTTGTTGATTCACGAGCGTAGCGAGTGATTCAAAGTTAGAATCCGGAGCGTAGTGAGAGAAAATTTTTCTCTCGTGTAGCACATATAACTTTTCACCTCAGTAGTGAGAACATATATTACTAAGGAGACATAGAAATGAGCAGGAACCGATTACAGGATTTTTAGCAGGCTGGGGTACTACCAGTCATGCATTACCTTTCTTGATAATTCGACGTCCTGTTAAAGTGGTACATTATAAATTGCCACCCACGGCAAGCGGTCCCACATGGAAGAAATTTTAGTTCTAGTTTGTCATGGATGTATATTTTAGTGGATGTGTCTTTAATTCATTACGGCCACTGTGTTTTTTATTTAATCGTGTTTCATATCACAAATCTTCGAGGCAAAGATATGATGTCGCATCAGCTTCCGTCGTAATTTCCGGAAGAGGAAAAAATTGGTTTGGGATAGGTTACGCTCTCTTGCGAAAATTGTAAACTCTGTCTCCCTTTCTTCGTTTACAAACACTCTTTCTGTTGCTCTCTCTGAAAGAACATTAGAGCCAAGTCCTTTGCCTCACTGAGGGCAGTTGCAAGCTGCCTAATATGTACCCATTTATTTAATGCAAGCCCGTATTATTTATACACTCACACAAACACACACATATGGATGCGATGTGTGTGTGTGAGTGTAATATTTAATATCCCCTTTAAGGCACGGAACACAAAGCAAATAGAGCGCGAACCTCCTCCGTCACAGATAAGACAAAACGTGACAGTAAAAATGGCGGGAAACCGCGACCGTTATGCCTTTATCGGTTCGTTATCTGTAAACATCGGCGGGGCGTTACCGGTGCTGGTAATTCTCCGATAATTTCTTACGTTTTACGTTTGCCCGTTTATGAGGTGCAGCACACGACAGCGCGGATCGTGCTGTCGTGATACTGATGTGTAAGTGTCTTTTTATGTTCCTTTTTTTTTGTTTTAATTGTTCTTAGTGGGCCAAGGTACTCTTGTTATTTTTTATCTGTGCTATATTAAACATCGGAGTTCCGCCGCACCTTGCGGTTTTGACATGACATTAATACTAGTCAATGGGTTCCCTCGCTTGCCTAGTAATAAACACTTATATTTGAAAAGGCTTAATTATTGTAATGGCAACTGATACTTGGTGAGATAAGCATCTAGAAAGATACGTAAAAATATATCTACACGTCATTCCCAGTACAGGGTTTAAACCGAGGTCTAGACAATTAAGTCCTTTCGACTCATCTTCCACCGAAGACATTTTTTGGGACATCGTGACTGGCGGAGAGCCCGTCGCGGTCTTCATGTTCAAGCTAACGATATAAATAGTACATAAGTTTTATAAAAAAACCTATTGGTACGAGCCTGCCCCCTAGCCTGCACCCCAGGTCAAGAGATCTGAGTTCAATCCCCAGCGAGATTGAACTCAGATCTCTTGACTCGAATTCTGATCACTCGTCCACTCGGCCATATATGATAAGAAATATACGTGATCAAAGATAATAGTGCAGCATCTAAGGTACTGCGATAGTCGATCCGCTTGTCAAGCGTGGCGATTGTGTCAGATCTTTCTTAAGAGGGAGGTCTATGTTTTGCAGGTGTGCGGGTCGCTCTATCAGGGATTGAACTCCAGACATTCGAATTGATCACCCAATCACTGGACTGTCGTGAAACGTTATTAAAGTTAGTCTTCTCTACATGTTCACGGAGTCTTTCGAAATATCTAAAGCTCGCGTACAGTCAACACATAAAATTACACAAAACCTAAAACTATTCGGCTAACAAATTAAGAACAGACGTGGGCGTAAAAGCCTTGCAAAAGACGATCCAGTCAAGACTTACGTTTAGTTGCCAAGAATATGATCAATTTATTAAATAACGACTCGAAATATTGAACTATTAATAAAGTAAGTAACATAATAAAAAAGTCACGATAGCCGAGTGGCTGGGTGGTCGGAATTTCGAGTCTAGAGACTCGAGTTCGATTCCCAGGTGGCAGGCTCGTACCAATGGGTTTTTCAAAAACTTATGTATGAAATATATCGTTAGCTTGGACATAAAGACGGCAGCGGGATCACCATTTGCCTCGTTGTCCCGAAAATATCTTCCGTGGAAGGTGGGCCAAAGGGACTTAATTGTCTAGACTAGACCTCTGTCTACCCCTGTTTTGGGAATTGCGTGAAGATATTTATTTATTTAATTTTTATTGTTTAAATCTCGATCTTCTAATGTTGACTGTAGAACGCGGTAGCTCCGTTCCATAGGTAGTCATGCAGCGCGGTATTCGACTCTGTCGTGATAAACAACCGGTTCCCGGAATCGATCGCCGGTCCCTTTGCCGCTTTCTGCTGAGTGCGCGGGTGTCACGTGTCCGGTGCAGTTCTCACAGCGAAGTCTAGGTAATTTTGCTTAAGTAGGGGAAATTTTACGCAGATTTATGTTTTGTGCTGGTATTTTTTTTTATATTTGTTATATAAAATTGATTTCATTCGTTACGGGCGTTTTATTGTATATGTTTAGAACAGATCTTCACGCCATTCCGAATGCTAGGGTAGACAGAGGTCTGGACAATTAAGTCCTTTCGACCCACCTTCCACCGAAGATATGTATTAGGACAACGTGACTGGTCTTCATGTCCATTCTCTTCTTGGCATTTTCTTTATGTCTAAGGCTTAAAGTCATCAAGTTAAGCCTTTTAATAAGTTGTCTTAAGTTTTTGTAAAAACCCTACTTAGATCTTATGACTCGAATTCCGATCACCCAACCACTCAGCTATCTTTCCTTTTTTGTTATCCTGTAAAGGTGTCAAATATATGCAATTTTGTTATTTTTTCCTTAAGAATGAACGTCTATACCCTTTCATATTATACTATATATCCCTTACTTAACCAATACCTAAGTAGCAGAGAGCTTTTGTGTTTAAAAAAGGGATGTAAACTTTAAGTGTGTAGTAACAGCGGTTTAGTGTCTGTGTTGATGAATCAGCCAGTTAGTACAAGTATTTAAATATATGTATAGATTATTATATCAGTATTTGGTATCACCTGTTCGGTTTAAGTTTTAAAATTTTTACTCAGCAACAATAATTTTATAAACTCAACTTACACAGTCGACCCGTAGGTCGAAAAACATCGCCGTCTACGATCTGACCCGTATTATATGGTAATATACCTACATCTATTAGGCGATGGATTACAATTACAAAACAGGCGTCCGCCATTACGAATTTAAAATTGTCTATGTTATCGAATCGAAACGTTGACCAATTTATTGCCAGCCAGTTCTTTTTTCTTTTTCGTATTTTTTTTCTATTCAGCCAGTTTAATGAGCGCAAACATCACCGCGTGAACGAGTTACTTACTCTATGGAGTCTAGTAACTGGCGTTACAAGCTTGCGTCTATTCCTGGTATTAACATTATTTACATCAAGAAAGAACGGAAAAATTTTATTTGTTACCATAATACAAATATAACAAGTGAATAAAAAATTAAAATAATAAACATATAATACAAAGACTTGCATTGCGGCCACGAAAAGGTGGCCGACTCAGCATGTTGCTTTAGCCAAAATGCCGCAGCGCTGATATTCTGCCTTCACCATTGACAGAAAATTCTTCGGGCAACTGTTGGCAGTAATATCAATATTCCAATGAAAATTATTAATGTTTTTTTGTTCATACATTACATTTTCACATAAATATTTAGAGGCCGTATTACTTTAGTGCGGAAATACGAGCCCTAAAGGTTTTTTTAAACAAGTGACCCGCGACCTTAAAAGTACAAAGGCTCTATCGGGAGAGAGTCGTTGCCCCACCGTGGCGGAGACGGTATGAGTCAACATTACCATGCCGACTGTGTCAATACTGTGGAATGGTAGAATGCGTTAGATAAAGCCGGCATGGGGCGCTGGTTCAAACTTTAAAGCCACTTCCGACTGCGTACGCTTTATAGTTTTTATATAAATACCTCGGCTTTTCGAAATCCCTCTTAAATAAAATCTATTTTAATCTGTTTTACATACATAAATACATTCATAGATAGGGACAACATTACATAAATTGTTCTGAACTGAAAATTGAGTAGCTAAAGCACTTGTGTTATGGAATTAGAAATAACTAAGGTTGTGAAACAAACACTCAAACTCAATATGTAGAAAAAAAACCTATTTTACATACTTAGAAACAATATTTTACATACATACATACACAGATAGGGACAACATCTCATACATTGCTCTGATCCGAAAGTAAGTAGCTAAAGCGCTTGTGTTATGGAATTAGGAATAACGAAACTTGTGCAGCAAACGCTCAAACCCGAGACAATGTAGAAAAATTGGTTTCCTACATTGATTCGTGACTCCTCCGGGAATCGAACCCGGGACCTCAGAGTTGGCGACACCAAGACCCAGTGCACACGCTAACAGTGAAACAATATAAATAATTATTAAAAGAAATAAAAATACCAAAAGTTTCAAATTTAGAACCACCAACGTCGTCGGTTGGAATTGAGTCATTTCATACTAGTAAGTGTGAAACACACGACTGTGCTCTACTTATTTATTTATGTATTTATGTATGTGCTCGTACGTGATGGTACACTATCGCTCCACATAAGTAACGCCACTTCGACGCTCGATTTTAACAGCACCGCTCCGTAATGTGGCGATATAATTGTTAACGGTAACGTTTGGCTTAATGTTAAGTAAACCTAACCAACGTAGGGTACAGCACGATGAAGTTCATGGTCGATTGGCGTAAACACCGGTTTCGGTGTGTAAGCCACTGCTCTGGGTTCGATTCCCGGATGTGACGATGTGGAAAATATTTTTTTCTGCATTGTCTCGGGTCTACGTGTTTGTAGAGCCTTCGTTGTTTCCGATTCCGTAGGACAAGTGCTGCTTACTTTGGGATCAGCGTAATGTATATGTGTAATGTTGGTCCTATGTTTATGTATTTATCTGTACTGGTCATTCAAGTGGCGTGCAGGTAGTTTCAGAACTGGGTAGACAGAAGATTGAAACTAACCACTTACTTTGAAATCGAAGCAATGTGTGTACTTGGCTCTATGTATGTACGTATGTATTATCTATGTGTGTATTATAGCCAAAACATTATGTACGAATTATATCGTTGGCTTGGACATGAAGACGGCGACGGGCGCACCACCTGTTACGCTGTCCCGAAAATATCTTCGGTGGGTCGAAGGGACTTAATTGTCTATACTAGACCTCTGTCTACTCCTGTATTGGGATTTGCGTGAAGATATTTTTTTTGTTTATGTATTCTAGCAAACGCAGTCAGCAACTTTACTATCTAAGGATATGTGTGTCAGTGTCGTAAGTGACTAAGCGTGAGGATGCGCTGGAGGAATGCGAGTTGATCACCTCTTGAGACAAGTATTTGTATGTCCCACATAGAATTATTCCTGCTCTGATTACTGTTAGGTCGTGATGGTATCGCCTTAAGTATATGCTACCCCCTTTCTTTTAGTGGGTGTCGTAAGAGGCAACCAATATGAAAGCGATAAAGACGGCGATGAGCTCACCAACTGTCACGTTGTCCCAAAAAATTTCTTCTATTTAAGGTCAGTCGAAAGAACTTTATTGTCAAGACCTCTGTCTACACCCCAGTATTGGGAATGGCGTGAAGATAGGAATGACGTGAAGATATTTTTTTTTTCAATTTTCATTATTTTTTTTGTTTGATTGTAACCGCAGCACCCGTTATTTTATAACTCCATGTCCGATAAGTGTGCCCATAAAATGTCTCGGACAAAGACAAAGTAGCAACAGCTCCAATAGACTAGTTTGTGTACCGGGTCTCACTTTTCGCGGAACTTATTCGAGATATCGCGAACTGGTTACTCTACTACACCGGATAGAAGCATCGGCTAATGTCATTGTTTCTTTAGTTACGGTAGCACATTAGTGACGTGCGTTGCTATCGTTGTTGTTTTTTTTTACGTGTATTGCTTCGGCTATTGGAATTCTGGTCAATTCAAGTCAGTCATGGGTGTGACTGCAGAATAAATATTTTCGGGTTCAGATTTACATGAGAATTTTGAATATATAACATAGAACGAAACGAAAAAATTGTTACTTATAACATATTTTATCTTTACTGTGCCCCTGACGGGGCAGCCAGAGAAAAAAGTAATAAACTAAAAACTACAAACAAATGAATCGCTTTTAAAATAAAATGATTTTCGGATTTTATCGCGTTTTTTAATTAATTTTTACAAACTATTTTTATTTCCCGACGTTTCGGATGCTTTACAGCATCCGTGGTCACGGGGGCACTCAGTCGCCCCGTTTGTTTGTAAAAAGTTTTTAAAAACAAAAAAGTTTGTAAAAACTAATTAAAAACGCGATAAAATCCGAAAATTATTTTATTTTAAATGTGTAGTATTCGCGTAAGTACAAGAAATCATTAAATGAATCGCTTGTGCCGAAAAGGGGTAGTTTCAACATTTGCTGAGTAAGGATGATCTTACCTGGCGCTAAATTACAATCATTGGCGTATATATGTACTGACAATATATTTAACTTACCTATTACAATTACGGTGTACTTTCCCGCTAATTTGTAATTCAATGAAGCTTCTTATCAATTTAATTGTTACTGTCTCATTGGCTGAATTAATCGATTCCTTCGCCACCGGTGGAATACCTAATTGTACGATAACCGAACGAGTTTTTATTTTCGAATCGATAAATGTTAATTAATATTATCGAGTTTAAATAAACCGGTATATTTAGGTAAGACGAACGAATTTATTTCTTCGTATTTTACTTACCGGCCTTCCTTTTGACTACCTTCGTTGACGACTGGTGCTCACATTTTCATTGTATCGCCAGCTATGCCACACATTTCCGTGGTGTACATTCTTATGTCGATGAATAAAAAAATTGATTTGATTTGATATGTGATCCCGGGTTCAATTCCCAGTCGGGACAACACAGAAAACACTTTCTACATGTGCTCGGGTCTGTATGCATGTGGTGCCTTTCTTTGTTTATGATTCTAAAATACAAGTCCTTAAGCTGCTTATTTTGAGATCAGAGTTGAGATATGTGATGTATGAGTTCTTTTTAGGTGTGTGATATCGTTGTTGGAATTTTCCAGACTATGTCTCCATGTGTAAGAGGCGCCTAAGTATTCGACCAGACTGTACAGATTATTAAGAGATATTAGAACAATTGCAACTCATTCATAGAGATCGCCAAAGAGTAAAAAAACTCTTTGGCGATCTCTATGAATGAGTTGCAATTGTTCTACATTGTCTCGGGTCTGGGTGTTTGTGGTAACTTCGTTGTTTCCGATTACATAACACTAGTTCTTTAGCTACTTACTTTGGGATCAGATCAAAGTGTGTGATGGTGACGCTATCCGTGTATGTATTTATTTATTATTAGGTAGTGAATACAATATACTTTTCAGGAGTCCTCCAATGATCTTTATCCTCCTATACTATATCTCAGACGGGCAGGTTGTCTAACTACAATTTCTTTCGTTGTTGAGCTCGCGGAAAATATTGTACATACATACAAAAAGGAAAGAGGTGTGATTGTACGCCTCTTTCCCGTAGGGGCAGGCAGAGACTACTTCTGGAAAGAAGTGGTCTCTGCCTACCTACTTACATACCAAGTGGAAACTTGCTATGATCCTCACATACTTGTTTCGCTTCGTCCACTTTCATTATTCCCTTCATACATTCGCTTCGATTTAGGGTACTCTTGACCTGGATATATACGGAAAATCAAAATTTTCCAAACATACAGGGCAAACGCTGTAAATATATTTTAACAATTTCAGTGGCCCGGGAAACGAATCTGGCTCACTCGCGCACTAAAGCCCTGACTGCCATACTGCTTCTTGGGTAAACAGTAATAATAAAAATCCACTATCCAGAGGCATATTCCCAATACATAGACAGAGGTCTAGACCATTAAGTCCTTTCGTTCCGCCGAAGCCTATGTATGCCAACGTGACAGGCATCTCGATATACGATAATATTATAACTAAACTTCGCTAAATATTCATTCTGAATTAAGTCACGACTGCTAAGTGATTGGATCGGTTTTCAAGACAAGAGGCCCCAGTTCGATCCCCAGGTGGGAGGCTCGTTTTTTCAGAAACTTATTATATCGTTGGCTTGGACATGAAGACGGCGACAGTGTCAACCCCTGTCACTTTGTCCAAAAAAATTTCATCGGTCGAAAGTGGGTCGAAATTTCATCGGACGAGTGGCTTGAAGATATTTACTTTTCGATACTAAACTTTGAGACTACAAAAACAGGCAATACCCGTAGGTACGTACGTGTCACCTCACTTACCAAACATGCGGGCCTCGGAGGCAGATGGTGGCAGTTGTTTAGATCCTAGATTACATTTTCTAGAGTGCTTGGACGTAAATTGAATACTAATGCCAGTGAGATACTCCATATTCTTTGTTTTGATAATATAATAAACAAATATACGTATTTCATTCAATTAAAGACAAAAAAATCTCTTTAATTTAATGACATAAAAGTTCAGCATAACAAATATGCTTTAAAAATCAATAGAAATGCGTAATACAAAAAAACACATATAGATAGGGACAATATCACAAACATTGCTCCGATCCTTACGTAAGAAGCTAAAGCACTTGAGGTGAATCGGAAACAACGATGGCAGCACAAACACCCAGACCCGAGAAAATGCAGAGGAAGTGGTTTTTCTTTTACATTGACCCGTCTGGGAATCGAACCCGAGACGTCGAAATGGCGACACCTTGAAAATCGGTGATTCGAAGAAAGGTGGGTTGTGATTATTCAATTCTCTAGACATCTATCTACTCCAGTATTGGAAATGACGTAAAGATATTCCTTTCTAATATGCACATACATCTCACGAGAGACAGTGCATTAAGTATAGTATTCTTAGAAGTGTTAATTACAGCATCTTTAGCATACCAAAAACTTGCGCATAAACGATCCGTCTTATTTTGTCCTTGTCTCGGCGCCATTGTTCGTAGATACAAAGTTGCGTCGTTTGTAATATGCGGTGACATGCATGTAATTCTTCGGTTATGTTAATGATAATAATAACTACATACATAGATGTTGATTGACTTGGACGTAACGACGACGACCAGCTCACCACCTGTCACGTAGATCCAAAAATGACTTCGGTGAGAGGTGAGTCGAAAGGATTTAATTGTCTAGACCTCTGTCTACCCCTGTATTGGGAATGGCGTGAAGATATTTATTTTCTTTTATACATAGATTGGGACAACATCGCATACGTTGGCCTGAGAGAATGTAAGTAGTTTAAGCAGTTGGATTTATCTCTATTATGTAATCAGAAATATCGTAGGAACCACAAACTCCCAGACCCATTGTTTCCGTAACAAATGTACTATATGTATCGATGTTTCGGCGATAGGTTCAAAACCTGTCACGTTGATCCAAAGATCCAGTGAAATGTGGATCGAAAGGACTTAATTCTCTAGACCTCTGGCTACCCCAGTATTGGTGTAGCGTGAAGATATAAAAAGACGCCTTTGCTACCGATTATGGGATAATAACGATTATGGCAAATATTGTTCCTCTTAACGGAAGAACCCACGCGCCGCAACTAGTACGCGTATAATTAATACACGATAATCTCTTCCGAATATCTTTACACCTTAATTATGTGTTAAAAACCCACATTGACCTACCGCAAGATCTTGGGGGGAAATTGTCAAAGCATATTCAATATTGGTAACGTCTAAAACGGTACGGATGTGTTCAAGATAAATAACAAAAGACGCCTCAAAGATTACATCACTGGGGCCATAGAATATATATACGGTCGGTCCATCCTTGCGACAGTCGTTCACAGATAGGTAAAATTTGAATTTATTTGAATTACAATGAAACTGGCGCGTATTTACTTGTTAATGTTGCCTCATTGTAGCCGGGAAGGTTATGTGGGGTTAGCTTACGAAATAGTGGTTTTGAGATTATTAATCTGTACGCGGAGAAAGCGCGTGTGCGTTCCGTTTTTTTTTTTCTTTTTTTTGTACAAAACGGCGTGAACTTGCTGTGTCGCGCAATTGACAGAACACGGAATTTCTTTGTCGTTAACCTATTTGGCAACGGTAATAATTATCTGCCAGTGGTAAAGTGATTATTTAAACAATATAGTACGAATATTCGTTCATGAGGACATGAATAGTATAACGATAGCATAGTCACGATAGCCGAGTGTTTGTGTGATTGGAATTCGAGTCACGAGACCCGAGTTTGATCCCCAAGGCGCGCAGTATTGGTTTTTTTTCCAAAACTTATGTACGACTTATACTGTTGGCTTGGACAAAAATACGTAGACGGGCTCACCACCAGTCACGTTGTCTCAAAAATATCTTCGTTGGAATATGGGTCGAAAAGACTTAATTGTCGCGACCTCGGTCTACTCCTGTATTGGAAATGGTGAGAAGATATTACCAACGTTCCTTGATTGTTAATAACTCCGTCTGAGTAATAAGAAGTGTTAAAAATATAACCACGACATCGGGGGCCCACCCGCAACCGTCATTCTCACTTAACTCGACGCGCGGAGTTATCCGGCGAGCAAATATTGCGCCCTCGCGAAACATTCACCGCTATATATTTATTAAAAAAAAAAAAAAATTGTACCAACAGAACCCGGGTCTTTGTTTGCACTCGTCCGAGATGCATTTTTGTCTGCTTTTTTTAAATATTTATTGGCTCACGGGGTTGAATATGAGAGAAGGTAACTCAAAAGTTTACAGTTGCTATAGCCGGAGTGGTTGGGTTTTTGGTGTTCGTGTCGAGGGATCCGAGTTCGATCCCAATGTGGTAGACACGTACCGAAGGTGTTTTTTCAAATCTAAAAAATAAAATGAAAAAGACTTTCTTTCGCGCCTTTCCGAATACAGGGGTAGACAAAGGTGTAGACAATGCCCTTTCGACCCACATTCCTGAATGTGCAATTAATGTAATGTTGTCCCTATCTATATATACAATATTATTACCAATGTATGTATATATTTATTATTATTGTTCAGGTAGACACTAGTCTGTGTGGTGACGGCGTAAGAACTAACCTTCCTCTTTCTTCTAGACGACTGTCGTTAAAGATGACGAATGGAAAATCATTAAAGAATAATCAATAGTAGTTACTACCATTAATATTACCAAGATAACATACATACATACATACATAACAGCCTATAAAAGTCCACTGCAGGACATAGGCTTCTCCCATAGGGAGGATTTGCCATAACCACCACGCTTGGCAATCGGAGGTCACAATAAGTCTTATGCCCTGCTGTAGACTCTAGTATTGTTACTTAATGCCGCGGTCGTTAATGACCCCGGAAGAGCAAAAAGTTTCAGCTTCAGTTCCTTGCAATTACAGCCACGTGTAATTCAATAGGGAAGCAATAAAATGTTTTATGGAAAGCGAGCACGGCAACACAGAACCTCTATTGTTAAACAAACGAACAAACAAACCCTTTTTGTATGTGCCCTCTCATTCTAATACGTTCATTGGTATTTGTTTAAAGTATTTGATCCCGTGGTATAAACTGGGATGTCGATAAAAGGTGGTAAAGTTGGCGTTGGGCTCTGAAAAATATATCAATACGCAGATTTCTTATTCAAATAAAATAAATAAATAAATATCTTCACGCAATGCCCAATACAGGGGTAGACAGAGGTCTAGTCTAGACAAAAGGAGACTTACCCTTCGACCCTGTTAAGCTCGTCGACGTTTTTATGTTCAAGACAACGATGTAAATCGTACATAAGCTATGAAAAAACCTCTTGTTACGAGCCACCTGGGGATCAAACTCGGGTCTCATGACTCATGGTCATTATATTTGCGATATTGTATTGATTTCGTTATTATTTGAGATTTCTTTGTATTATTTGATTATTATTTTCAGATTATTAATTCACTTATTTATTGTACATGTAATTTACATCGATATTTCTTTTTATACAATGAAGTCATTTATCGGCGGGAATAAGCGTTTACTTTTAATTTGTGTATTTTATATTTCTCTTCTATCGAAGAAGTGTGTGACTTTGAGTTACAATAAAATAAAATAAAAATAATAGATGATTTCAGAACCGCGAAGGGCACGCTGTGTTTGTGAGTTCTTCAGTCGTTTTATTTCCACAGACATGTCGGTTTATTTGCGATGTTTCGCTTGTCCTTTACGCATGCGTTATTTAATTTTGTAATTGACAATTTTGTTTGCTTACGGCTTGTAAAAGACCAGACATTGGTGTTTATATATTATAATAAATACATACTTAGATACATAGATAAGGACAACATCACATACATTGCTCTGATCCGAAATTAAGCAGCCTTAGCACTTTTAATATGCAATCGGATGATAAATGATGATTTGACGACCTCCGTGGAATGTGGCGTACACACCGATTTTCATGGTGTCACCAGGTCTGAGATCCCGGGTTCGATTCCCGGTAGTAGCAATGTAGAAGACAGTTTCTACGTATTTTCGGGTCTGGGTGTTTGTGGTACCTTTATGTTTCTGATTCCATAACACAAGCGCTTAAGTTGTTTACTTTGAGATCAGAGTAATATATGTTATGTCCTTATCTATGTTTGTATTTATTAGTATCGCGAGCGTATTGGCGAACGCTCTATCAAACTCCTCGCAATTTATACACTGCTGCTCGTCACCGGTCTGTGAATTTTAGTCTGGTATTTATCGAGATGGTTATCCCGCGATCTGACGTAGCTAATTTCATTAACAAGACTTATCCCTTAGTCGCCTCTTACGACGC
This sequence comes from Sericinus montela, assembly GCA_029286605.1. Classification (NCBI taxonomy): domain Eukaryota; kingdom Metazoa; phylum Arthropoda; class Insecta; order Lepidoptera; family Papilionidae; genus Sericinus; species Sericinus montela. The sequence continues at coordinate 3,169,051 of JAGSMR010000036.1, forward strand.
ACACTGGGTGGTGTTATTGTTACGCAGATCTCGCACGGAAATGTGTGTGTTTTTACTGAATCGAGTTCCGATCGTCGACTTTTATTCAGTGTGCGTTGAACTTTAACCCATAAAATTTTCCCGCCTTTTCGAACGGCCATTTTGTTCTCGCCCGGCAACCGTGTTGTTTACACAGCGACCGACGCCGGTCGCAGGTTGAACGTTCGATATTGTATGCGAACACGAGACCTTTCGTATTGTCGTAACGTATTAAATAGAGCCAGTAGGTACCTAGTCCAGTATGGTATAGAAGTATTTACAATTGATTGTGAAAGCTCACGATTATGCTCCCGTAACTTTCGATTTAAATTCAACTACAGATTATTGTGGTTTAATCTGACATGCGGTGAGCTTGTCATCGTCTTTATAAATTATAATAAATAAACACATAAGTTTGGATAACATTGCATACATTGCTCTGATCGTAAATTTTTTATCTTCACGCACAATCCCTAACGGGGTAGCCAGAGAGAACAGATCGCCAAGTGTCACGATCCCTACATACCTCTTTCGCTTCTTTCAGATTCATCATCTTCTTCATACATGCACGTCTAGGTATCCGAGTACTCTTGACGCTCCCCTCTTCGTGCAATTTACTTACATGGTCTTCGAAAGTTAGTCTCGGTCTACCTCGACACTAATTCTGATCCTGGGGTAAATGTATTATTTGTGTTATGGAGTCGGGAAAGACGAAGGCACCACAAACACCTAGACCCTAGACAACGTGGACATAATCGTAACAGCTTTAATATACTACCGCGTTTCTTTTCGCTTATTTTGCGATAACGTGACAAGCGGTGACCCTGTCACCGTCTTTATATCCAAACCGACGATACTAACGTACATAATTTTGTTATAAAACTCGTTGGTACGAGCCTATTTCCCCGATATCGAACGCTGGTATCTCTACTCGAATTCCGATAGCCCAACCACTCGGCTATCGTGGCTTTAACTAATGGATGCTGGATGACTGCAACATGTGTAATCTCTCGCGACATGCGGTCGCGTACTGGCGCGGGTCATTTACTTCGCGATATCGGATTTTGAGGTTACTGCTGTCCCATTCGATGCTGAGATCTTTTGTGTCGAAACGTTGTCACATCGGTGACGTACGAAAGGGTGGTGTTTAACTCTCAATTTTACCAGGTTATTTTAACTAAATTGTAAGTAAAACGTAACTGTGTAATTTCAGTAGGTAACTAATTTAAAAAAGTATAATATGTTTTTCGCTGTTAAATTAGCGCAGATCCTTTTGTCTCTTTTCCTCCTGTCTCTTTTTTATTATTAATTTCTATCTATCGTCACGCAAATCCCAATACAGGGATAGACAGAGGTCTAGTCCATACAATTAAGTCCCTTTGACCCACCTTTCACCGAAGATATTTTCGTGGACAACGTGACAGGTGGTGACCCCGTCGCCGTGTTTATGTCCAAGACTACAATATAGTTCGTAAATAAGTTTATTGAAAAACCCGTTGGCACGAGCCTGCCACCTGGCGATCGAACTCGGGTCTCTTGACTCGAAATTCCAACCACCCAACCACTCAGCTATCGTGACTTCCTACTTTTTTATAGTTAAGGCAAAGTGCCTTAATAAAAAAAAGTATTTTATTGTTTTAGGTTTTTCACTTGTTTTTTTTTTTTGTTTTTTTTTTGTTCCGATAAAATAAGCAACAAATAAAGCTTTTTTAATTTCTTTCTTTCTATTTCTTTTTATCTATGTATGTTTTATTATGTAAAGTCCCGATAGCCGAGTTATTAGGTGGTCGGAATTTCGATTCACGAAACCCGAGTTCGATCCCCAGGCGACAGGCTCTTACCAATGAGTTTTTCAAAAACCTATGTACGAATTATATCGTTGGCTTGGACATAAAGACGGCGACGGGCTCACCACCTGCCACGTTGTCCCGAAAATATCTTCGGTGGAAGGTGAGTCAAAGGGACTTAATTGTTTAGACTAGACCTATCTTTACCTCAGTATTGGGAATTACGTAAAGATATATTTTTTATATATATGTACTTATGTTTTACAACAAATATCCGTAGACTTTGTAACTCGGAGCCTTGGCTATAGTTTATGGCCGGCTAATAACAATGTGACTTCGTTGCAACCTCACGGTTCGTAGATTTCTCGGCCCATATACACAGCAATGGAAGCGTCAGTTCTAACTAACTGTGCGGTCCTCAGTCGAATAATTGTCAATAAAGCCTGGCCGTTAGCGCCTAGCATCTAGGACAAGGCTGCGGAGGCCTACCTGAGTGACCCTTGAGTGCTGCCTCTCGCGACGCTCACCGTATTACAGCTTCTATTGAGTAGGGTTAAGGAATGTTATTGTTTAACGCGTCGAGTGCGGTGTTAGATGGTGCTAAAATAGACCGTGTAGTCATCGGTATAAAGTATATTGATTCGATTGTAATGATAAATAATAATCATACTAATGTTACAGTCACGATAGCCGAGTTGTTGGGTGATCGGGATTCGAGTCAAGAGACCCGAGTTTGTTTCTCAGGTGATAAGCTCTTAGGCTCTGGATCTTACCAATAGGTTTATTCAAAAACTTATGTACGATTTATGTCGTTGGCTTTGACATGAAGACGGCAACGAGGTCATCACTTGTCACATTCCTAAAATATCTTCCGTGGAAGGTGGGTCGAAAGGACTTAATTGACTAGACCTCTGTCTACCCATGTCTACTTCTGTATTGGGAATGAAGTGAACATACTTTCTTTCACTTTATTCTTTGCTTTAATTGCCTCTGATCGGCTTATTGGCGTGCTGTAAGTAGTGAGTTTGATACCTGGGATATGTAAAAGACGCATAAAATCTTACATCCCGATTTTAACGTTTCACATATTATTAGTTTAACACAATCCAATGATTACCACAAAGTACGCACCTGACTCTGTACTACAATACCTAATAGTGTTCGCTACACGAAAACACTTATTCTCCAACGGTTGACGGTTATGCATGCTACGTGGTCCATTGCATCTTAAGCTTAGCAAGCTGAAGGTATCAGTTATACTTAATCAGCAGTGAATACTGTTATTGCATTTCTGCCTTAGAAATATAGCTCCTCATATGGAGAAGGTGCTTACGGAGCTCGGCCTTATGGAGTACGTCCAGCAAGTTCGATTGGCAACATCATAATTTTATCCGCGATTTCGCAGAAGCATGTATTATAGTTAGGCGTTCAAACAAACCCACTCTTACGTCTTTTTTAGACGTCTGATTAACCCAATACTGAAAATAATAATAAAATAAATAAATACATACACACAACATCACATACATTGCTCTGCTCCCAAAGTAAGCAGCTTAAGCACTTGTGGTACGGAATCTGAAATAACGAAGGTATTACAAACACATCGACCCGAGAAAGTGTTTTCTATAATGAACCTGACCGGAGATGTCACCATAAAAACCGCGTGTGCCTCTCGTCCACGGAGGTCTTCAAAAGCATCTCTAAATGCACACAACATTTGAACCCGAGAATGCTATGTACTAGTATGTACCACACAACCACACCATCGCACCAAGCTCTGAGCACAATGGCTCGGTTAAGCCATGATGCGGGCTCGTCGAACCGTTCGTCCCACCCTGACCGCATTGCGTTTGCAGCTTAGTGCGTTTCGTGGCAGATGTTTTGACATCACGGAATGAACACGTGATGACCATAGAGAGACCGTTTATTCTCTTTTTAAAAATAGAGGAATGGCGAAGAAAATTTATAGCGCGAAAGTATTTTTTTAATAGAAAAGGCCCGCAAACGAGCAACAACGATGAATACCCGCAATACCAGAGGCATGGCAGATGCGTTGCCGGCCTTAGAGTGCCCCCTCTACCCCAAAAATTGGGGGAGGGGGGTGAGTGGGCCTCCGGTTACCTGCACTCCCCAGACGAAACGCACAAGTTTGTTAGACTTCTACTTCACGCCGGTATTCTGTGAGGTCGTGGTACTTCCCCGGTCGAGCCGGCCCATTCATGCAACAACAAAAGCTGATGCGTGTCTGCCACTGCCTTAACAATAAAAGGTGTCTAGTTAGGCCGAGATTAACTTCACCCGATTCGATTTTTTTTATATTGATTCGTTCGATTAACGAGGACCCTGTGAGCAAATTGCTCGAAGAGGGGAGAGTCAAGAGAACTCGGATACCTAGACGTGCATGTATGAAGAAAATGGTGAATTTGCATGAAGCGAAAGAGGATAATGGTTTAAGGATCGTTACACTTGGCGATCTCTTCTCTTTGGCTACCCCCTTAGGAATTGTGCGTCTTCAAGCACAATTCCTAACGGGGTAGCCATAAGTAAATAATAATAAATAAATAAATAAATATCTTCACGCAATTCCCAATACAGGGGTAGACAGAGCTCTAGTACGCACAATTCCTAACGGGGTAGCCATAAGTAAATAATAATAAATAAATAAATAAATATCTTCACGCAATTCCCAATACAGGGGTAGACAGAGCTCTAGTCTAAACAATTAAGTCCCTTTCACCGAAAATATTTTCGGGACAACGTGATAGGTGGAGAGCCCGTCGCCGTCTTTATGTCCAAGCCAACGATATAATTGGTACATAAGTTTTTAAAAATCCATTGGTACGAGCCTGCCACCTGGGGATCGAACTCGGGTCTATTGACTCGAAATTCCGACCACCCAACCACTCGGCTATCGTGACTATCACATTTCTGGTATTGGGTTTACGCAAATTCGGGACATAAGAGTCCGTGGAAGGTGACCTCCGTAATCGCGTGGCGGTACACACGAGTTTTTATAGTTTCGCCAACTCTGAAGTCCCGGGTTCGACTGCCGAACGGGTCGATGTAGAATATAACTTTTTTCCACATTGTCTCGGATCTAGGAGTTTGTGCTACATGCGGATTCCATAACATGCGTGCTTTACCTATTTTTTTAATAGGTTATGTCGTAAAAACGGCAATCGTATGCGTGCCCAGTATGGCCATTCTCCTAGTGAAGTACAAACAAAACCGTCAACCATAACACATGAGCCGACATTGGTCCGCGTAATTTGTATTGCACAACGCCACTTTTAGAATTATCTAACCACCCACAACCGACAATGCAACATAAATCTTCGGCCCCCACGTTAAGGTGAGATTCGTTTTGGCGGTTGACTTATGAGTTACGCCCTTCCATCGCCGATACGGACCTTCAAACATTCCTATTCCAAGTTTTTACTGTTTTCTATTACAATGAGAAAAATTTGTCGTTTACGAACGACCTCTATTACACCTGCATAATACGAACACTTGCGATTGTCTGTTAATGGGATTTAATCTCTAATGCGCATCTGTTTAAAGTTGAAAAACATTTGCATTGTCCACGTCATAAACAGCGTTATTCGACATTAAGCTTTATTTGTAATATTTGTAAGTTGGATGTTAATATGGCGATGGTGAAGCACGTAACCGTCACGCTGCTGCAGTCGCGAAGGACGTACGGTCACGTGAAATTACTCGATTAGTGATGTATGCAGATTTGAAGGTTATCGATTATCTATCAAATTACAGAGCCACAGTAATGACTGAAATTACTGTCTGAAGTCTCGGCTATCGTGACTTCAGACAGTCAGAGTTGTTGCGTAGAGACCAGGTGGCTGGCTCATACCGATGGGTTTTTAAAAATTTATGTACGAATTATATCGTTGGCTTGGACAAGACGTTGACGGGCTCACCACCTGTCACGTTGTCCCAAAAAATATCTTCGGTGCAAGGTGGATCGAAAGGACCTGATTGCCTCGGACTCTGTCTGTGTTGGGAATACCCCTGTATTGGGAATATATATCAATTTAAATTACTTTCTATATGTACTTTCTAATACGGTCAGAAGGCTTAGAGACATTTAGCTACGGCGTCTCTTTGCTTGATATAATTGAAGGTAATATCAAATCAAAAAATAAGATGAAACAGCTAAAAATTATCTACACCTTACTACCAGTACTATGAATGTGTGAAGGTATAAAGAAATCAGATAAATAATTTATGTATCATATAATACTCATCGTTTGTAATTTGTTTTATCTACATAAGTGAGATACCTCGAATAACTATTTTTAGTCTGTAATTAATTAATATAATCTGTGGCGGATGCATCTGGAACCAGGTAATTGTTATTACCAGCATGTCATAGTTTGTAAGCGTCGATACATCAATCAAAATCAGCAAAAGGACTTTTGGAGTTGATTCGAATTTTTTAAGAACTTACAACGGCGCATTTTAATTAGTAACATTAGAAGGTACATCTGCCGAGCCAAATTTGCATATCCACAAAATATTAATAATTTAGTTTTTTTTTTATTTTTTCACCTGCAGCTGTTGGTAAAGTATTAAAATATCACATGTCACGTCTGCAAGCAAGTTTGTAGTAGACAGAGGTCTAGACAATTAAGTCTTTTCGACCCACCTTACACCGAAGAGATTTTTGGGACAACATGACGGGTTAGTCCGTAGTCGTCTTTATGTACAAGGCATAGATATAAACCGTACGTAAGATTTATGTAAAAAGTAAGTGGCACGGGTCTTGGTGATCGAACTCGGGTCTCTCGAATTCCGATCACTCCACCACTTGGCTATCGTTACTATTTTTCTGAATCATCGACTGAAGACATTAATCATGTGTGTTATTTCAGTGTAACTCTCGACATCTGTCCTGATTCTTGTATTCCCTATTTATACGGAATTATTATATATTATGTAAGTGTTAAGGTATTGTAAGTTGTCATTTTCTAAGGGCATTTCCCTATATACTCATTGAGGATTTAGGTTTTAATTGTTTAAATTTCGAGTCAAGAGACCCGAATTCGAACCTCAGGTGGCAGGCTCGTACCAATGGGTTTTTCAATAACTTATGTACGAATTATATCGTTGGCTTGGACATAAAGACGGCCACGGGCTCACCACCTGTCACGTTGTCCTGAAAATATCTTCTGTGGAAGGTGGGTCAAAGGACTTAATTGTCTAGACTAGACCTTTCCACCCCTGTATTAGGAATTGCGTGAAGATATTTATTGATTTATTTTTAATTGCTTAAACTGTATTAGCACTATAAAACAAATGTACAACAGACGGACTTAATGCCTAAAGGCATCTCTACCAGGTTATCTTTGGTTTGAGCAGAAAATCTAGTGATGGGTGGAAATCGCAATCGCAAGAAATTTACAATTAAATATATAATATATCAAACACAGCAAATATTACAATAAAATAAATATAAATAAAGTAAAATAATCATAAATACAATAACATCTTTCGTCTAGGAATGTATATGTGTTAAGGTGTCGTAAGACTTAATTGTCTGAACTCGTGAAGATTTTTTATTTTTTTTTTATTTAAGGCTTGTTTAAAATCACTACGTACGCAGCACGGGACATCGCCTTTTAATTTATAAAACTACAAAACTAAAACAGCACCATTCAACCTCCGCTCATCCAACATAACACGAGCTAATATTTCCTACACCTGCCGTATGTTTTGAAAACTACGTCGCCCTGCTTGCGTTTAGCCAGTATTACCGGTGCCCCGCATTGTTCGATTCATGCGATTGCAACTTACGAATAATTTTATGCGGTTTTAAATAGTTTCGCGCCATTACACTCATCGGAATCAATGTCAAATGTGTTAATAGATTGTGATTTTTTTTTCATTCGGCCAGTGTTTGTTTCTAATACGTGTTGTTTTTTTTTTTAATACTAATACTGTTGCAGTTAAAAGAGTTTTTATTTGTTTCGAAATATAATCCATTTTTAAATTAATGAGATTCTTGTAAGCATTTAAAACAGAATAGCGCTGATTTTGGACAAATTTGTAATTGTATGGAACAATTTATTTTTCAGAGTTTAAGTATCGTAATTTTATGTTTATCCCAACATTTCGAAATCAAGTATAGTTTATTTCTATCTATGGTATTGTAGTGTGTAAAATTATTATCTCATTGTATATAAATTCACACTCTCACCCAAATTCAAACTCAGTTCCTTGAATTTGTTGTTGTTGTTCTCTGTTATACTTAGTGGTATCTATACCTACCTATACACGGGTTAATAAATCACATCTCTCCTTCGTATAAATAGTAAATGAAATGCATTATGAAACTATTACGCAACGACCTAACAGTATAATTGCGAATGATTTCAATTTAAAGTATCATTAAAAGCGTATGCTATTCGAAACCAAGCAGCGTGCAGTGGTACGCGGGCAAGTATACAGAGCGTAATAATGGCCATATTCGATCATATTTCAACGTTTAGGATCAACTGTGTGTGTCATTATTGTTATGAGAGTATTTGGGTTGAGAGAGACAATTTGAAAAATAATCGATACATTTCTATGACATTGTGTGGTTAGATAGCCTATATCGATATGAACTGGTCATCACTAGAAGTTGACCTGTTTTGAAAATGTTTATTGTATTCATCTCTTTACGCTACATGGTATATTATTTTAGATATATAAAGATTTAAAAGTGAATTTTGTGTTTCTTTTCAATGTGTATAAGGTTAAAAGAATCGGTTTAGTTTTGAAATATAGACACGATTTCAATTTGAATTTTGTGTTAATTTTTTTTTTCTGACCAACGATGAAATATGTAACTAAAAATTAGCCTCATCGATAAATAGTATTTATAGATTAATTAAATATAATAATGGCAACTTTTGGCAACTTTTTCATAACGTGAGCTTTTGCTCGTAATTATTAAAACTCAACTGGCTGTTTATTAATTATAATCTAAATATTTTTTTTATTTAGGATAAATTCTAGTATTAATTTTCTGCAATATTTAATAGATTATATAGCAATGTTTTAATCATATAATACAGATAATATTATATAAAAATACGGCGTAACTTGCATGAACTATAATTCGCGGTATATTTAACGAAATAAAGTTAAAATGATGCTTATTTTGGCAACCGTTTTGCAATTGATACATTTCGCGGGCGGCTCGTTTCCTGTTGCGGAATATAAAGAGGTAATGTATTCAATATTTGTTACGTTCTTTTACTGTACAATGTTGTAGTTTGCTTATCCTACATCTCTGCCTACCTTCTTGACCTTGCACCGCTCGCGTAGCAACTGTATTGTAATTGAAATGGGGTGACATATGATAAATGAGTTACGGCTTATGGCATCTCACGGGCACGTGATTGACGACCGTAGTTGAGTGGCGCATACGTGGGTTTTAAAGGTGTCGCCAGCTCTTAGGTCGCGGGTTGGATTCCGAGTTGATAGTCAATATAGAAAAATTTTTTCTGCATTGTCTCGGGTCTGGGTGTTTGTGGTACGTTTGTTGTTTTCGATTCCAAAAGACAAGTGCTTTAGCTACTTACTTTAGGATCAGAATAATGTGTGTGATGTCTACACTTTTATTTAATCATTTATTTATTTGATTATGCGCAAACTACTTTAAAGGAAGAAGTAACATAGTGTTAATAACCTTTAATGTACTTTGATGGACTTAACTGTCTATATTTCTAACTATCCTTAGTACCCTGGTACGTTTGTATGAGTATACCCAAGCATAAACAGAGTAGTTGTTAATATTATTAAAAACATAAACATCTATGAATCGCGAACAAACATTCATATTCATCAAACAACTCTTTGCATCTAGCAGCAATCGAACCTGCAACCCTGAGAGAGTCATTGACTAGGCAATCGGGTCGTCAAATCAAACTTTACGTTAATATAAATTGATTACCACTGGCAGTTTACAAAGTAGCTGTCGATAATAATTATGAAGATTTTAAAAGAGCTAGCAGAAAACCGGTCAAGGTACGCTGACTCTAGTAACGTAGTATTTCTGGTTTGATAATCTGTGCTAATTGTTATTAATTCTCAGTGCAATATTAATTGTAATACGTACGGCAGTTTAGCTATGCAATTAAAAGGGGGAATTTCAACGGCACGGTTATTTATTAATTAATGTCGAGTACTAAATGTTAAAAGGACTTATATCTTTATAATTTGAACGAACTTATTAATTTATACTTGGCAACCTTGAAAATTACTCAAATGATTTTGATTTTCTAATTTTGTATTTATGTAATGTCTTACAGCTATTGAGTCGACGCGAAGCTCGTGTCTTTTGTTGATATATATTTTATAGAAATTAATTTATATATATACATATATTTACATAAAAAGTCACGATGGCTGACTGGTAGGGTAGACGGAATTTCGAGTCAAGAGACCCGAGTTCGATCCCTAGTTAGCAGGCTCGTACCAATGGGTTTTTCTAAAAACTTATGTTCCGAAAATGTCTTCCGTGGAAGATGGGTCGAAGGGACGTAATTGTCTAGACTAGACCTCTGTCTACCCCTGTATAGGGAATTGCGTGAAGATATATTTTTTTATATGTTATGTCTTACATCTATTGAGGCGAGGCGAAGCTCGTGGCTTTAGATGATACATATATATATATATATATATATATATATATATATATATATATATATATATATATATATATATATATATATATATATATATATATATATATATATATATATATATATATATATATTTATATATATATATATATATATATATATATATATATATATATATATATATATATATAGTACAAATTTATTTATACATATACATAGGCATATATAACGACTTGTTAAAGTCAACTGCAGGACAGGCCTCTCCCATAGGGAGGATTTGCCATTATCGCCACGCTTGGCCGGCAGATTCGCGATCGCCAGAGCACTCGCACCTCAGACACTGCTGCCCATCTTCGCTCTGATTACTATTGTCTGATATTTTTGGAGATGGTTATCCCGCCATTAGACTTAACAGTGGTAGAGCCACGCATCAGCTTTTGTTGTTACATGAATGGGCCGGCTCGACCGGGGAAGTACCACGACCTCACAGAATACCGGCGTGAAGTAGAAGTCTAATAAACTTCTGCGTTTCGTCTGGTGAGTGCAGGTGGCCCACACCCCTCCCTCTCCAAATTCTGGGGGAGGGGGGCACTCTAAGGGAGGCAATGCATCTGCTAAGCCTCTGGTATTGCGGGTGTTCATGGGCGGCGGTAATCACTTACCATCACGTGAGCCACCTGCTCGTTTGCCTCCCTTTTGTATAAAAAAAAATCGGTTGCCATAACAATATTCAAGACTGTTTCTCTTAATCGCCTCTTACGACACCCACGGGAGGAAGAATGGGAGAGGCAATATTCTTACACGTTACCGTTTACACGTTACCACACGGTACTAAAGAAATTAATTTATATTAGTATAATGCCATAATCGCCACACCTAACAAGCTATTTGGCGATAGTAGTACCAGACACCTAGCAACTTCTACGCTGCTGCCCGTCACCAGTCTGCTGAATTTTAGTCTAGTATTCTTCAATAGCCGCCTGTTGCCAGTTGTATTTCCACGTTTAATCCCTCAGTCCCTCTTAAGACATCCACAGGAAGAGAGAAGATAATACATTATTACGCCGCACACGGTCGGCATTAATGCTAAGCAATTAAATCTACACGCCTGTGTGATGTGTCTGGACTGCATATAGCAACAACTGCAGTTATACCATTGTACGAATGCATTCCCATTCTCGATTTATCGTTCGTTCATTTCATCGATATCGATAAGCTTGCGATGCGTTTCGCGCAGCACTCTTCCCTACATCTAGCTCAACCCGTTTCACTTCCTACTAGACCTGTGAGTGTTGAATGTTGCTGTTTTTTTTTTTTTTTTTTTTTTTTTACTTTTTTTGTATATAGTCACGATAGTAACTTTAGTCTTGAATTACGATAGCCGAGTGGTTGGGTGGTCGGAATTTCGAGTCGAGAGACCCTAGTTCTATCCCCAGGCGGCAGGCTCATACCAATGGTTTTTTTTTTTTTTCAAAATCTATGTACAATTCATATCATTGGCTTGGACATAAAGACGGCGACGGGCTCACCCTATCACGTTGTCCTGAAAATGACTTCGGTGGAAGGTGGGTCGTAGACAGAGGTCTAGTTTAGACAATTATGAGATTTAATTGTCTAAACTAGACCACTGTCTACCCCTGTATTGGATATTGCGTATTAAGGTATTTAAACGACATACATAAAATATAATAAATTGTAAAATGCCACTGTAGGACTGCCCTCTTTTGTAAGGGTGTTCTATACTCGCATCGTTTAGTTACCTAATTGGCGTTAATAGTAGTAAAAAGAATATTGACCAAAAAAGAGGATACCTACGAAGTTTCTTTCGCCTGTTTCTTCTCCGTTAGAGGAACCTCATTACGAAACAGTGGTAGGTTAGAAATGACTATCTATAAACGAATGTACGTACATTCTTATGTCGATAAATAAATGTTTTGATTTGATTTGATTCTTTATCACTGAAGACAGGAAGACTTAATTGTCTTAACTAGACCTCTGTTTACCCCTGTCTATGGGGATTGCGTGAAGATATATATTTATTATTCTTTATTATGTCTACATTTGCTTCTTTACCATGGTTGTCTGGATGAAATTTCGTTTTGATAATGATACCACCTTTATTAATATTATGTTGTTCCTTTCACTATTTTGCATTTTAAATTGTGGTGTATAAATGAATAAGTATGTAACATTATTGTTAGGGTAACTAACATTACGGCCTCTAAAAACGGTAGTATGCTTGCAAGAAATCGGATTACCCTCGATGATTCTCTTAGAAGCAAAGGATTTTCATATTCGCCCATCCTCACTGTACACGTATGCGTGAAACAAAAAACAATTAAGACATTGTTTGGTTTGTGATGAGCGGAGTGTTGCCACACTCCTAAGCTCCATCACGAGCGTGTCCCGGTCTCACCGGGCCCCCGGTATAACGCCTGATAACGTGCAGCGATAGCTTATCTAAATCCCCCGCCGTTTGTACAAACATACAAACCGACTGTGCTCTATGTAGTTGTAGCTAACGTGGTGACCGTTTTGTACAAGCCTCGCTCGAGGTGACTCGTACATGTAAAATAAAATAAATATCTTCACGCAATTCCCAATACAGGGGTAGACAGAGGTCTAGTCTAGACAATTAAGACCCTTCGAGCCATAAGTTTTTGAAAAACCCATTGGTACGAGCCTGCCACCTGGAGATCGAACTCGGGTCTCTAGACTCGAAATTCCGACCACCCAACCACTCGTCTATCGTAGCTTGTACATATACACGATCTTATGACTTCGTAAATATAATAAATATCTTCACGCCATTCCCAATACAGGGGTGGACAGAGGTCTAGACAATTAATCATTTCGACCGTCCTTCCACGGAAGACATTTTTTATGACGACGACAGGTGGTGAACCCGTCGCCGTTTTTATGTAAGAGGGAGGGAGTTGCCGTAATCGCCATGTTTGGTAAGCGGATTGTCGAGCGAGCCACAAAAAGCCTTTAAAGTGTGTGACTACAAACTTTAACCATCCAAATGCGTCTAAAATTATACGATTTTCGGATTTTATCCCGTGTTTTCTTTAGTTTTTTTTACTAAACTGTATTACTTCCCGATGTTTCGGATGCTTGAGAAAAATAGTTTGTAAAAAAACTACGCGATAAAATCTTAGATGTTTAGTAATCGCTTAAACACAAGAAATCATTACATCCAAATACGTATAAAAAACGGAATTAAGTGAACACAGTGACGGGAGACGTTTGAAATGCGAGGTATCTAGTACTGCGATCGCCAATCCGCTCGCCGAGCGTAGTTATTATGTATATTCATTCTTACGGCTAGGTGCATTGATCCAGTAGTGGAATAGGCTGTTAAGTATGCTCCCTTCACGCCTTTCCCAATACTAGAGTAGACTGATGACGAAATAAGTTATTTATTTCGACTCACTTTCTTCTGGAGTTAATGTTCCAGGGTCAATGTTCCAAACCAACGGCATAATATAAAAAGAAGAAAGAAAGTAGATTTATTAATTGCCACAAAACAGTGCATATAAAAGTTATAGCTATAAAGTACAACTTAAAATAAAATTTATTACTGGATTGCAGCAACGAAATGGCATCCGTCTCCGCAAATATAAATACACACATAGATATGTATAATAATGATTTAGCGAATAACTTATTACGCGGCAATAGTCTAATGGTTTAGGGTGCAGACTGCGAAATGTGACGGCGCAGGTTCGGACCCCGCCATTCGACTATTGCCGGGAACCACTCCAGACACAAGCGTTGCAGCTCAGTTGGAGTGGTTGGCAGGAATACTAGTAAAAATATTTGGCATTGCTAGTATTCTTGAAAAAAAAATGGAATATAATAATTAAAAAGTACAATAATATAAATAAATAACTAATCACGATATCCGAGTGGTTGGGTGGTCGGAATTTAGTGTCGAGAGACCCGAGTTCGATCTCCAGATGACAGGCTCGTACCAATGGGTTTTATAAAACTTATGTACGAATTATATCGTTGGCTTGGACATAAAGACGGCGACGGGCTCACCACCTGTCACGTTGTTCCGAAAATATCTTCGGTGGAAGATGGGTCGAAGGGACTTGTCTAGACTAGACCTCTGTCTTCCCCTGTATTGGGAATTATATAGATAAATATTTATATTAACACAACTATGACACGTGTAACAAGCATTCACGTTCATCTCTTCAAAGTGGCTCTAGCGGTATTCGAACCCTGAACCCTTAACTTCGAAAACAGTCTCACTAACAACTAGGTTACCGGTCCAAGTAAGTGTGTCGGCAATACTTTTGACGTGCATTGTTTTGAACTCTTTAAATTTCGTCATCAACGTATCATAATGAACTTTCCTTGTATGCATTATCTTATCGTTAAGTTTGTATCGCGCTAGAAATTGTAATCTTTTACAGAATTTCGTTAATTACATACATAGATTCATACATGTATACATACATAGACACATACATACATAGATAGGAAAACGTCATCAAAATGGTATCTTCGAATCCATAATTCAAGTGCTTAAGCTGCTTACTTTGGCATCAGAGCAATATATATGTGATGTTGTCCCTATCTCTTTTTGTAAATACAGAGTATATATTGATTTATAAGTACAAATATTTAATTATTTATGTATAAATGTATATAAATATATATGTAAATAGTAACAACGAAGGCACTACAAACACTCAGAGTCGAGACAATGTAGAAAAAGTGGTTTCACCCGCCCGGTGAAACCACTGTCGCCTTCTTTACGTCTAAGCCAACGTCATAAATCGTACATACGTCTTGAAAAAGCTCATTGTTACAAACCGCCTAGGCATCGACATCGGATCTCTCGATTCGTACTCCGATCACCCAACCGCTCGGCTATCGTGACTATGTAAATATTATCGCTATTGCTGGTTATGTAAATTTTCCCCCCGCCTCGTAACCGCCTATTTTAATTTAACGAGTTTATAAATAAGGCGTCGAAACTTCGCGCAAGCGACGCTCACGCTTATCGTAAACTTTTCACGCATCAGTTGACAAAAGGGAAACGCACGAAAAACAATTGTCGCTGATACACTCCGTCTGTAATGCGGTCGTTAATATGTCGCGGTTACGCCCAGTCGTTAATCGTTAGTCGTGAAGATAGCAGGGCCGCTTTTTGGAGGCGCCACTGACGATTGACTGTAATGGGCGATGGATAGATGTAAGTCGAATATTTATTAAACGTGCCGACACCCTTATTGACTATAAACGTGCTAATTTGTTCGCTTGACTATATTAAAAAAATATTTTTATATTTATACACTTGTTTATACTGGGAAATACGATGTCTATTTCGGAAGATTGGTCAGATTCCGTTGAGAATTTTAGTCGCGAAAACGCCACATAAAGACTCATTGACAGTGTTACGTTTATAATATTAGTAGAATGAAATAAATATCTACACTCAATTCCCGATAAAGGGGGTAGACAGAGGTCTAGTTTTGACAATTAAGTCCCTCTGACCCACCTCCCACTGAAGACATTTTTTGGGTCAACGAGATAGTTGGAAAGCGCGTCGCTGTCTTTAAAGCCAACATAAATCGTACACAGGTTTTTTGAAAAAACCCATTGGAAAGTGCCTGCCACCTGGGGATCGAACTCGGGTCTCTCACCCAACCACTCGGCTATCGTGACTTATAAATTCTTACGTTCACATCAAGCAATAACCGTAAACCCCAAAAATAGATCAAACCGACTCACTCTGTGACTACCTTAGTGCGGGACACACGCTCGTGAGTGCTGTCATGTCTCAATGTATCAAAGGTCATCGAACTATTTTGCGTGCGGAATAAGCCCGTTGATGGCCTGTGCGTGTCCCACCACACTGGCGGAGGTCATCGCGTGGTGACAGCGCCGCTAATGACCGTCGCTGGTGACCTTGGGCGATTCACTCCTGACCACTGTACTGGAACGGAGCTATGTAGCGTCTTGTGCGGAGATGGTCAAAGTTTCTAGTAAATATGTTACGGCATATATGTTTTATCGGTATAGAGTATAGAGTTAGGATTTGTGCCAGGAGTTTTACGTACGCGAGTTACCTCGGGACAATACAGATTATGAATAGTATAGATAATAATAATCGATCCCTAGGTAGCAGACTCGTACCAATGGATATTTTCAAAAACCTATGTGCGATTCATTTTCGTTGGCTTGGACATAAAGGCGGCCATGAAAACCAGTACACCACTTGTCCATGGTGGTCGATATAGAGATATATCGACAGTTATGTATGTAATATTAATATTTATCTTTGTAATTATAATATATCGTTAGCCTGGGCGCACCACCTGTCACATTCTCCTAAACAGACTTCGGAGAAAGTTGTCTACCCCAAATACGGATTATACGTGTAGATATTTATTTTTTATTTCGAACTGTGCACATATTTCTCTCTTTTATTCTCTCTTGTGTAGTGTGTATACACTCGTGTAATATCTATTACACACACTACCAAACTTGCAAACGTCAGTGTTGCCAACATACGTGAGACGTTACACCTCACGGCTCACGTAACGATATCCAGCGCAACCGCAGCCGCGTTGCCAGCGTGAGTCAGCCGTTGAGCCATTAAAAACCGGGCTGATAACGTATCATGTTTGTGGACGCTCACGCATCGGTGAATATTGTGCCAACGCTCACGACACATGTATATCAAATAACATAATACACCAGAGCTGTTTCAGACATGCCTTTGACTAGAAAATTCCCGAGTGCCTTAAAACCGCTCTTAAATAAATAAATATCTTCACGAAATTCCCAGTACAGGGGTAGACAGAGGCCTAGTCTAGACAATTAAGTCCGTTCGACTCATCTTCCACCGAAGATATTTTCGGGACAACGTGATAGGTTGTGAGCCCGTCGCCGTCTTTATGTCCAAGCAACGATATAATTCGTACATAAGTTTTTGAAAACCCTAAAGGTACGAGCCTGCCACCTTGGGATCGAACTCGGGTCTCTTGACTTGAAATTCCGACCACCCAACCACTAGGCTATCGTGACTCTGCTCTCTGTGAAATGTTTGCTATTAGCGGTTGTGCATGGTGAAATCGTTTTCAATGAGTTTTATTATCAGCTAATGAGCGGAACGCACGTTTCTTAGAGACTGTAGCGGCTATATCATAATCTTAATAGTCTTTATAAAAAAAGTCACGATGGCCGGGTGATGGGTGTTCGGAATTTCGAGTCGAGAGACCCGAGTTCGATCCCCAGATGGCAGGCAGGTTTTCTATAAGCTTATGTACGAATCATATCCTTGGCCTGGACATAAAGACGACGACGGGCTCACCACCTCACGTTGTCCCGAAAATATATTCGTGGGTCGAAGGGACTTAATTGTTTAGACTAGACCTGAGTCTACCCCTGTATTGGGAATTGCGTAAAGATATTTATGATATATTATTTTTTAATAGTCTTTGATTCAAACATGTTTGTACTATAAATCTCTCGTAACATCAATAAAAGTGAATGAAATTTATTTTTATCAACATAATATCTAATCAACTAATAACCTAAACATTTTATATAATCATCTGATAATAAATTTATTTGTATAATCAATAAGTGTTTAAAACAATTACTGGCTGATTAACTGACATATTATTATCTATTACATTAACTAATTTTCGGAATACTATAAAAAGTTTTCTTATCTTTTCAGAGACTCTCTAAAAGAAATGGTGTCAAGGAAGAGGAATCGAGCTGGTATTGGGATCCACCGGCGCAAACTTCGAAGAGCATCGATCATGATATCGAAAAACAGTACAAGATTCAAATACAAGCGCTGCAAAAGGAATTATCCACCTTAAAAGATCGCGATGACGGTGGTGTTGAAATGCACAGAGAAGTAAAGAATCTTAAGGAAGAGAACAAAAATCTCATTAACAATCTTGAAGATTTGGACAGTCAGCATCGATTAGCTATGGATAAATTGCTTACTCTAAAAAAAGAACTTCAAAAGAATTTTGAAGTTCTAAAGGTGGAACATGAGGAATTGAAGAATTCAAACGACGAATACGCCAATGAGATTCAAAATCTACTGTCAAAGATCGGTGAACGTGATAAAGAAATTGCTAATCTTAAAGCTTCAGGCACGGATTATGATACTTTACTACACAAATATCAAAATTTGGAACGAATTCATAGTTTACTTAGAGAGAATGCTGAAAAGTTCCAAGAAGAAAATCAAGACTTACATGAAGAAATATTTAAATTACAAGAACAAGTTACTAAATTGGAGCACGATCTAGAACTTGCCATTACACAATCAGATGTTTCTAACATGGTGCCTAAGGAAAAATATGAAGAATTAATGACGGAGTACGAAGCGTTAAAAGACAGAAGAAGTTCAGATGAAATACATTTGGACGAAATTAATATAGATGACAACGCCAAGAGTGTGATAGAATCTTTAAAGCGGGATATCAGTGATTTAAAACACAAGTTAGCTCAGCGAGATAATGATAACAATGATAACTCAGATAGTAAAATCATTAAATCTGAGAGGATAATGCAGCTTTATAATAAATACATAAACTTTGAAATACCTGTTGATTACGTTGGAGAAATATCCTCCAATGACAATATTGTACTATTTAAACTAGAAAGTGTTTTCAAAGTTGTAAATACATTTAAAAAAGAAATTGACATGTTGGAACATAAATTGTCTGAAAAGAACCACACCATTAGCCACTTAAAGACACAAATAGACGACATTACAAATGAAAATGATTTTCTCACTACAGACATACAACACTACGAAAGAGAATTAGATGAAATGAAGAAAAATAATGATTTCCTTATATCTGAAATAGCAGCTTTGAAGAACATTTCTAAATTGGAGCCTATAATTGAAACCCATGAAGACAACTACACGAAATTGGAAACAGAGTTAGCCGACTGTAACAAAATGAATAAAACTTTCGAATCGGAAATAAAAAGAATAGAAAAAGAGTTGACAGAGGTGAGAACAGATAAATATAAATTAGAAGAAAGTTTAAACGATTTAAAACGGAAATATACTTCTATGTTAAACGAATTAGAAGTCTGCAAGAATCAGACCAAAAGTGTTTTAGAATTAGAGAGCAATGCGGATGCAAGCGGCGATACATTAAAAAAAGCAACAGATGAAATTGATGAATTAAAAAAACGTCTGAGTACTTCAAACGCTAAAAACGAACAATTTGCTATTGATATTCATATAATCGAGAATGATAAAGTACTGCTCATAAAGGAACTAGATGATGTTAAAAATACTTTGCATACAAAATTAGCAGAAAATAAAGATTTGCAATCGGAAAAATGTGTTTTAGAATCTAAATTGGAAGAACTAGAAAAAGCTTTGAAGAAATCCGAAAACGAAAGTGAAAATATCAAACAAACTCTTGAGCACAATACTATTTCTACTGAGAGTAAGGCTAATGGAGATCAAATCATTGAAAATAATTTATTATCAGAAAAATTGGAGCATTCATTATCAGAAAATGCATCCTTAAGAAATAAAATTAATGAACTAAATAGTGAAATAGCAAATTTAACACTAAATATTTTCCACCTTTCAATAGAAAATGGAACAATTAAAAATGATGCTTCTGTTGAGAAACAAAATATTTTGCAACTTCAAAAAACTGTAGAAGAGTATAAAGAAAAAGCTACTTTACTTGACATTGTGAATAAAGATTTTATCTCGCTGAAACAAGAAAATCAAAAACTTATTGAGACGAAGCTTCATTTAGAGACAGAATTATTTTCGACAGATAAGAAAATTGCTGCTTTGGAAGAAGAGTTCAGTAAACTGGTAGCAGATCTAGGAGAAAAAGATTCCAAAATTGATAGGCTTAACTGTACCATAAACGATAATAATGTTACATTACAGAAGGTGAATGAAACCGTTAGTCATTTACATAACAATCTTACTATTAAGAACCAAGAATTAGAAAATTTAAAAAAGATATATGAAGAAGTGTGTGACAAGTTGAATGAAACGAGTGAGATTTTAAACCGCAGCCAAGAAGAATTAAAATCTTTGCATAATGAAAAGGAGGATCTAAATAAACAATTAATTGCATTAAACGACGAAGTGAATTCGAAAAATTCTGCAATAGCGATGTTGACGGATAGTCTTGATAAGTTAGAAAAAACAAGTAACGAATATAAATCTGTAGCAGAAAATAAAAGCAAAGAGATCAAAGAGCTTAATCAATCTTTTGTGGAACTGTCTGACAAATTGAAAACCACTGACAATGCCACTAATCAGAATGAAGAGTATGCTAAATTAGTCGAAGAAATATCAGCAGTTGGAAAAGTAGCTACTGACCTAAATAATCAACTTGAAATTAAACAAAAAGAAGTGACTGAATTGGAGCACAAGTTGGAACAATTTGAAAAATCATATGTGGAATATCAAAATATTATAGAGCAAAGCCAAGCTGAAAAAGCCAACCTTATTAACCTCGTTAATTTGAAACATAACGAAAGCTTACAATATCACAATGAGATTCAGAGATTAAATCATGTAATACTAGAACAGACTAATGAGTACAAAAAAATTATCGAAGAAAAGGATTCAATGATACAGAATGGTACTAATAATTGTTCCAGTTGTGAAAGCCTGCGGATAGCTCTCAAAGAAAAAGATGAAATTATTGTTGTTTTAAATCAAAATATGAGTGATTACGATAAAATCAAGGTTGACTTATCAAATGCTGATGAAGCTGTTAGAAACTTAACCAAAAAATGCGAAGATTTGGATAAGGGTCTGACTATCCAATTAGAGACCGTCAAAAATTTAACAGCACAAAATGCAGAGGTACGTTGAAATATTTTTTTTTTTTACTTTGTTTTAATATTTATTGCTGTATTTCTCACAGGCAGCACATAATTGATAGTGTAATGTAAGAGAAACTAGCAAAAGTGTCTGAAAAAGATTAATAACATAGGTTTCTTAACAATCCGCTTATTCATTCTGGAGCAACTCGGTGAATTCCGTCCGACACTAAAATCTTTCCAACTATTGAAACTAGGATATGGCGGGCATGTAGAACATTAAACGTATAATGAACTTGCCTAAACAAAAAAAGGCAAATGGTCGGGTGATCGGAATTTCGAGTCAAGAGACCCGAGTTCGATCCGCAGGAGGCAGGCTCGTACCAAAGGGTTTTTCAAAAACTTATGTACGAATCATATCGTTGGCTTGTACATAAAGACGGCGACGGGCTCAGCACCTGTCACGTTGTCCAGAAAATATCTTCGGTGGAAGGGACTTAATTGTCTAAACTAGACCTCTGTCTACACGTTTATTGGGAATTGCGTGAAGATATGTATTTTTATTTATTATTATTAACTTGCCTAAACAAACTATAAAAGTACAGGACGTAAGGATTTGCTTTAATAGCTATCAGCGGCAAGCCTGTCCATCACTACATACCTACTTAAGATAATAATTTCTTGATAACATAAAGCCGAGTATTTGGGTTATCGAAATTCGAGTCAAGAGACCCGAGTTCGGTTCCAAAGTGACAGAATTATACCAATAGGTTTCATCAAAAACTTTTGTACGATTTAGGTCGTTGGTTTGGACATAAAGACGGCCACCACCTGTCACGTTGTCCAGAAAATATCTTCGGTGGAAGGGACTTAATTGTCTAAACTAGACCTCTGTCTACACGTTTATTGGGAATTGCGTGAAGATATGTATTTTTATTTATTATTATTAACTTGCCTAAACAAACTATAAAAGTACAGGACGTAAGGATTTGCTTTAATAGCTATCAGCGGCAAGCCTGTCCATCACTACATACCTACTTAAGATAATAATTTCTTGATAACATAAAGCCGAGTATTTGGGTTATCGAAATTCGAGTCAAGAGACCCGAGTTCGATCCGCAGGAGGCAGGCTCGTACCAAAGGGTTTTCAAAACTTATGTACGAATCATATCGTTGGCTTGTACATAAAGACGGCGACGGGCTCAACACCTGTCACGTTGTCCAGAAAATATCTTCGGTGGAAGGGACTTAATTGTCTAAACTAGACCTCTGTCTACACGTTTATTGGGAATTGCGTGAAGATATGTATTTTTATTTATTATTATTAACTTGCCTAAACAAACTATAAAAGTACAGGACGTAAGGATTTGCTTTAATAGCTATCAGCGGCAAGCCTGTCCATCACTACATACCTACTTAAGATAATAATTTCTTGATAACATAAAGCCGAGTATTTGGGTTATCGAAATTCGAGTCAAGAGACCCGAGTTCGATCCGCAGGAGGCAGGCTCGTACCAAAGGGTTTTCAAAACTTATGTACGAATCATATCGTTGGCTTGTACATAAAGACGGCGACAGGCTCAACACCTGTCACGTTGTCCAGAAAATATCTTCGGTGGAAGGGACTTAATTGTCTAAACTAGACCTCTGTCTAAACGTTTATTGGGAATTGCGTGAAGATATGTATTTTTATTTATTATTATTAACTTGCCTAAACAAACTATAAAAGTACAGGACGTAAGGATTTGCTTTAATAGCTATCAGCGGCAAGCCTGTCCATCACTACATACCTACTTAAGATAATAATTTCTTGATAACATAAAGCCAGTATTTGGGTTATCGAAATTCGAGTCAAGAGACCCGAGTTCGGTTCCAAAGTGACAGAATTATACCAATAGGTTTCATCAAAAACTTTTGTACGATTTAGGTCGTTGGTTTGGACATAAAGACGGCCACCACCTGTCACGTTGTCCAGAAAATATCTTCGGTGGAAGGGACTTAATTGTCTAAACTAGACCTCTGTCTACACGTTTATTGGGAATTGCGTGAAGATATGTATTTTTATTTATTATTATTAACTTGCCTAAACAAACTATAAAAGTACAGGACGTAAGGATTTGCTTTAATAGCTATCAGCGGCAAGCCTGTCCATCACTACATACCTACTTAAGATAATAATTTCTTGATAACATAAAGCCGAGTATTTGGGTTATCGAAATTCGAGTCAAGAGACCCGAGTTCGGTTCCAAAGTGACAGAATTATACCAATAGGTTTCATCAAAACTTTTGTACGATTTAGGTCGTTGGTTTGGACATAAAGACGGCCACCACCTGTCACGTTGTCCAGAAAATATCTTCGGTGGAAGGGACTTAATTGTCTAAACTAGACCTCTGTCTACACGTTTATTGGGAATTGCGTGAAGATATGTATTTTTATTTATTATTATTAACTTGCCTAAACAAACTATACAAAAGTGTCTGAAAAAGATTAATAACATAGGTTTCTTAACAATCCGCTTATTCATTCTGGAGCAACTCGGTGAATTCCGTCCGACACTAAAATCTTTCCAACTATTGAAACTAGGATATGGCGGGCATGTAGAACATTAAACGTATAATGAACTTGCCTAAACAAAAAAAGGCAAATGGTCGGGTGATCGGAATTTCGAGTCAAGAGACCCGAGTTCGATCCGCAGGAGGCAGGCTCGTACCAAAGGGTTTTTCAAAAACTTATGTACGAATCATATCGTTGGCTTGTACATAAAGACGGCGACGGGCTCAGCACCTGTCACGTTGTCCAGAAAATATCTTCGGTGGAAGGGACTTAATTGTCTAAACTAGACCTCTGTCTATACGTTTATTGGGAATTGCGTGAAGATATGTATTTTTATTTATTATTATTAACTTGCCTAAACAAACTATAAAAGTACAGGACGTAAGGATTTGCTTTAATAGCTATCAGCGGCAAGCCTGTCCATCACTACATACCTACTTAAGATAATAATTTCTTGATAACATAAAGCCGAGTATTTGGGTTATCGAAATTCGAGTCAAGAGACCCGAGTTCGGTTCCAAAGTGACAGAATTATACCAATAGGTTTCATCAAAAACTTTTGTACGATTTAGGTCGTTGGTTTGGACATAAAGACGGCCACCACCTGTCACGTTGTCACAAAAAATGTCTTCGGTGGAAGGAGGGTCGAAAGACCTTTAAAAAAAGAAGTTTAGACCTCTTTTTTTAAAGAAAAGGGAGGCAAACGAGCAGGCGGCTTACGTGATGGTAAGTGATTACCGCCGCCCATGAACATCCGCAATACAAGAGGCATAGCAGATGTGTTGTCGGCCTTACAGTGCCCCCCCTCTAAGGCCGACAACGCATCTGCTATGTGGGGATCTGGATCTGGAGTGGGGCTGTGTGGGTCTCCGGTTACCTGCACTCACCAGACGAAACGCAGAAGTTTGTTAGACTTCTACTTCACGCCGGTATTCTGTGAGGTCGTGGTACTTCACCGGTCGAGCTGGCCCATTCATGCAACAACAAAAGCTGATGCGTGGCTCTACCACTGTTAAAACTCTTACTCTTACTCTGTCTAAACACAAGTTCTTTGTATATTAAGATAAGGCGTAAGGATATTTTGTATTAAAATTTAATTATTATTTTAAATTTTATGTTTTATGTAGTTATCAGAACAAGAACAAAACTCATCAAGGGAATTAGAGAGGCTAAGGCACCATTTAATGGAGATGGAAGAGAATTACACGCAAGAGTTAATGACTTCAGAACAAAAGCTGAGCGAGTGCCAGATAAGACTGCATCAAGTGGAGGAGAAAGCGAAACAGACCAGTACAGTTTATACAAGTAACAGGTTAGCATGGCATAATAAATTGAATTATAAAATAAATAAATTATTAAATGAACTAGATTATTTTTTAAATAAAATAAATGTCATGTGTTTCTAGATGGTCAATTACATAATCTGTACGAAAGTTTATCAGCTACTCTCTTCAGTCTAATGTGTCCCTCTTTTTCAATTATAATAACAATTACGTATAAAAAAGGTATGGGCCGTATGGCAACGGCTTTAAAACTAAAAGGGAAATAGCTCTTAATTAACGTGGTAGCGACCGACAGATGTCCAGACAACCATCGCAAAATACGTCAGATCAAAATTAAGCAGACCAGTGACGGGTACCTGTGTCCGAATTGCGTAGGGTCCAGTGGCCGTAGTAACCAAGGGTCTGGTAAAGCGATCAGTAAAAGCAGATGCTCGTGTCTATTTTCTTGACCCGCGGTGACAGTCAATTTCTGTCATTAGAAAAACGACTTGAAGAATTTATGCATACTCATATAGGTTTGTACAGGCTTGACAGTCCCCAAAATGAGATATGTCTATCTTACAGTATACGAGCGAACCAGGAAGTAGAAACGTTGCGTAATCAAATTAAACTATTGGAGAAGCAGAGGGAAGAAGTTCAAGCGAGGCTAAGCGATGCAGAGGACACGAGGAGTCGAAGTGAAGCGGCGCTCACCAATTTACAGATCGTCCTAGAACAGTTCCAATTGGGTAAGTTGGTAAATATATTTGTTGCTGACTGTATGATTCTGTGTTTAACTTACATAATGGAATTAAACTGGTCGTATTTTATCAAGCAAAATATTAACGTGCAGTTTCAATTCCATTTCCAATAAAAAGTGAACATGTAAATATCCGGGTAAAAATCGGTCAAATTCATTCCACTGTGGATATCGCAGCCTGGGACTAAGGAAAAGTATTTGAATGGCTATCTGCACTTCGCGGAATAACTATACTGAATGATACCCAATAAAATAAACCCAAAGCAAACACATTTCTGGTCAGAAATTTTTACAATGGTCGCCGATTCGCTTCCCAAGCATTGTACGTCAAACGATACATATGGGAGACACCTATGTTCGGGTTATGAACGTTTGTTGAGGATAGGTATGTCTTTGTGCGAGGTACAGCTTACTGAAAGTCAAGTCTCTCGAAATCGATTACTGACTTGTATTTAATTCAATAAGGGGAGACCATATCTGATCTATTTTATAAGACCTTTTTTTTTTTTTTGAAAAACCGTTATTATTTTAATATTACTTATGTTTACTTTTTCTGACTCGCTTGAAAGTTTTGTGATCAAACCCCGTTGCTAGTTTTTTAGCCGTGTAGTTATAACATAGAATAAGTCAATCCCTATATGCCACTGACGACTTAAGGAACAACAACTAAAGGTAACCATCTCAAAAAATACCAGACCAAAAATCAGAAGACCGGTGACAGCAACAAGGTGCAAGGAGTCAGAGATTGTGATCGCCAATCTGCTCTCCTAGGATAGAGATTATGCCTGTATCGTGTAGTGTATAGACTTTTTGTCATTCTGTGTCTATGTATGTAGATAATAGAAAAATATAAAATTAAGGTTACAACAAAAATTACAGAAAAAGAAAGAGACATTGATGCTGCAACGGAAAAAATAAGAAACAGAATGGAAGAGACTAAACAACAAAATTTGAAACTACAAGAAGAGATTGCGAGGCTTAATTCTAAGTTAGAAGAGTCTCTAGCAGGCCTACAGGCAGCGTCTAGATTGGGTGATCAGGTTGAGACAAAAACCGCGCAAATTAATGATTTGAAAGAACAAGGTAAGGTTTAAACTAATTTATATATTGTGTTTTTTTTTAAACATTTGTATTTAGCGTTGATTTGTAGTTGATGTAATGTATACATATTTATTTTAAGATGCATTTAAATTCTTCCTCACGCATTTCTCAATTTGTACATAATCAGAAAAGGACAGCACCATAAACTGTGAAAATTCTTTCAAAGTCAAAATATTTTCTTTTTTCTGTTAAAACTATTTTCATATTCTAATCCAAGGTATATTACAAAATCGCTAAGGATATTATGTAGAAACAATACAAAATTAGACAGGTTTAGGGATTTCTTATATTAATATTATTTCTTCAACTTCTTCAGTGGATATTTCTGTTACATATTTTTGCACATCAAAAATTTAATGTTTTTGACTGATTTCGATCAGAAGAGGTTTTAGTCTGTTCAAAATAACGACTTACCTTAAAATCTTTATATAACTCATTTCTAAATGCCTGATCTGAAAAATTTATTTTCCATTTGTTACTTAACAATTTACTGCAACAATAACCATTTCAAATCTCGACCTTTACGTAATTGTTTCAAATATTCAATAGTATCACGGTTCCCTCCGTAAATGCGGCGACTGACTAAATATCAGCTGGTAATTCTGGGGTTGAACCACCCAGGCTACCAGTTGGTATACAGTTAGACGCCGAATGTCTTCAAACATGATTATTAGACACACGTAAGTTTTTATTATGTTTCGGTACCGTTTGCTCAGAGCGTGTCGTTTAGTGTCTACGTGTTTTGCTTTGATCGTGTGTCTTGTTTGTTAAATAAATTTTTCGTTTCTTTATTTTATTTCGTTTGTATGCTTTCTATGTTATCCACTTTTTAAAAATAATAGGTAGGAAATAATTTTTGAAAAATTAAACTTAGCAAAATTGACATATACTCGACAAAGTTTAATCATACAGACATAATTTCGTCTCAGTTTAAAAGATCTGAATTTGCTTAGTATATATGAATGGTATTAATAAAACTAAACTAGTTCTTATTAAACATATTTAACAGCAAGCTATCCCTGAAATGGATAATAAATATAACATGGTTCGTTAAATGTTCAGGATTATAACGTTAATTCTTTCATTTACCAGAATATATACAGTAAATGTTTTCATAGTAGTCTTTCCACTCTGCGTACACTTCACAGGATCTGTGTTCATTAGTTTTCAATGCAAGTGTTTTTTGAAGATACTTTTTTACTTTTTACATTTTTTTCTAATGAAATTCAAGAGATCAGCTTCCGCCTACTTCGGTCTAATCTCATTTGGTAACTGTGAGGCTTTATTAGACCGAGGCCGTTACTATCGCCATGGTCTTACAGTCTTTGTCTACCAGCCAATGATCGTAACTCGGTTACTGTCATTCGCTTTTAGTCTATCGCCTTTGGCGGTAGTGCTGCCATCTAATGGCATAATAGACTTGAGCTGCCATGCTGTGGTGTATCGTGCCAAGGTTAACTCAGATTACCATATGGGGTTTGATTGAGGTGTTTGGCTGCACGTCGTGACGTCCTGTGTTTTATTTGATATTTTTGTTTTTTGCTTTGATATGTTATAATATTTTGGCCTTTACTTTCTCGTTTTGCACTACATTAAATACTTTCTTAATGATGTATTTGTTTCCTGCAAGTACCAAATATCTTTCCAAGTCAACATTTTTACAATTTCAATATCATAATTATAGCAATATTTTAATATGCTAAGTCAATTGCCAATTAATTGGCTTCAAAAAATCAAATTTAAATCATAGTTTAGAATCATTTTGTATCTGTAATATTCTAGAACTTGGTTTATTTTTAATCTGAATAATTGTTATATTCTTAATATATCATTAATTCAGGGATGCACCTAATTAATACGTAAAATATTATTTAAAATTTACCTGCAAATGTAAAGGTATGGGCCAAAATTTCACCGTTGCATTATTTTTGCCTCACACGTCTTAAATTGTCTTGCTGCACCACATTCATTTGTTTTGATATTTGTATTTGTGTATATTCTAAGAAAATTTGATCAGCGCCTATGAAATAGAATAGAAAAATTTTTGAACTTTTATTTGAAACTATTAAAAATGGATTTGAAGACGAAAATATGATCAAAATTTCTCTGGATTTTTTTTACGTTTATTTTGACATCCCTTAGTAGAAATGTAGACGTAGCAGAAGTCTTCAACAAAGCGTCATTGCCTCTGAGTATTACTTCAGGTACTGGTGAATTGAGAGAAAAAGGTACCCGGAAACGTTCACACTTGCGTTATTTTTAATTACTGTTAATGAGGAAATTGATTTGATTCATTAGCATTGACTTCGTTAGGCACGCTCAATGGAATGGTTGTAAATATTTGGATTTTGCGGCCTTTCTTATAAATTAACTGCTTCATGCCTTTCTCTTTTCCTTGCTTTGCTGTGTTTACTTTTGTTTGTAAATGTTTATGGGTTTACAGGCAAAGTGTCTTAATTTTGTTTATCATATTTTTACGATGAAATTAGTAGTCAACTTTTTTCTTCGATTCTACTGACAATAAATTTAAATACTCACTTATTTATTTAGGAGATGTAGTGAATTTATAAGAGAACTATTAGGTTGATTAACCTAATGCTGTATGTAACCAATATTAACCATTTCCTTATAAGCATATGACCGAGCTTAGCACAGTTTCGGCACTTTAATGTTAGCTATAATGGCAGACAATACTCAGATATATGCTATAATTTGGCCAAATGTTTGATCAATGTTAATGAGCCAAATAACTGTCGCAAGTGTTTGCGTCAACGGTCGCCTACCCAGTGGCTGAATAATACTTTGAGGTCGTGTATGCGTATACATCGCGCTATCTGAACGAGCAAAGGCGCCGACTTAGATGTGCATGGTAAGACTAGAATGTAGTATTTAATGTTGTTTTTTTTATGTTATGACATTCGGACTGCGGAATTCGTCTATGACAATCCAACTTACGGGATTGACATGATTTGATCAAATGCAAAATCTTTTCTATAATATTAAGGAATTTCATGATACATATATTGGTATCATGAAATTCCTTAATATGTTTAACATATGTGTTGTGGTTATCCCTGAGGTATCGGTATCAGAATAATACCATCACCTCTCTTCCCGTGGGTGA
The DNA here is from genome assembly GCA_029286605.1 of Sericinus montela. NCBI lineage: Eukaryota > Metazoa > Arthropoda > Insecta > Lepidoptera > Papilionidae > Sericinus > Sericinus montela. Next base: position 3,199,117 of record JAGSMR010000036.1, read on the forward strand.
AGTAAGAGGCGACGAAGGAAAAAGCTTTGCACATGTATTAGGCTATCTGAAGATGGTAGAATAACACCAAAAATACTAGAATATAAAATAATAGGCGGGCAGAGGTAACGCATGGCGGGCAGAGTCTGGAATTACGATCTCCAAAGATTCTGTGATATCAGTTGCGCAATTTGCGCATTGATTTTTTCAATTCTGTATGAAATCTGATATTTTGCAATTTATCCCTTCTTAAATCATTATGCTATAATTTATATTTATTCTCACTCATTTCCCAATTCTGGGGTTATCAGAGGTCCAGACATTTGGTCCTAATCCTTTCGGCTCACGTTTCTTCGTAACTTTTGTGACGGCGTGACAGTTGGTGCGCCTCTGTAATCTTTAGATTACTGCTAACTATCTCCACCATAAATTTTAATCTAGCCACATAAATTTCCTCCAGTACGTACACTCCAGACTTCGGTGGCGGCGGCCGAAGAGAGGTACTACAATGCGATCTCGAACCAACAGGACAAGGTCGACAAGAATCTGGTGAAGAACTTGGTCGTAAACTACGTCGCTGCAGCAGCTCAGAGCAGTATGAACAAGTGAGTTCACATCAGTGAATGTAGCCTCAGTAGTCAGTCGACTATGTAGTATAACCAAACTTCTTCGGTACAATTTGTGGTAGAGCCACGCTTCAGCTTTTGTTGTTGCACGAATGGGCCGGCTCGACCGGAGAAGTACCACGACCACACAGAATACCGGCGTGAAGTACAAGTCTAACAAACTTCCGCATTTCTTCTTCCGGTTACCTCCACTCAACAGACGTGTTGAGTGCAGGTAACCGGAGCCCCCCCCCCCTCCTCAAATTCTAAAGGGGGGGGGGGCACTCTAAGGCTGGCAACGCATCTGCTATGCCTCTGGTATTGCGGGTGTTCATGGGCGGCGTTAATCACTTACCACCTGAGCCACCTGCTCGTTTGCCTCCCTTTTCTATATAAAAAAGAAAACATAATAATGAATAAATAAAAATATAATAATGTTTATTTCAGGCCGATGGCCCATTTTGTGTTAGCAATTTACATTAACATAACTTAAAAACTATTGTTAGTACCTATAATAACATTTTATATATTGAAACTTATCTCTAATTTTTAATATCATAAGTAGGAGTGCTTAATTACCATAAAATTACAATAAAACCATTAAATTTATATAGATTATTTGCTACAAGTGTCTCTTCCCTCTTCCAGGACCCAAGTCCTGCGCGTTCTCTCCACCGTTCTGGACTTCAATCAGCAGGAGTGCGAGAAGCTTGGCCTGGTCAGGTCCGCCAACGCGACGGACAGTTTGGCAGCGGAGTTCGTCAAGTTCCTGCAGAACGAGTCGAAACCTCGAGCCCCGTTGCCAAACATGATGAGCCTGGGGCAGTCCAGGAGCACCACTCCCACTTCAAGGAGGAGCTCCACCATGGGTGGGTTGCCAACTGTAGTGTGAAATAAATAAATAATAAATGTATTCACGCAATTCCCAATACAGGGGTAGACGGAGGGCTAGTCTAGACAACTAAGCCCCTTCGACCCAACTTCCACCGGGGATATTTTCGGGACGTGACAGGTGGTGAGCCCGTCACCGTCTGTATGTCCAAGCCAAGAATGTAATTCGTACATAAGTTTTTGAAAAACTCATTGGCACTGCCACCTGGGGATCGAACTCGGGTCTCTTGACTCGAAATTCCGACCACTCAATCACTCGGCTATCGTGACTTAGTATGGGTTTAAAATATTACACTTTTTTATATATACCTTCACGCCATTCCCAATACAGGGGGCTCGCTTTTATTGATTGTTATAGCATGTTAGACATGCTGATCTTTTTTTTTATTAAACTAGGGAGAAATTTCAAAAAACAACTGACACGGGTGGGAATCAAACCCGTGACCTCTGCCATGGAAACGATCTTACCCCCGAGCCACCGTGTCCTGCATGCATTGGTTTAAAATCTCTTTCTTTATCTATGCTTGTTATAGCGTTAGCGAAATGTACCGGAAGATATACTAAATTCCAGCTTCATGTGTGATATCTTTAAAGACACGATAGCCGAGTGGTTGGGTGATCGGAATTCGAGTTAAGACACTTGAGTTCGATCCACAAGGCTCGTAAAAACGGGTTGCTTCAAAAACTTATGTACGAATTATATTATGTAGTTCGGACATAAAGACGGTGACGGACTCACCACCTGTCAAGTTGTCCCAAAAAATGTATTCCGATAGGTCTTAATTGTCTAGACCTCTGTCTACCCCAGTATTGAGAAAGGCGTGAAATTGATGTATTTATTCATTTAAAGTACTAGGGCATCAGAAGTAGAGAGAGATCTAAAGCATCTGCACTGCTTTATAGTGACAGAAATAGGTAGGAGTGTCTGGTACTGACCCAGAGGACTCCTAGGAGTCTTCTAAAATCGGAAACTTAAATGATTTATCGCATTTCCAGGTCCGAACCCGGTCTTCGACCAGGGTCACCGCCGGAATCCCTCCACCGGCTCCAACAACCTTCTCTTCCAGAACTTGGACGCGGCCGACACGGCCTCCCAGCTGTCCGCCGAATCCGAACCCAGGGTCGTAGCCCTCAACCAAATGGAAACCGGGGTGAATCAGACGAGAAACAACGAGGGCGCCATATTGAAACACGTGCTGAAAGATATGTGATCTATGTTTTAATTGTTAATAATGACAAAGCTCTGTTGGTATTTGAAGGTTTTGAAGTTTGCCCCAATAGCCAAATGTTTATGGAGTGGACGGCGAAAGATAACGCAGGTTCGAATCCGCCATTCGACTTGGAATTGTTAACCACGCCAAATAAGTAAATCTTCATACTTATATAAGTAAAGGTTCATATATTAACTAGCTTCTGTCAGCGGATTTGTCTGCGTCACAAACTTTTACGACGAATTTTTTTTTCATTATAAATAATATAGATCCTTCCCTAAAGTTCAAGCTACCTGTGCCCTAAATTTCATCAGAATCGGTTAAGCTATAAACGCGTAACAGACAAACAGAGTTACATTCATATTGATAGTATTGGTATTGATAGAATTTATTCACTTTTTTTTTAAACTGCCTGAATCCGAATCTGAAATGCAGGGTGAAAAAATTTATAGTGAAAAGAAAAATTGGCAACATTGAGACCTCAATGTTAACCGCTTTACTGGGATAGGCCTTGTTGAAATGAATGTGTACGAATTATCCGCGAAAATATTTACTATATTAAATCACGCATACATACATAAGGGCCAGTAAAAGTCCACTGTTAAACATAGGCCTCACCCAAGGGAGGGTTTCCACAATCGCCACGCTCGGCAAGCGGATTGGCGAACGCAGTACCGACATTACACCCACCAGTCACCGGTCGGCTAATATCGGATATTGTCAAGGCTTAGTCGCCTCTTACGATAAATAATTCTTCAGCCAATATTATCACGGTCATTTATTCATATATACTATACTATACTTTAAAACTAAATTTAAAAATATTTAAAAATAAATTTAATGTATAAAGTATTAAGTTTAGATATAGTTGTATATAATTTTAATTTGTGCCTTATATTTAATAATTTTACGTGCATTTAGAGTGTATAATAATTTTATTTAATTAAATATTCATTTGTATTTGAATTTATTTCGCGCTCAAATATGAAAATTATTTTTGTGTAATATATTTAATATATTTTAAAACACGTATAATTTTTGTTTATTCATAATATAACATAATTTTATAAAATTCTGTTTGAATTAATAAATTGTTTAATTAATTCTATTAATTCTATTTATTTTATAATATTTTCATGAATTTTTAATATTTTAATAATTTTAACTCCATTCATTTGTGATCTTTATTGTGTAGTGTCTTAGTTATAGTTATTTTTAAATTAAATCTATTTCTGAAATTGTATTATTTTTAAGTTTTTTAAATTTCATTTAAATTTCAATATTTAGAAAAGTGTATGGAGCATGTTAGATTTTTTTTAAATATAATTTGTTCTTCGGTTATCTTGAGCAGAGAAATAATTTGAGTGATTACTTTAAAATATATTAATAATGTAATCTATTAAGTATAATGATATAGCTGTAACAAATTTATTTCCATGCATATTGTCATTATAATTTGATTTGTGAATATTGTTAGATATTTGAATATTGTTCATTTAACGAAAATAAATCGTACTTTAAAATGTCATTCGTTTTTTTGTGTTTACACTCCTTTTGTCTTCATTATCGGCCTCCATAGTCGAGTGGCGTACAAACCGGTTTTCGATGTTACCAGCTCCTGAGTACATGGTTCGTTTCCTGAACGGGTCAATGTAGGAAACAACTTTGTATGGTCTCGGTTCTGGATGTTTGCGGTAACTATGTTGTATTAGATTCCATAACATATGTGCTTTAGCTATTACAGTAAGCTAGTAAGTAGCTATGAGCTTTTTTCAAAAACTTAAGTACGAATTATATCGTTGGTTTGGACGTTAAGGCGGAAATTTTGGGACAACGTGACAGTTCGAGAGCCCGTCTTCGGTGAAAGGTGCATCGAAGGGATTTAATTATCTGGACCTTTGTCTACCCCAGTATTGGGAATAGCGTGCAGATACTCTTTTTTAATTTATATAAGGACAATACATACAAGCCAACGGATATGAAACCGTAATTAAATTAAAAAAAAACCATTGTTACGAGTCTGCTACCTGGGTATTCAACTCGAGTTTTTTGACTCCGAATCCCGATCACCCAGTCACTCGGCTAAAGTGTGTTTTTCTAAAATGACATGGAATCGAAACTGGGGCCTCAGATATAGCGACACCTTGAAAACCGGCGTTTCCTCCACTCGTCCACGGAAGCCGATATTCGTTTGAGGACGTTTATAGAGGAATGTGGCGAAACAAGGGTTCATCTGGTGGTAATTGACTCACCACGTCTATGGCATAGAGACATATACTTATACCATATATGGTATAGTGTCATAGATACATTGCCTATACTTTAGGAAGGAAATTAAATGAGGTAAAGGGGGGAATTAATATTGATGTGTGAATGAATCAAAGACCCGAGTTCAATTTCGGAGGTGTTTTTTTAAACTTATAGACATAGATAGGGAAAACATCACATACATTGCTCCGATCCTAAAGTAAATTAAATATTTATGTATGAACGTAAAAAGTGAGTTATGTACGTAAGCTTGGACGTAAAGACGGCGACAGGCTCACCATCTGTCTAGTTGTCCTAAAATAAGCTACGGTGAAATGTGCGTTGACAGGCCTAAATTGTCTAGTCCTCTGGCTACCCCTGTATTGGGCAAAGAGATGGTTTCATGTTATTCCGCTAACATTTAAATGCAGTGTAAAATTACAGTAATGTAATATGCAGGGTGAGTGGCCTAAGGATGCATATTAGTCCACCGTTTGCAGATGAGTCTATTTGAACACTAACTTTAATTTGTTGCATACACTATAAATTACATATTAGTATTGTTTAGAATGTTCCGTGTGGTAACGGCGTAAGAATATTGCCACTCCCTTTCTTCCCGTGGGTGTCGTAAGAGGCGACTGAGGGAATCAGCCTTGAATATCTTTATGGCAACCGATAGATGGCGGGTTAACCATCTCCAAAAATATCAAACCAAAGATGGGCAACAACGTTTGAGTTGCGAGTGGTCTGGTACTGCGATCGCCAATCCGCTTTCGAAGCATGGCGATTATAGCAAATCCTTCCAATGGGAGAGGCTTATGTCTTGCAGTGGACTTTAACAGGCCGATATGTATTGTATAGAATGTGGATCAATTTGGAGGTGTGCATATAACCTCGATATTATATATAAAAATAAATATCTTCAAGCAATTCTCTAAACAGGGGTCGAGAGAGGTCTAATCAAAACAATTAAGTCCCTTTGTCCCCCCTTCCACCGAAGATATTTTCGGGACAACGTGGCAGATCAGCCAGTCGCCGTCTTTATGTCCAAGCCAACGACATAGTTCGTACATAAGATTTTGAAACACCCATTGGTACGAGCCTGCAACCTGGGGATCGAATTCGGTTCTCTTGACTCGACAACCACGCGGCCATCGTGACAACAACGGTCTGCTTTTTTTGGTCTAGTATTATTCGAGATTATCACGCCATTTGTCGAGAATATAATAATATAAATTCACGCCATTCCCATTCCATTCACGATCCTTTAGGATCTAAGTCGGTCTTGACTCGAATTTCGACCACCCAACCACTCGGCTGTCTCGACTGCTTTGTGATTTGTCAAGGCTTTCCCATTATCAAATACCCATGGTATGAAAGAAGGTGACGTATACTTACACCATAACCACGTCACACTTTATTAATATTTTTTCATCATCCATGAGAAGAATAGCGATGGCTTTTTTCTTATGCCGCGTTATTATATAAGTATACATGTATTTTTTATATATATTTATGTATTTGAATCAAATTTAATTTATGGTACCCGATTACGTAAGATGAAATGATGAGAACTGATGAAGACCTCCGACAGATCCGTAACTAGTCGACACCCACACCGATTGTTTAGACGTGACTTTAGCCGTTTTTAATTGTTTGATTAATAATGTCCCACGATGGTTTTAATAATTTAAGTGGTAACCGCGTGGTAACGGCTTCAAAATATTGCCGCTACTTTTCTTCCCGTGGGAAGAGAAGTAGCGGCAACATTCAAGAGCGGCTTTAAGAGGTGGCGGCTTTAAGATGTGACTAAGGGAAACAGCCTCGAATATATTTACGGTAATCGATAGATGGCGGGTTAACCACCCCTTAAAAATATCATATTATATATTAATAGATAATTATATAAACGGTCACAGTTTCTATATCTTGACCATTTATATTTTCCTAAAATATAAATAATTGATGTCATAAATAAATTTTTAATTGTTGAATTTTGATTGAAATTTATCAACTTCATCCGAGAATGGATGCTCCACTTGCTTTAACCCTATAGGGTACCATAAATTAAATTTGATTCAATTTTTTTATTTAGTTGTAATGTAGATTTCAAATGTATTATTATTTAATTGCATTATTGATTTTGTATGTTTAATTATAATTGATTTACTTTTAATGAAAATGAAATGAAAAAATAATGCGTATAGAATGATAAAGCTTTAAATAAATAAATATATTTATTCAAAAACTGCTCGCTGTCGTGATTCCAGCGGACTGGCAGACAGTGTATGATGCGCGAGCATCAAGGTTTTTAAGTGGGAGAAATGGTCTAAAATAACTTAACAAATTGTACATCTACTGCATTAATATATAATCTTTTTAAGAAAAACACTAGCAATGTTAAAGAATATTACTAGTATTCTTGTTAACCACTCCAACTAAGCTACAACGACAATAGTCGAATGGTGGGCCCGAACCTGCGACCTTATGTTTCGCATTCCGCCCCCAAAACATTAGGCTATTGACGCTTAAATTAATTCGATGAGCTCAGTCAATTCTATTAATTAGCCACACCGATTACAAGCGGAGTCCGTCAAGCAATTATGTCCTATCGGGAGCGACTCACTGGGTGTAATGGACTTCGCAATTACATTGATGTTTTGTACATTCAACAACTCTTTACAACTAACAAGATTATTTTACAAGCATGCTGTATTAATATAAAAGCGAAATTTAAACTGCGTGTGTGTTGTCGTTACTTTTTTACGCTATAAGAGATTTGAACTTACTGGTTGTGTTTTTATTTTAGTGGACGCAAACACGGGGCGAAACTAGTTATACCATAATAATGATGCTAAGTCACTATAGACTAGTGATTTGGTAATCGAGATTCGAGTTAAGAGACCCGAGTTCGATCCTCAGGATAATGTATGTTACTTATATCGACAAATAAATAATTTGATTTTTACGGTATAAATGGGAAATTTTATCTTTGCAATTTTTTTTAAATGAATGTTTGGTTTTAATCACGACTTGACTCGTAGAATTCGGCAAACTGAAACAGTTCCTTTGGGAGAGATCTGTAGATTGTCTATAGAGGGATTTAACCTGCCTCTTTTTTTTTCAGGAAAATGTATGAATCCTGCGGTAATTTCGATATAATGCGTAACATGTACTTTACTTACTAAATAATACATAAATAGGGACATCACATACATTGCTCTGATACCAAAGTAAGCAGCTTAAGCACTATTATTACATAGTTATTATAGAATCAGAACAACAAAGTTACTACAAACACCCAGCCGCGAGACAGTATAGATAAAGAGCTTTCTACACTAACCCGACATAGGATCGAACCTGGGAGCTCTGTGCTGGCGAAACCATGAAAACCATTCAACTGATGCGTGTAAGACACGGTGGCTCAGAGGTAAGAGCGTTGCCACGGTTCGGCAGAGGTTTCGGGTTCGAATCCCGCCCGTGTCAGTTGAAACTTTAAAAAAATTTTTTCTCTTTAATTTAATAATGTACAATATTTATTAAATTGAAACTAAAGTAATCATCGGCATATGTCGTGAGGTATAAACAGGCTCTATAAAACTACACTCCGAGTTAATCGAGGAGTAATGGGACTCCACGCCCTTGCATGCCTCAACACTACGTCACGGATGCTTTGGGGATGCAATTATGGTTGAATTCACAACGTTGACGACTTGTGGGAACTATCGGAAGTCGTGAACCGGGTAGGAGTTTTATAAGAGCAAGATACATTAATATGGCATATTTTAATAATAATTTATGTTTATTAAAAAAAATATCTTCACGCAATTCCCAATACAGGGGTAGACAGAGGTCAATATAAGTCACGATAGCCGAGTTGTTGGGTGGTCGGAATTTCGAGTCGAGAGACCCGAGTTCGATCTCCAGGTGACAGTACCAATGAGTTTTTCAAAAACCTATGTACGAATTTCATCGTTGGCTTGGACATAAAGGCGGCGACGGGCTCACCACCTGTCACGTTGTCCCGAAAATATCTTCGGTGGAAGGTGGGTCAAAGGAACTTAATTTTTTAAACTAAAACTCTGTCTAATACTGTATTGGGAATTGCATAATTTTATTCTTTTATTAATTGTATAATTTTTTTTGTGTTTGTGATTATTTGTATTATTTTTATTTTGTACTAGTGCTGAATACATGTTTTTTCATTAATTCTTTCATAATATATGACATACATGTATACATGTGTAATAATGTGGCAACAGAATAAAGACATCGCTATTCTTCTCATGGATGAAGAAATAATATCAATAAATTGTCGTCAAGTTATGATGTATGTCACCCTTTTTAATACCATGGGTATATGAAGTCATAACAGCCGAGTGGTATGGTGGTCGGAATTTGAGTCAAGAGATCTGAGTTTGATCCCCAAGGATAGTATCAATGGGTTTTTTCGAAAACTTATGTACGATTTATATGATTGTCTTGGACGTAAAGACGTCGACGGGTCATCACATGTCACGTATCCCAAAATTGTCTTCGGTGGAAGTTGAGTCGAAAGTATTTAATTGTCTAGACCTCCGTCTACCTCTGAATTGGGAATGGAATATATATTATTACATACTCGACAAATGGCGTGATAACAATCTCGAATTACTACTTATTGATACTCGACCAAAAAAGAGCAGACCGGTGTTGGGCAGCAGAGTCTAAGGTGCCAGGTGTCTGGTCATGCGATCGCCAAGCCGCTTACGAGGCAGGGAGTAAGGCAGGGGGTATGACGCAGGCGAGGTAGGGTTGTGACAAAGCCTCCCTAATAATTATATTATTTTTATTTATGTGGAAACCATCAGCAAAAATTATTAGAATAAACCATGTTAAATCATGATACGATAATAGTCATGAGGTTGTTGAGTCAAGAGACCCGAGTTCGATCCCCAGGTGGCAGGCTCGTACCAATGGATGTTTCAAAATCTTATGTACGAATTATGTCTTTGTCGTGACTTTTACTAAAGATGAGCACCAAACAATTGCAGTGAAGTGCAGCGCGAGAACAGCTTGCGAGTGGGACGCGGGCGGCGCATTTGCCTTATTTGGACTTATGTGACACCCTAAAGATCATGATACCTGCCGGTCTGTTCTCTCTGGCTACCCCTCCAGGGCTTGTGTGTATGTCTTTACATAATTATATAAATACTTTCGTACAATCTGTATCCTTGGACACTATAACAGCCTCATCATATTTCATAGTAGTGAAGAGTCTGGTGTTTTTCCTGATCTCATGAAGCAAAGTAAAGTACCCCACTAACTTTAGGCCTATTTCGGTACTACCAACACTTATTAAAATTTTCGAAAAAATTATTCTTAAAATTTCAACTATTAAGATATTTTAATTTAAACAAACTATTACACTATAGCCAGTTTGTATTTAAAAGGGGTCGCTCAACAACCGACGTTGGTGTTGAGCTAATTGAGCATATATGTGAGGCTTGGGAGAGATCACAGGATGCTTTGGGTGTTTTTTGTGTTCTCTCTAAGGCTTTTGATTGCGTTCATCATGAAACACTTATCAGGAAATTACACCATTACGGTATCAGAAATACGGCTCTAAATAAATCTTATTTATCTAATAGAATTCAAAGAGTGGTAATAAATGGTGCATATTCCTCTGGATTGACGGTGGGCGTACCGCAAGGCTCGATTCTCGGACTATTTCTTTTTCCCATTTATTTTAATGATTTACCTTCCTTTTTAGGGAATAAACACGATATAGTACTATTTGTAGATGCTACCTCTGTAATATTTAAAATCAAACGACATGTTGTTACACTTGACGAGGTTAATTGTGCTATGTCAAAAACAGTCCATTAGTTCGATGCTAATAGTTTACATTTAAATAACAATAAGACTAAATTTATAAAATTTTCAACACCTAATGTTAAAAATCTGGGTGATAACGATATACTAATAAATAAGGAAGAGTTGAGGTTTGTGGATACGGCTGTTTTTCTTGTAATAACACTTGATACAAAGCTTCAACGGGGCTCCCATATATCCCAACTTGCGAGTAGGTTAAGCTCTGCAGCATATGATGTAAGAAAAATAAGGTTCTTAATTGATTTACAAACGGCTAGACTTGTTTATTTTAGTTACTTCCGTAGCATAATTTCATATGTTATTCTGCTATGGGGTCTTGCAGCTGACATAGAAACAGTATTAGTTTTACAAAAGAGGACCATACGAGCTATAATTATTATATATATATTGTCTAAATTCCAGAGCATCTCTAAGAGAAAAATTTAAAGAAATTAATATTTTAACACTTGCCTCTCAATATATATTTGAAAATTTAATGTATGTGCATAAAACATTTATTCTTTTAGCAAGGCTTCTGATGTGCATTATGTAAATACTAGGATCAGACACAAGCTTGTAACACCGGTTACTAGACTCCATAGAGTAAGTAACTTGTTCATAGGGTGGTGTATACGCTTCTACAACAAAATCCCGGTAAATGTGCAAAGCCTGTCTATTAACAGGTTTAAGAAATTTATTAAATAAAAACTTTATAGCATGGGTTATTATAATATAAATGATTATATAATATAAATTAATTAATATATTTTATTTTTATTATAATAACCCAGCATGGGTTACAGTAACCCCTGGGAATGAGGTTATCGCTCCCAAGCTATGTCTAGAAAATATAACATCACATTTGTATAATACATTATAGTGTAAAAAATATTGACCGAAAAAGAGAATACCTACGGAGTTCCTTTCGCCTGTTTCTTCTCCGTTAGAGGAACCTCATTACGAAACAGTGGTAGATTATAAATTACTATCGATAAACGTGTGTATATTCTTCTGTCGATAAATAAATGATTTCATTTGATATGAAAATCGAATTTAAGTAAAGAAAATAACATTTTTACAAGTTGCTTGTATAAATATCATACCTTTTATGTAAAACGAAGTTTATGTACGACAAGCAGGTATTGTAGAAAAAGTACAGGAATCGAACCCGTAACCTTCTGAGGTTACGGGATGGGTTTTCCGTTAGGTCCGTTTTAGGTCACCCAGAGGTGACGGACTTGGAAACCTACGTTTCCGTATTCGACTACGCAGGTCGTCAAACAAATTTAAGAAATTTATTCAAGAAACATTATTTAATAACCTTTTTATGAAAATGATGGATACGTTAATGACAGTAACTCCTGAGAATTAGTTGATCGCTCCCAAGCTGTTTCTAATTATTGCATCTTTTTATTGTATTTTATATTAATATCCTTGAGCCAGTTTTTCAAGGTTAAAAGTATTCACTACGAAACTGTAGTGGATTAAAAACGTTATATAATTATACATATACTTTTTATTAATTGTAGCGTCCAGCCTCTGATTGTCAAAACATAATTTATAGACCTGATATAAAAATGGTGGATCACGTAAAAAAATCATTTACATCAATATACGTTGTACCGATGAACGCAAAATCTATGCTAACAACCGCAAAATTAGCCTAAACGCACTTTGCCATAATTAAAAAGCAACATATTCCTCCCCGTGTTAAAGGCAACCCTCTTCCCACCCACCACCCCCTTTCTTTCCACGTTGGTCAGTTAGAAGCCAACTGCCTTACGAGCCATATCGTATCCTTAGAAACTGAAGACAAAACAAAAATAAACATGGCTCTTCGATTTAGTTTTTGTAAAAAAAATTAAAAACTGTCAAATGCTTATATTTTCGGAAATTCAAAGTGCTTAGTATATTTAAAGTGATTTGCCACATCGAATTGCAGAGTAATGGCCGACACGAAATACAACCATCAAGTATGCGAACCAAATTTTTCATCTGACACTTAAACCATATTTTCAAGTCTGAACAAATTTTGTTATGTTCGCATCGCGTTAAAATTCATTGCAACATTCCAAAATGGCTTCCACAACGCGTTTTCGCGCCAAAAAAACAATGCTGGCGGTTGTGTTTTTGGTGATTTTTTATCTGTTTAAAATTAAATTGAAATGACGACGTATATCGTGAGACGAAAGTGAAAATGTGAACTCTTGCATGTGTTACATTTGTGTACATTAGTGTGTTTGTGTGACAGTAGTGATCAGTTTTGCCTGTAAAAACTCCTCGCAAAGGTTTGTATTTTATAGTGCAATCTTTTATATTTAAATTCGAACCGTGACTTAGTCATAGGGCATTGAAGAAAGACTTTTTGTTGACATGCTTTAGAATGACGTCAACAGTTTTGTTTTGTATTATTACTACCAAAACCTGGTCACTGCATAATCTTTGCCTAATTTTTAATTTATAAAATGCTCAACATAGAACTCTTCAAAGGTACTGTAACTAATGGTAGACTTTGTCTATTGCTGTGTGTGTTATTAATAAGTATTTAGTATACGTTATATTTAGTATAAAATTTAATACTCTATTTGTATGTGTGGGTGTCGTATGAAGCGTCTTAGCGAGACAAAGCCTTATAAATCTCAATGGTTACTGATAGATGGCGCTATAACTATCTTGAAAAATCACCAGACCACATATAACAGGGACGGGGACGGGCAGCAACGTCATAGCTAACCACATACTAAATAACTACCGTTATCCACCATTATATATATAATAGTAACGGTAGCCGAATAGTTGGGTGTTCGGAATTTCGAGGCAAGAGACCTGAGTTCGATCCCCTGGCGGCAGGCTAGTACCAATGTGTTTTTCAAAAAACTTATTTACGAATTATATCGTTGGCTTGGACATTAAGACGGTGACGGGCTCACCACCAGTCACGTTGTCCCGAAAATATCTTCGGTGAAAAGTGGGTCAAAGGGACTTAATTGTCTCACCTTGTACTCTGTCTACCCCTGTATTGGGAATTGCGTGAAGATATTTATTTTTTTTATGTATATATTCATATGTTCTGTATGGCTATCCATTAGTATTGTGATAAAACACGGATTTATCTTGTCTGTATATTGTACTGTGTCCCGTGGGTGTTGTAACAGGCGACTATGGGTAAAGTCTTAAATATACAATTGGTTACGGATAGGCAGTGGAATCTCGAAAAATATGAGACCAAAATTTAGAATAGAATAGAACATGAAAAAACCGCAATCAGCACAAGCAATTCATATATATCACCAATTACAATAACATTAACATTAAACAATAATATTAAGTCTAAATAAATAGTAATTAAATATATAATAAAACAACTCGAATAAAAAAAAGGGACTTAATTGTCTAGACTAGAGCTCTGTCTACCATTGTATTGGGAATTGCGTGAAGATATTTATATTTATATTTTTGAGTCGCATTGTACTGACCTGAGAAGGTTGGCTCAGCATGTGCTGTGTGAATAAGGTCTCACTGCGCTGATATTCAGCCAAAAAACATATTCATTGGGTTTACGTACGTAGGAATACTATTACGTGTAGCCTAATAATAACGTTAATTTAGCAATTCGGTGACGGGCATCAGCAAAGGTGCGAGGTGTCTAGTATTGCGATCGCCAATCAGCTTGTCAAGCGTTTCGATTACGGCAAATCCAGTCGTATAAGAGGCTTATGTCCTGCAGGGAAATTTGAAAGACTGTTATGATGCAGAAACATACTACATACAAATTTAATTTAAATTTATTTATTTTCGAAAAGTTATGACTTTTAAGACTATTATTACTTTTATTTTAGAAAAATATTGTGTTACTACGTGTTAATACGTGTTTTAAAGGCCCCACCAATTTCAGTAGCATCTATCTTATGGCTTGCTATAAATATTTAGAAGCAGACGTAGACAATAATTTAATGTATTTATTTTTACATAACAATGTATTGGGACTTGCGTGAATATATTGGTTTATATATCTTTTTGATATAATAATATAGACGATCCGATAGCCCAGTTGGTAATGATTCTACCTTCGAAGCTAAGGGTTGCGGATTCTAATACAATTAATACCAAACAGTAATGTGATGAATATGAATCTTTGTACTCGAATCATGGATGTTTATATGTATATACGAATATTTATCTACGTAAATATATCTGCATGTAAGTACATTATACCGTTAGCTTTGACGTTCAAAAGGCAATAGGCTCACCACCTGTCACGTTGTACTCAATAAGCTTCGGGAAAAAGTAGGTGGAAAAAGGACTAAATCAAAGGTTCCCAGAATTTTTCTCGTAGACTGCAGAGGTTCCGAGGAACCTCAGCACCTAAATTCCTACAGTGTTTCTAAAACTCGTCAAAAATGCGAAGATTAGATCAAACTAAAGAAATTTACGTCTCGCCTATAATAATATTCGTAAGGATTAAATACAAAGCAACAGATGTGTTATTAAAAAAAATACATAACGTCATATCCAATACAGGGGTAGACAGAGATCTAGACAATTAAGTCCTACTATTTGTCCCACTAATTGTCCTTTCGATCCACCTTCAACGAAGACATTTTTTGAGACAAGACGGTGAGCCTGTCGCCGTCTTTATGTCCAAGCCAACGATATAAATCGAACGTAAGATTTTGAAAAATCCCCATTGTTACGAGCTTACCACCTGGTGATCGAACTCGGTTCCTGGACTAGAATTACAATCACCCAACCACATCGTGCTTTTATTTTGATTCACATAAATTCAATTATCCAACACCAAAAACGGATAATACTAGTCCTCGCAATAGTGACTCAGCGTTCAAGAATAATTATAAATTTGAAAGTCCAAACCCACGCGTGCATCTTGAAATCATGCTAATGGAGAAGAATCTTATTATATCCGACGCTAGACGTTCTCCACGGCTTCATCCGTAGTTTACTGTGCTTTAATTTTCCGTGGTATTTTTCATTTATTTCTTAAAGCATTTTCCTAATATATTTGGGAAACCTTTCACACCTTTTGGTACAAGGTGATAGGACTATCGCCCTGCTACAATCCAAGCCATCGTGACACTATACTAACATAGATACATATTTAGATATATAAATATTCACATACATATATAGATAAAGGATAACATCACAACATTGCTCTGATCCCAAGGTAAACAGTTTAAACACTTGTGTTGTGGGATCGGAAACAACGAAGCCACCACAAACACTCGAACTCGAGAAAATGTAGAAAAAGTGTTTCCAACATTGACCCGACCGGGAATC
This sequence comes from Sericinus montela, assembly GCA_029286605.1. NCBI lineage: Eukaryota > Metazoa > Arthropoda > Insecta > Lepidoptera > Papilionidae > Sericinus > Sericinus montela. The sequence continues at coordinate 3,215,201 of JAGSMR010000036.1, forward strand.
TAATCCGGGACACAAAGAGCCGGCGAAAACATGGAAACCGGTGCGTACGCCACTCGCAATTCCCAAAACTGGGGTAGACAGAGGTCTAGTCTAGACAATTAAGTCCCTTCGAACCACCTTCCACCGAAGATATTTTCGGGACAACGTGACAGGTAATGAGCCATAAGAATGTACATTCGTTTATCGATAGTAATTTTTAATCTACCACAGTTTTGTAATAAGGTTTCGTATTATTCCTCTGTCATTTTCTTTCTTTCAAAAGCCTACCAAAAGTGTGGACCTCCGTGGACGATTGGTATAGAATTCTGTTTTCATGGTGTCGCCTGCTCTGAGCTCCAGGGTTTGATTTCCAGTCAGGTCAGTGTAGAAAACACTTTTTCTACATCTTCTCGGGACTGGGTGTTTGTGCTAGCTTCGTTTTTTTTTTTATTTTATAGTGTTATGAAAAGTAGTGCTTAAGCTACTTACTTTGACATCAGAGCAATGTATGTGACGGTGTCCCTATCTATCTATGTATTTATGATTTATTAAAATTAGTCCACTGGTGAACATAGGCTTCTACTTTCTTCTACGAGTAGCGTAAACACTGGTTTTCAAGGTGTCGCCATCACGAGGTGCCGGGTTCGATTCCCGGTCGGGTCAATGTAGAAAAAAAAACACTTTTTCTATATTTTCTCGGGTCTGTGTGTTTGTGGTGCCTTCGTCGTTGTGCATCTTACATTGGGATCGGAGCAATGTATGTGATGATATCCCTATTTATATATGTATTTATTATTATTATTATTATTATTTATAACTGGATTTTAAATAGGCTACTTTGTTTTAATAGGCTGTAAAGGGGTTCTGATTATATAGCCAAAAGACAACAGAACAGAAGTAGAAGAGATAACTACTACTAGGTAGGCACTACACTACACTAGGTCTCTTTAGCTACCTGTATACGAAATTCTAGGACGTGTATGTGTTGCCAGCTCAGAGGTCTCCGGGTTCTATTCCTACACGGGTCTATGTAGGTAGATAGATAGATCGTTTCAAATGTGTGTTTTTGTAGCACCTTCGTTCTTTCCGATTCCATGAAACAAATGCTATAGCAACTTACTAAAGCGACCGACAGTAAGTCCTTTCGGCCCACCTTTCACCGAAATTTTTTTTCGTATCTAGTGGTAAGCCTGTCGCCGTCTTTAAGTTCAAGCCAACGATATAAATCGTATATAAGTTTTATGAAAAAACCCTTTGACACGAGCCTACCATCCAATCGAACTGACTCGAGTTCGATTGGATGGTAGGCTTCGAATTCCGAACAACCAACCACTCGGCTTTCGTGACATGCTAACAATATAGCTTGGTTTATTACCACGTTACTACGCATAGGTAGTCCATGTGGTAACGGCGAAAGAATATTGCCACTCCCTTTCTTCCCGTGGTTGTACTACTAAGGAGACGGCCCTGAATATCGTTACGGCAACCGATGAATGACGAAAAAATTAGACCGAAGATGGGTAGCAGCATCTGAGGTGCGAGTGGTTTGGTTTTGCGATCGCCAATCCGCTAGCCATGCGTGGCAATTATGGCAAATATATATGTTGAGAGGCCTATGTCCAGCTGTGGACTTTAACAGGCCGTTATGTATGTATGTATGTACGTATAGGTTTGTTACCACCTCAAAAAATTTAAAGTTACAAAGTTCTGTCGCATTGTAGCTCATTACGAGTGCCCTCGGCGGTGACCTTGCACCCCTACGTCGCATATAAGGGTTGCTATGCACTTTTAAAACTTTCTCCGATTTAGCTTTCGTTTCACGTATAATCTCTAACGGGTTAGCCAGATAGAACAGATCACCAAATGTCACGATCCTTACATACCTCTTTCGTTTCTTTCAATTTCATCATTTTCTTCATACATATGCGTCTAGGTATCCGAGTACTCTTGACCGTCCTCTCTTCGAGCAATTTGCTCACATGATCTACGAATGTTAGTCTCGACCTACCTCGACACCTCTTAATTTTAACTTTTGCGCTAAATATTTTCTTAGTTTTCTCCTTTATACTGATTTAGCTGCTCTGTTTAAATCGATAAGTATGACAACTTGCCTTTTGCACCCGTGGTTGTACTACTAAGGAGACGGCCCTGAATATCGTTACGGCAACCGATGAATGACGAAAAAATTAGACCGAAGATGGGTAGCAGCATCTGAGGTGCGAGTGGTTTGGTTTTGCGATCGCCAATCCGCTAGCCATGCGTGGCAATTATGGCAAATATATATGTTGAGAGGCCTATGTCCAGCTGTGGACTTTAACAGGCCGTTATGTATGTATGTACGTATAGGTTTGTTACCACCTCAAAAAATATAAAGTTACAAAGTTCTGTCGCATTGTAGCTCATTACGAGTGCCCTCGGCGGCGACCTTGCACCCCTACGTCGCATATAAGGGTTGCTATGCACTTTTAAAACTTTCTCCGATTTAGCTTTCGTTTCACGTATAATCTCTAACGGGTTAGCCAGATAGAACAGATCACCAAATGTCACGATCCTTACATACCTCTTTCGTTTCTTTCAATTTCATCATTTTCTTCATACATATGCGTCTAGGTATCCGAGTACTCTTGACCGTCCTCTCTTCGAGCAATTTGCTCACATGATCTACGAATGTTAGTCTCGACCTACCTCGACACCTCTTAATTTTAACTTTTGCGCTAAATATTTTCTTAGTTTTCTCCGTTATACTGATTTAGCTGCTCTGTTTAAATCGATAAGTATGACAACTTGCCTTTTGCATAAGCGGCATCTGGCCCTTCTGTATTTCAGTATTCAAGTGAGACTCAATATTCACTTACATGTGGAAGTAGTTACTTAAATAAAACAAAGGAATTTACATACATACTATGTAGAGGTTAAAAAGTGCTTTGTACATTGACCGAAAATGGGTGCTCAGAGCTGGCGACACTATGAAATCCGGTGTGTACGCTACTCGTCAACACAGAACATACATACAAATATACATACATAAAGCCCACTGTAGGACAAACGTCTCTCCCATACGGGTTTGCCGTAATAGCCATACTTAGCACCACACGTACTAAACTAATGTTGTGGAGCCCTTTGTCGTAGAGAAGGAGCGCCACAACATTAGTTTAAACTGTAGTAAGGTATATGTTACGATAATCGAGTGGTTGGGTGGTCGGAATTTCGAGTCAAGAGACCCGAGTTCGATCCCCAGGTGGCAGGCTCGTACCAATGGGTTTCTCAAAAACTTATATACGAATTATATCGTTGGCCTGGACATAAAGACGGCGACGGGCTCACCACCTGCCACGTTGCCCCGAAAATATTTTCGGTGGAAGGTGTGTCGAAGGCCCTTAATTGTCTAGACTAGACCTCTGTCTGCCTCTGTATTGGGAATTGCGTAGTAAGGTCTTTAAACGACATACATACATAATAGTCAGTAAAACGTCACTTTAGGAATGCCCTCTACATCGCACTTTAGGCGCAGCTGCCCGTCAACGGTATTCTGGAATCTGGTCTGGTATTAAATATTACTTGGTAAGGTTCGAAATATACGTGGACAAGTGAGCAACAAAGAATTTTTAAAAATAAAATAATATAAAAAAGTACTATCGTAGTCACGATAGCCGAGTGGTTGAGTGGTCGGAATTTCAAGTCAGACCAGAGTTCGAACCCCAGGTGGCAGGTTCGAAGCAAGGGATTTTTCAAAAACTTATGTACAAATTATATCGTCGGATTGGACATAAAGACAGCGACGGGCTCATCACCGGTCACGGTGTCCCGAAAAATATATTCGTTGGCAAGTGGGTTGAAGGGACTTAATTGTCTAGACTAGACCTCTGTCAGAGGAGCGCTTTACACGTTTTTCACTTCACACCTACAAAAATAAATATTGGATCATAATTTTCGCCGAGCCGGACCGAACACTATCACTAATGAGTCGTACATTTTGACAGGTGGAAGTGTGAGCTCGTTTGAACGGATATTGGTTACAAATTGCTCTCGGCGGCGCCCATTTAATATATTAAAGCCAATGGAAGGCTGTGTTTACACTATGTACTACATTTTTACTGTCGTAAGTTAAAGCTTTATTTTCTGATATCCTGTGAAATCGATTAATTTATATAATAATCATACTGAAGAGTGGAATGGCGTATACAACGGTTGTTTTGTATGATGTCACCAGCTCTGAGGTCTCGATTTCGATTCTTGGTCGAGGTAGATAACCACTTTTTCTACTTTTTCTCGGATTCCATTCCATAAGGCAATTGCTAAAGCTTCTTACATTGGAATGAGAGCAAAGTATGTGATGTTATCCTTATCTTTGTATGTATTTTATTTATTTATACGTAACGCTTTCAAAATTCAGCTCAGCCGTTTTCTTCTTTGAAACATTTTTAGAAGACTTGCCATAATCGTACTTAGGGACTTTTAAAGCATTACAACGTTAAGGCGGAGGTCGCGGTTACAAATCCCGTTTGTGTCAGGATTTTCGCTTTCCCAGTAGATGACATCGTAACTACCCTTTTGTCCTATTTGTTATATTAAAAAAAATCTTCAGGCAATTCCCAATACAGGGGTAGACAGAGGTAAAGTCTAGATAATTAAGTCCCTTTGACCCACCTTCCACCGAAGATATTTTCGGGACAACGTGACAGGTGTTGAGCCTGTCGCCGTCTTTATGTCCAAGCCAACGATGAAATTCATACATAAGTTTTTGAAAAACTCATTGGTACTGCCACCTGGGGTCGAACTCGGGTCTATCGACTCGAAATTCCGACCACCTTACAAGTCGGCTATCGTGACATTTAAAAAATTTATAAGTTATAAAAAATTGTTAACATTATTTACACATACGTACGTATGTATGGACTTTAACAGGCCGTTTAGTATGTATATACTAAACGGCCTGTTAAAGTCCATTGCAGGACACAGACCTCTCCGCAAATCTCCTCAAAATTAAGCGGACCGGTGACGGGCAGAATAATCTAAGATACGAGGTATACAGCATTGCGATTGCCAATCCGCTTGCCAAGCATAGCTGTTATAACAAACCGTCAGTTATGGGAGAAACCTATGTCCTGCAATGGACTTCTACAGGCCTTTAGGTAAGTAAATCAGAAATAAGTAAATCAAATAATAAATAAGTAAATCAGTATATGAAGAAATTCTTTTCACTTATTCAAATAAAGTCAACATCTAGTATTTCTGATTATATTTGATAGTTTATATACTCATACCTCCAGTTCTTTCTGTTTGTAAAGAAATTTCCGAACGCAACCACTTCTGAAACCTATTTTCACGTCGTAAATGGGAAATAGGGTCGACGTGTTTCCGCCCGGAAACCGCTTATTTCCCGTGTTGTCATATTTCTAACCACATTTTTACCGTGATTCGAATTTGGATTATTTTGCCACTGTTTTAATCAAGTGTCGTTTTCAAGTATTTACAAGACTGCATATATTACAGAATAGATATATTTTTACATACTTATGTAATTAAATACAATCACAAGTAGAGAAAATATTTATTTTATTTATTCAACATAATAATGTGTTAAAATATTCAATAAAAATTTAATTATCGACATAAGTAAAGTCGATGGTATTTGTATACATATGTCTGTATCCCTAAATCATATTGCAATAATTTTACAGTCAGTTTTATAATATAAACATTATTCTTGGTACACTTCTTTTTATTCTATACTAAGGGTTTTTCACACGAAGAAAAAAAAGTTAAATACTACGGGTATATCTCTGATATCATACGCATACAAAACATATGCACCTAGGCTTATATGATCTAATAACACATTAAAATTCACTTTTACTTATTCTACATTTATTTATATTAAAACACCTGATCAGTTTCGCCTTTATGGTATTATTTTTACAATTGTAACAAGAAACCTTCTATAACGCCATAAACGCGAAACCGGTCAGGTATTTTAATATAAATAAATGTGGAATATTTTAATGTGTTTAACATTAAAATTCACTGTTACTTAAAAAGATGAAACTCTACCAATAGACAACAATGGTGAGTATTCAACAAATTATATCATCTAGTTCAGTCTTGTATTTTAATGTTACTTCGTCCAGAAATATGACTGTGGTACGGAACTTTCTAAGGCGTGTCGTTTTACTACATTGTTAGAAAACTGTTAGAAATAAAAGCAGTTAAGTTGAAACAAGTTATAATTACAGTGTAACACGATATACGAGAACCCGATTGCTTGTTGGTAGTGACACTGCCTTCGTGGCTAAGGGTTGCAGGTTCGTATCTCGCTAGAGGCTGATACTTGTAAAATAAATATGAATGATTACACTCGAGTTGTGAGAGTTAAAAAAATATAGACAGTATTTTAAACAAATAAATCCTTTCCACGTACCTTCCACCGAAGACATTTTTGGGATTACGTGACAGGTGGTGAGCCCACCGCCGTCTTTAAACCAGGCCAACGATATAAATCGTACATAAGTTTTTGAAAAAAAAACACTGGTACGCCTGCCACCTGGGGATCGAACTCGGGTCTCTTGACTCGAACCACCCAGCCACTCGGCTATCGTGACTATCAATCGGTTATGGGAGTTACTAAGTTTTTATAAATATTTATTTATATAAAAATCTCTGTGTCTGTATATTGTACTGTTGGACACTTAGACAGTGATTGGCTCACCACCTGTCACACTGTTCCAAATAGGCTTCGGAAAGTGGGTCGAAAGTACTTAATTGTCTCTACCTCTATCTACCCCAGTATTGAGAATATGCGTGAAGGTGCATAACTGTCATCGAGACTTGAAACGTAGTAGACCGGGACAGAAATTCCAAAAAAAAAGGGACTTAGTAGTCCGATATGTCACACTCTTTTTACCCGACTGCCGCAGAAGGAAGATAAAATTTTACGAATGTAAACATATTAAAGTTCATATACCCTGATGATACCCTATGGCGAAACCGGTCGGATTGTTGTGAAAGAGACTATTATAGAGTATAGAATTGTTAAATTTATTATCTGTAATGGTATTACATTTCTCTGTATACTCTGTGGTATCAAAATAATGTGCGCCATCTACTATTCTTTATACACAATAAAGTTACTTCGAGCAAGCTACATACTTATATTCAGAATAAAGTAGCGTAAATATAGGTACTCTTTGTAGTACATTAAAAGAGATTATGATGTTTAATTATTACCCGTGTGGTAACGGTGTAAGAATTTTGCTACTCCCTTTCTCCCCGTGGGTGTCATAAGAGGCGACTAAGGGAAACAGCCTAGAATATCATGATGGCAACCGAAAGACGGGATAACCATCTCTAAAAATATCAGACAAAAATAATCAGACCGAAGATGGGCAGCAGCGTCTAAGGTGTGACGTGTTTGATACTGCGATCGCCAATCCGCTTGCCAACCTCAGCGATTATAGCAAAGCCTCCCAATGGGAGAGGACTATGTCCTGCAGTGGGCTTTAATAGGCCGTTAAGTATGTATGTATGTATATAGTCATTGTGCTTAAATTAAAAAAAAAACTATTGACAGGACTGAATCCGAACCCGTGCCTTCAATCATGCCGCGGCAACACTTTTACCTCTGAGCCACCGTCTCCTACATGGCGCGATTAATAACTTCTACCATAAAAAAAACTTCTAAGAGGCATAAAGAGCATACTTATGAAAACGTAGTAAAAGTACAGTCAACTTACGAACCTCCTGTTTTTGTTTTCCTGAAGTTAAAAGAAAAAAAAACATTATTTAAATTATTCCGCTCCGCCATCAGTCATATGTGACCGACATTAAATGGCATTACCCACGTTACCAATAACAAAATAACTCCCCTAATTTATACAAGTGTTAATTATAAAAGTCCGAAAGAAACGATTACCCCGTGAAATTGTAAAAAACCCCACCATGCCAGCCAAGGGCGTACTTCGTCCTTGACGCGGTTTCCTCAAATAGGCTTATCGGTGCCATGATCTTACCATGATCTGTGCCAAGGTTGCTCATTGGCTATTTTGTAGAAAGAAATTAGGGCTAACGATTTTGTTGAACGACTCGAACGACCTATACGGGGCTTCGTTACATATATTTAATGATTTTATTGGTCAGAGTAATTGGCCGGGATAAGGAAACTTCTTTAAATTGGAGTTGTACTCCTTATGAGTCGATTTTCATATATACATAAAATAATAAATAAATAATAAGTATCTTCACGCAATTACGCTTCAGCGGCAATAGCCTAATGGCGTAGAAATGGTTAAGGTTAGATTGCAGGTTCGACCCGCCATTCGACTACTGTCGTATACCAACTCCAGACACAAGCATTGCAGCTTAATTGGAGTGGTTAACAGGAATACTAGTAATGTTATTCGGCAGTGCTAGTATTCTTTTAAAAAAAATCCCAATACAGGGGTAGACTAGACAATTAAGTCCCTTTGACCCACCTTCCACCGAAGATATTTTCGGGACAACGTAACAGGTGGTGAGCCCGTCTTTATGACCAAGCCAACTATATAATTCGTACATAAGTTTTGAAAAACCCATTGGTACGAGCCTACCACTCGGGGATCGGGACCTACAACTTGGGTTTCTTGACACGAAAATTCCGACTGCCCATTCACTCGGCTATTGTGACTTGACTATTCACACTTCACCATTCGTGACATCACATATGCATACATAGCCTTAAAAAATTGCCAAACTATCTTTCTGCGAGTGTTATAAAAACGACTTGAAAATGATAATGGCGACCAACAAATAGCATGATCCATTACTCGAGTACAACATTTATATTCATCAAATTACTCCCAGCGGGATTCGAATCCCCAACCTTGGCTTCGAAGGCAGGGTCACTACTAACTCTGTCGTACGTAATTATTGTATTACTTCATGATTTTTCTACAAAGTAAACATACAAAAATAATACATGAAATTACTCCCATTTCTATTTCTATGTAAATCACGTAACAACGTGTTAGAAATAAATAGGGCACATGCAAAAAAATCTCGGTCGTGTTCGTTTCATTCATATGAAAATAAATTTTTCACATTTTCCATAATTAACGACGAGAAATAACACAGGCGGTTCAGTAATGAAAGTTTGTGTAGGAATTCTTTTATTGATGGTGTGGTCATATTGGTAGCGGGATAAAAAATTATAAAATAAATATCTTCTCGCCATTCCCAATACAGGGGTAGACGGAGGTCTTGAAGTCTAGGAAGACATGACATGAAAATGGCGACGGGCTCACCACAGTGTGACAATAGTCCCAAAAATGTCTTCGGTGAAATGTCGGTCGATAGGACTTAAATGTCTATACCTCGATCTACCTCAATGCTTGGAATGGCGTGAAGAATTTTTTTTTATTATTTTATGTATTTCTCAGAACTAATATTTTTACAATTTTTTTCTTTTTGTATAAACTCGTACTAATCGAATATATTCGAGAACTGATTTTTATCGAGCATCCAGCGATTTTATACACAATAACTCTATTGTTTCTAGAAATAATTTTTATTTCTTTATGAAGAATTATTTTATACTTTTTAGTTCGATTAACCATTAATGCGTGTTTTGTAGTTAGTTATTTTAAACTATAAGTTATTTTGTAGCTCAATTCCCTTTTGCAATCTTATAAAAGCCCCTTAGTCATCATTGTATTGTCATCAGATGATAAGTCTAAGAAGTTTAAATTAAATCTGATCGATAGATGTGAGTCAAAATCGAGTTTAAATTTTGGTTACAAACATATATACATACAGGTGAATGTAATAAAATAGTGTTAAAAAGAAACCGCTGTATTGCGTATTTTGAGTTCGATTTCTGGTAGAGTTCGATCGCCCGGTGGCAGGCTCGTACTATTAAGTGTTTTCAAGAATATTATTTAAATCGGTAGCTTGGATAGAAATACGGAGACGGGCTCACCACCTGTCAGATTACGCCAAAAAATTTCTTTAGTGGAAGGTGGTTTAAAAAGGATTTATTAGTCTAAACCTCTATTTAACAGAATATTGAGAATGACAAGAGGGTATATCTTTTCATCAATTTGAAAAATGACCTTAGTATATTATTTTTTCTTATACGTTTTATCTCTAAGACAAGAAAAAAGTACGAAATACAAGAAAAAAGTACGAAATAACAGACTCAATGCCTAGAAGCATTTTCTCGCTGTGTACTTTCTACTTTTGTTTGATTATTTATATTACATTTATAAATAATTATTTTTTCCAATTAATATTCAGATCAAATCTTTCGTAAATCGCTTATAGCTCTCCCGTTGACACCCAAACCATGCACCACGTCGCAAGTTTCCACATTTATTTAGGTTATATGTCGTAAGCTGTTAAACGAAACTTAAAAAATCTCTATCGATCATAATGGTCCACACAAAGGCCGACAAACGAGTGTGACATGTAGTTGCGACAATCCAAGTGAGAACACAATGGGAGGCAGAATTCGTTCTGTGGGAATTAAGCATCTTTGCGTAATTTATAGATTGAATTATCTCAGTTAGTTGAGAAAGAGTCAAGATAGCCGAGTGGTTTGAGTCAAGAGACCCGAGTTTGATCCCCGGGTGTCAGGCTCGTACCAATGGGTTTATCAAAAACTTATGTACGAATTATATCGTTGGCTTGGACCTGTAACGTTGTCCCGAAAATATCTTCGGTGGAAGGTAGGTCAAAGGGTCTAGACTTAATTGTCTAGATTATACCTCTGTCTACCACTATATTGGGAATTGCGTGGTGATATTTATTTATTGGTTGAGAGAGCTTTCCAAGATTACGTAATGAGGTTCTTCTAATAGAGGAACTCCTCCTCTAATCCTGATGTGGCGACATCTATGTCTACACATAAGAAGCTCGCTAGTGGCGGATTCAGGAAACGCATTGACGTTCTACATCGCGCTATCGAAGTTCGCACGATTATAAGTATATATACGATTACCGATAGCGCACACAGTGGAGGAGACGTCCTCCCCAGGTCACGATCACCCGACCTCGCAGGTAGCTACCCTTTTCCTGCATCACATCATCCGCTACAATGGTGATCCCGACGTGATCTCACCTCCAAGACCACTGAAGAACAACGAAGCGAGCCTCTCCAACAACATCGTCGACGTCATCAGCGCAGTCACAGCACTGGACTACTGTCGGCACAACGCGTGCTTCCTAGTCCTGTCAGCCACTGAGGATCATCAACGACGGGCCACCTTCTCCTCAGGCTGACACTGCAGCATCGGCATTCTGACCATACATCTCGACTCACCGTAGATCTGGTCACAGCCGCTCACCGCAACGCCAGATTGCTCAACGTCAAGCTCTCCGCACTTCCGACCTCCAGTCTCAGCAGGGGAGTGATGTGGCGACATCTATGTCTACACATAAGAAGCTCGCTAGTGGCGGATTCGGGAAACACATTGACGTTCTACATCGCGCTATCGAAGTTCGCACGATTATAAGTATATATACGATTACCGATAGCGCACACTGTGGAGGAGACGTCCTCCCCATGTCACGATCACCCGACCTGGCAGGTAGCTACCTTTTTCCTGTACCACATCATCCGCTACACTATTAACAGGTTTAAGAAATGATTTAAAGGAAAACTCTTTAAGAAGGATTATTACTATAAAAATACACGTGTATATTAGTAAACACTGGGATAGTGTATATTAGTAAACACTGGGGAGTATATGACAGTAAACACTGGGAATGAGGTGATCGCTCCCAAGCTATTTCTAGAAAATATCATATCACATTTGTATAATACATTATATTATAAAATAGAGATTGACCAAAAAAGAGGATACTTACGGAGTCTCTTTCGCCTGTTTCTTCTCCGTCAGAGGAGCCTCATTACGAAACGATGGTAGAATAAGAAACGACAATCGATAAACGAATGTACATTCTTGTGTCGGTGAATAAAAGATTTGATTTGGAGAAGAAACAGACGAAAGAAACTCCGTAGTCATTCTCTATTCACTTTTTGTAAACATTGTTGTAATAATCTAACGGAAATAAAAATTATGACATTTACTTAATAATTACAAAAATTACCTGTACCGAAATAACAGAAAATAAAATCCTATAGGTGACTTTATTATTAAAAACAATCTTCGGGGATAGACACAGGTCTAGACAATTGGTCCTTTCGAACCACCTTCCACCGAAGATATTTTTTGTGTCATCGTGACAGGGGGTGAGCCCGTCACCGTCTTCATGTCCAATCCAACAATATAAAATGTAAACAAGTTTTGAAAAAAACCATTGTTACGAGCCTAGGAAATCGAACTCGGTGTCTCTTGACTCGAATTCCGATCACTTAACCTCTCGGCTATCGTGACTATGAGCTTCATAATTGGGTATATATATATATATATATAATTATACAGTTCCGTTCAAATTACTTATACAAAAATATCTTCACGCCATTCTTAATACAATAGACTGAGATCCTTTCCTACTGTGTCCGTCCTAGACAACGAAGTCCTCTCGTGGTAGGTTGAGAGCATGTCGCCGTCATTATGTCCAAACTAACGATGTAAATACTATAGTAGTTTTGAAAAAACCCCGTTGGAACAAGCTTTGGGTATAGAACTCCGGTCTCTTGTCTCGAATACCGATCACCAAACCACTCGGCTACCGTGACTAATTTTATTTAATGTATTTCTATTTCATGTAGATGAATTTTATCTATTACACCGAGTAATTTGGATAGTTAATAATAATTTAATGATAATATCTCAACAAGTAATTTGGACGAATAGCTTAAAAATGTCATGATAAGATACACTTGAGTGGCGCGTCATAATGCGCCTGCTATAAATCTGGCGAGTTCGCCGTCCGCGCGCCAGCACGTCATGCGCTTCGCCTCCTTCTTTCCTCACTCACCCGCTCAGTTGTCATCTTATTGCCGAAGGCTGAACACGTATTATCATGTTGACAGATGAAAATTCAAAATTTACTACAAAGATATACAGTATAAGAACTGACAATGGTTGGGGAAGAAAGGTTCTCGAATGGCAACTTCGTATAGGCAGACGCAGTGTAGGACGATGATTCGAGATGGTCACTCCATCTCTTGCTTGCAAAATGTTGCAGTAAGTCAAGGATGCAGGTGACTGGGGACCGTTCGTTGTTGAAAGCTTTGGGAGGAGGCGCATGTTCAGCAGTGGACTCTTGATAGGCTGTAAAGAAGAAGAAGATATACAGTATGGAAATGAACAGAACCGGTTGCACGCAAGCGTGCGGCGCGCACTGTGCGAGCCTTGCGCGAATTGCGCTTAGGACACGCGCCGAACTATTACAGTAACATGGGTGCAGAGCGCAAACGGCGTGTTCGCTAGATTTGGACGCACCCTTAGACGTCAGCATTTAGTGCGGGAAAGGAGGGGCGGTCTAGACAATGACATTACAATTGTATATATACTCAGTTATAAAGCCATCACTATAGGATTATATTTGCTGTTATTTCCGTAGTTATATTTGTAATTTATTTACAAATATAACTACTAATTCTATTTATTATTAAGTATTCTTATCCTTTATTTTTAATCTATCAAGATTAAAAGTAAAGGATAAGGATACTACCGGATTTCTTTCCGTTAGCGGGACCTCATTACGAAACAGTGGAAAATTGAAAAATTACGATCGATTAATGTTATGTATGTTACTTATATCGATTAATTTTTTATTTATTTATTTATAAATTTATGCACACATAATGTTATTTATAAAAATTAAACAAAGAGTTTGCACAAGGGCACTGCTTATTCCAAAAAACTGAAATATCTTCCAGCAGAGAATACTTCATTAAATAAGCAATATTTCAATATGGCTGATTCGAAAGATGACATTATCCACGAGGGTCACGATAGCCGAGTGGTTATCGGGAATTTCGAGTCAAGAGACCCGAGTTCGATCCCCAGGTGGCAGGCTTGTTCCAATGGGTTTTGCAAAAACTTATGTACGAATAGTATCGTTGGCTTGGGTATAAAGGCGGCGACGGGCTCACCACCTGTCACGTTATTTCAAAACATATCATCGAAGAAGTTGGGTCGAAAGGACTTAACTGTCTACCTCTGTCTACTTCAGTATTAGGAATGGCGTAAAGATATTTTTTTTATTTATTCACATTACATTATTTAAAAAGGTCGTTAGCAAGATCTAAGCTCAGGGTCACGACAGCTATTAATTATAGGAGAAATAAAAAAAACAGCTTACAAACATTAACGGTGACAGAAAAATTAACCACCGTTCATATTTAACAACCCTTCAGAACGCTACCCTATTTTGAGAAAACAACAATTAATTTTAAAATATATGAAATATGTTCCTTAGTAAACATTTATATACTTTTGTTATAATTTTAAAGCACGTTAGCAACGCTGTGATTTTTGTTATTAAGTAAATGTAAGGAAGGTATAGCGAAACTCGCGGTCCGACTTCGAATCCCGCACATGACAGATGATTTTTAAAGCTTTTCATTTATACATAAACAACAACGCTTTCAGGATGCTGTTGCGGCTGCCCGGGCGTTGCTGGCGTCCTGTATGTTTGTGGAGGCGCGTATGGATACCTTTCAAGCGATAATCCGCAAAAACAGCCTCTTTGACGCAGTAGGGTAGCAGTTTGAGGGGTAGGAGCAATAGCATTCTGAGGGCGTTATCTGTTAGAAGTGACTGCCCCGTCCAGAACCTTTTAATATTACTAACCATTTGATATGGATAACTTTTTGTCCGATATACATGAATTATTATTATTATTTAAAAAAAAACTTCACGCCATTGCCAATACAGGGGTAGACAGAGGTCTAAGCAATTAAGTTCTTTCGAATCACCTTCCACCGAAGATATTTTTGGGATAACGTGAGCCCAAGATTTATATATACGAATCTTTCATTTTTTTATAGAAAAGGGAGGCAAACGAGCAGGTGGCTCACGTGATGGTAAGAGATTACCGCCGCCCATGAACACCCGCAATACCAGAGGCATAGCAGATGCGTTGCCGCCCTAGGAGTGCCCCCTCCCCAGATTTGGGGGAAGGGGGTGTGTGGGCCACCGGTTACCTGCACTCACCAGACGAAACGCAGAAGTTTGTTAGACTTCTGTTAGTATTCTTATCCTTTTTTTAATCTAACAAGATTACGAAAAAGCGGTAGATTAAAAAATGAATCGAGTCAAGAGACCCGAGTTCGATCCCCAGGTGGCAGGCTCGTACCAATAGGTTTTACAAAAACTTATGTACGAATAATATCGTTGGCTTGGACATAAAGACGGCAACAGGCTCACCACCTGTCACGTTGTCCCAAAAATATCTTCGGTGGAAGGTGGGTCTAAGGAACTTAATTGTCTAGACTAGACCTCTGACTACCTCTGTATTGTGAATGTCATGAAGACATATATATTTATGTTATACAAAAAAGCAAAGATCGTATTTTGGTGTGCCTCTTAGTATAAATACTCGTATTGTTAATGTGAAACAAGTCTCATTGGATTTTCCCAAAACACAATTGCAAGTTTTTGCAATGAAAATTAATATTTACATAACAAATTGTACTTAAGCGCAAACATGTCAATCACTTAAATATTGTTTACTTGCTCACAATATTTAAAAACGCAAATATAGAAATAGAAAATATTAAAACTACTACATAACTAATAACTTGTCCTCTTCTTTGCAGATTAAAAATGCAACAAATAAAATAATGTTAATATGGCGCTGAAATTGAAATACAAAGACGAGCACGGCATCCTGCGCATAGACATGAGCCCTTCAAAGAGCCCGGTCCGGACCGAAGACGCGGACCGGACCGAAGACCTAGCGGACCCGAAGTTCGATACCATCAACAATCGCTTCGGTAAATACGACCTATTCGGTGGGAAATACGATGGTGGGGAGACGCCCCAGTCGCTATTCAGAAGTCGCTACAACAGTATAGAGGAGGAACTCGCAAATACGCCGTACGCGTTTGCGACGAACCGCTCTCTCCGTCTCACCGAGCCGGTGTTAGACATAACAATCAAATCTCACAGCTCCGACGCGTCGCCGTCGAAAGATATTGAAGACAATCGATTCTTCAATCGCGATATAAGCGTCGATTACGATCTATTCGGTCCGCATATCGATTTAAAAACCACGTCAAAAACATCGGACGCGGAGGACCCGCCCGCGTTCACTGTTACTCAATTGATTCACGCACAGGATCGTTATTTCGATCTATCGTCGCGGCAAAGCTTCGACAGTCCGAAAGCGGGTAAAGTGAGGACAATAGCTGACAGTTTCGAAGTGAGTAGTGCTCCCAGTTCGGCGAGAAAGCTCGATCGGCTCTCGAAAAGTGATAAAGTTTCGAACGATGCGTTCAAAGTGCTGTCAACTGCGGCCGTGAAGAGTTTCCCGCCAGCACCTGCAAGTCTACCGTAAGTGTTTTAAATTTTTTTCCGTAGATAGAGCCAAAAGAGAAGAGCGTTTTTCGATTCGTTGTAGTCCTGAACAGAGTTATGAATTAAAAAAAAGAAATATTTAACTTTTTTTCCTTTACTATCTTCAGTATAACTTTAATATTATGCTTTTTAAATTCTTCAAAAACGGAGACTATACTTTCTCCGTTTTAGTTAAAGTGATAAATTAAATTTAATATTTTTTTATTAATATTAATAAATTTCTAAAGCCTTTATTTATTAATTTATTTTATTATTAATTTTATTATTAAAATTATATTTTTATAAGCATTAAACTAATGTTATTTCTAATAAGATAAGTTACAACTTATTTAAAAATAAAAAATCAAGTGTAATCTTCGTTGCTAATATTTTAAATGGGAAAGTTAGTTTGTTTGTTTATTACGCTTTAGACCGCTTAACCGATTCTGATGAATTTTTGTACAGAGATGGATAGGACACTAGAGACCGTTATAAGCAAGTCTTTCCTCTGGTTCAACTTAAAAGACTGCAAAAACGGGGGCGAATTCGCGGACAAATTCTAAATCATACCATGAAAAATTTAATATTAATGTGATAAATACATAAATATAAGAAAATATCTTCTCGCCTTTCCCAATACTGGGTAAACAGAGGTCTTTACGAATCCTTTCGACCCAATTCTCACCGAAAAAATTTTTGGGATAATGTGAGAGATGGTGAATCTAACGCCGTCTTTATGTCCAAGTCCACCTAGGGATTGAACTCAGGTCTCTTGATTCGAATCCCAATCACCAATCCACTCGGCTATCGTGAATTTTTTTAATCTTTTCTCATTGGTATGTACCATCTGTCTTACCTAACTCCTTTGCATACTTTTGTTAACTTTTAATATAACTTTATACGCTCAAAACTATTTTCTCAAGGCTTTATTGTTTCTTCATGAGCCATTTTGAAATGTCTTATTACCTTTAATATTACAAAACTCTATTTAAAAATGAGCATCATGGATTGTAAACTTAAAATTTTATTACATATGAAACCTTGAGGGTGCGTAATTAAAACGAAGTTTAGCATTATATGACGAAGTTTTCGAAACACACAAACATTCATTTTGACGATCTCCGTGGTCGAAAGCGTCGTCCCGGTTTCGATTCCCGGACGGGTCGATGTAGAAAACCATTTTTTTCTCTCTATCTGGGTGGTTTTGGTACCTTCCTTTTTCCGCTATCCTAAATAAGTATAGGTGAAAAGTGAGTTGAAATGATTTAATAGTCTGTTCTGGGAAAATTTGTAAAGTTATATCGTTAATATTCGTGTAATTCTATTGCATATTAAGTTACTTTGTAATAATATTTTGCATAGTTTTGTATAACGACAATTTATAGAACAGTTGGTAACACCATGACAGTGTCAGTTCTATATTGGGTGAAATTTAATTTGGATCATAACAAAGGACTAAATAATGACTTCCTGATGAGTTTCTCGTCCTTTCACCGCAGTATTTCCGCGCCATCAATCATTCGCTTACGCCGTGAAAGATAATTCCATGAAACGGCTATTTTAAATATTTCAGTACCAGGGTGACGAAGCTTCGCGCGGTTATAAATAGATGGCGCTATATTATATTTAATTAAATATTTTTTTTTCTTCATTTACCGATTGATTTTTTAAACGAAGTTATTACATATATATATTTCATCATTACGCATTCAAAAAAATGGCATATGTTACTGTAAAGTTGTTATTGTAAAAGTTACTTCGCAACACTCCGCATGCAAATATAAAAAGGTATATGTTACCTGGTCCGAAGAGAAGAAGAGCACCACCCTCCTTCCCACAGATACGTGCACTAATTCCACTGTATGCACCACCACCACTACACTCTAACCTGGTAACATATACCACCACCGAAAACGCGACACGTGTTTCGCCTCAAAACAAGGCATTATCAAGCGACTAGACTCTACGATCAGCGACCGCAGAGCGGTCTCTCTGGACCAGGTAACATATACCTTTTTATATTTGCATGCGGGTGTTGCGCAAAGTAACTTTTCAATAACAACTTTACAATGAATTTCCGCAAAGTAACGCCTGAGTCAATTAAATATGTTACAGTGTCCGAAGAGAATAAATGCACCACCCTCCCTTCCACAGATGGGTGAATCTATAATGTTATATAATGATATATACAGATGGGTGAAGCTATAGTGATATCTTAAATTTTTTTCTTCATTTACCGATTGATTTTTTAAACGAAGTTATTACATATATATATTTCATCATTACGCATTCAAAAAAATGGCATATGTTACTGTAAAGTTGTTATTGTAAAAGTTACTTCGCAACACTCCGCATGCAAATATAAAAAGGTATATGTTACCTGGTCCAGAGAGACCGCTCTGCGGTCGCTGATCGTAGAGTCTAGTCGCTTGATAATGCCTTGTTTTGAGGCGAAACACGTGTCGCGTTTTCGGTGGTGGTATATGTTACCAGGTTAGAGTGTAGTGGTGGTGGTGCATACAGTGGAATTAGTGCACGCATCTGTGGGAAGGAGGGTGGTGCTCTTCTTCTCTTCGGACCAGGTAACATATACCTTTTTATATTTGCATGCGGAGTGTTGCGAAGTAACTTTTTCAATAACAACTTTACAATGAATTTCCGCAAAGTAACGCCTGAGTCAATTAAATATGTTACTGTGTCCGAAGAGAATAAATGCACCACCCTCCCTTCCACAGATGGGTGAATCTATAATGTTATATAATGATATATACAGATGGGTGAAGCTATAGTGATATCTTAAATTTTTTCAGCCTAGTATCTAGGCTGAAAAACTTAAGATACAATAGATGGATTTTGAACCTCATATCCATATAAAGTTAATGTATCCACATAATGTTGCCCGAATCTGACGACCTCCGTGAACGAATGGCGTAGACACCGGTTTTCAAGGTGTAGCCATCTCGAGGTCCTGGGATCGATTCCCAGTGGGAGTCAGTGTAGAAAAACCACTTTTTATAAATTTTCTCGGGTCTCGGTGTTTGTGGTGTCTCCGTTGTTTCCGATTCCCATTCCACAAGTGCTTTAGCATCTTACATTGTGATCGGAGCAATGTGTGTGATGTTGTCCCTATCTATATATGTATTAATATTATTTATAAATAATTTAAATAAATCATAGGACCAGTTGCTAAGATGGGATTTGTTTTTATTTAAATAATTTTCTTCCATAAAATATAAAAAAATACATCTTCACGTCATTCGCAATACTGGGGCAATCAAAGGCTCAGACAAAAGTCCTTTCGACCCACCTTCCACGGAAAACATTTTTTGGGACAACGTGACAGGTAGTGAACCGGTCGTCGTCTTTATGTCCAAGACAACGATATAAATCGTACATAAGGAAAACTTCATTGGTAAGAGTCTATCAATAATAGATCGAACACGGGTCTCTTGACTCGAATTCCTATCACCTAACCACTCGGCCATCGTGAGTTCTGTTAACCACCACTATTACTAATCTAAAATAACTAGTATAACCAAGACTTAAATCTACGCTGCAGCTCACTACAAGGCACTGGTTTTCAGTTCCACTCTTACCTTATGGTTCATGCTCTCTTTCTTACCTTGGATATCGTAAGAGACGTCTACATATCTTCACGCACAATCCCTGACGGGGTATCCATCCCTGACGGGATAAAAGATCGCCAAGTGTCAAGATCCCTACATATCTCTTTCGATTCTTACAGATTCATCATCTTCTTCATACACGCACGTCTAGGTATCCGAGTACTCTTGACCCTCCCCTCTTCGAGCAATTTGCTAACATGGTCTTCGAAAGTTAGTCTCGGTCAACCGCGACACCTTTTAATATTAACTTTCGCGCTATATATTTTCTTCACCATTCGCTCTTCACTCATTCGCTCAACGTGCCCAAACCATCGAAGCACGCCCTTATCAATTTTTGTGACAAGGTAATCTTTCAAAACTGCTGATTTATGAGTGATTATAGGAAGCAATTCTGTGTTTGAACCTTAATCTTTCTATTAAAAATTAATAATAAGTATGCTCATTACGGAGCTATGTGTCTGTCGAGGCCTTGGCTTAAGTTTAATCACATCAAATTGTTTTTATTTCTGTGCAATCCATTCGGCAATTATAACTCATGTATTATTCATGGCGACAGACAGACGTACAGAGCCACTTGTAATTAACAATTGTTGTTACGTAAATAACACTGGCCAATAATGTTTGTAAGCCACGTGCATGACAAAGGTTCCGTATAATAAAAATAAAATAAAAAATTACTACATTCTCTGATCAAACCAAATGTAGGCTGGGTACAGAATGCCTTCAGGGATCAAGTCCAGCATTTTGTACATTCTTTTATTGTACAAATAAAGATTAAGTAAATAAATAAAAGCCGTTGATTTGGAATTACAAACAAAGAAAAATAAATGATTATCTTTACGCCATTCCCAATACAGAGGTAGAAAGAGGTCTAGACAATTAAGTCGTTTCGTTCGTCGTTTAAGTAAGGCAAACGAGCAGGTGGCATACGTGATGGTAGGTGATTACCGCCGCCCATGAACACCTGCAATAGTATTGCAGGAGACATAGCAGATGCGTTGCCGGCCTTAGAGTGCCCTCAAAACAAGGCATTATCAAGCGACTAGACTCTACGATCAGCGACCGCAGAGCGGTCTCTCTGGACCAGGTAACATATACCACCACCGAAAACGCGACACGTGTTTCGCCTCAAAACAAGGCATTATCAAGCGACTAGACTCTACGATCAGCGACCGCAGAGCGGTCTCTCTGGACCAGGTAACATATACCACCACCGAAAACGCGACACGTGTTTCGCCTCAAAACAAGGCATTATCAAGCGACTAGACTCTACGATCAGCGACCGCAGAGCGGTCTCTCTGGACCAGGTAACATATACCACCACCGAAAACGCGACACGTGTTTCGCCTCAAAACCATATAAAGTTAATGTATCCACATAATGTTGCCCGAATCTGACGACCTCCGTGAACGAATGGCGTAGACACCGGTTTTCAAGGTGTAGCCATCTCGAGGTCCTGGGATCGATTCCCAGTGGGAGTCAGTGTAGAAAAACCACTTTTTATAAATTTTCTCGGGTCTCGGTGTTTGTGGTGTCTCCGTTGTTTCCGATTCCCATTCCACAAGTGCTTTAGCATCTTACATTGTGATCGGAGCAATGTGTGTGATGTTGTCCCTATCTATATATGTATTAATATTATTTATAAATAATTTAAATAAATCATAGGACCAGTTGCTAAGATGGGATTTGTTTTTATTTAAATAATTTTCTTCCATAAAATATAAAAAAATACATCTTCACGTCATTCGCAATACTGGGGCAATCAAAGGCTCAGACAAAAGTCCTTTCGACCCACCTTCCACGGAAAACATTTTTTGGGACAACGTGACAGGTAGTGAACCGGTCGTCGTCTTTATGTCCAAGACAACGATATAAATCGTACATAAGGAAAACTTCATTGGTAAGAGTCTATCAATAATAGATCGAACACGGGTCTCTTGACTCGAATTCCTATCACCTAACCACTCGGCCATTGTGAGTTCTGTTAACCACCACTATTACTAATCTAAAATAACTAGTATAACTAAGACTTAAATCTACGCTGCAGCTCACTACAAGGCACTGGTTTTCAGTTCCACTCTTACCTTATGGTTCATGCTCTCTTTCTTACCTTGGATATCGTAAGAGACGTCTACATATCTTCACGCACAATCCCTGACGGGGTATCCATCCCTGACGGGATAAAAGATCGCCAAGTGTCAAGATCCCTACATATCTCTTTCGATTCTTACAGATTCATCATCTTCTTCATACACGCACGTCTAGGTATCCGAGTACTCTTGACCCTCCCCTCTTCGAGCAATTTGCTAACATGGTCTTCGAAAGTTAGTCTCGGTCAACCGCGACACCTTTTAATATTAACTTTCGCGCTATATATTTTCTTCACCATTCGCTCTTCACTCATTCGCTCAACGTGCCCAAACCATCGAAGCACGCCCTTATCAATTTTTGTGACAAGGTAATCTTTCAAAACTGCTGATTTATGAGTGATTATAGGAAGCAATTCTGTGTTTGAACCTTAATCTTTCTATTAAAAATTAATAATAAGTATGCTCATTACGGAGCTATGTGTCTGTCGAGGCCTTGGCTTAAGTTTAATCACATCAAATTGTTTTTATTTCTGTGCAATCCATTCGGCAATTATAACTCATGTATTATTCATGGCGACAGACAGACGTACAGAGCCACTTGTAATTAACAATTGTTGTTACGTAAATAACACTGGCCAATAATGTTTGTAAGCCACGTGCATGACAAAGATTCCGTATAATAAAAATAAAATAAAAAATTACTACATTCTCTGATCAAACCAAATGTAGGCTGGGTACAGAATGCCTTCAGGGATCAAGTCCAGCATTTTGTACATTCTTTTATTGTACAAATAAAGATTAAGTAAATAAATAAAAGCCGTTGATTTGGAATTACAAACAAAGAAAAATAAATGATTATCTTTACGCCATTCCCAATACAGAGGTAGAAAGAGGTCTAGACAATTAAGTCGTTTCGTTCGTCGTTTAAGTAAGGCAAACGAGCAGGTGGCATACGTGATGGTAGGTGATTACCGCCGCCCATGAACACCTGCAATACTAGAGACATAGCAGATGCGTTGCCGGCCTTAGAGTGCCCCCCCCCCTCCCAGAATTGGGGGAGGGGGTGTGTGGGCCTCCGGTTACCTGCACTCAACAAACGAAACGCAGAAGTTTGTTAGACTTCTACTTCACGCAAGTATTCTTTGAGGTCGTAGTACTTCCCCGGTCGAGCCGACCCATTCATGCAAAGACAAAAGCTGATCCGTGTCTCTACCACTGAAGCGCGCGCCGTCTTAATGTCCAAGCCAACGATATATAATTCGTACAAAAGTTTTTGAAAACCCCATTGGTACGAGCCTTCCACCTGGGGATCAAACTCGAGTCTCTTGACTCGTATTCAGACCACCCGACCACTCGGCTATCGTGGCTTTTATCATCGTGTCGTCTAGTACTTTGAAGAATCAATGGTTTTTTCCTTAATCGCCAACTGAAAGAAGAGCAGTGGTAGATTCTGTGCTAGATACCTTACAACAAATTGTTCAGATCAAATTTTTCCATTGCCTTCTGTCAGGAAGCACAAAATGAACATTGAATTACACAAATTACTTTTAACAGTCATTGGTTAAGAAGAGCCAAGTCATTTCCTATTCAAGCTACCCCATGGTTTTCCCAACAAAAAAGAACTAACTCAGTTATAGTTACAAGAAATATTTTCGACTGTTTATGTAAATTGTTGTAAAAACTTATTAGTAGATGTTATTTACGTATTCAGAACGTAAGTACGTAAGAATTTAGAAGCATACGTGAAAATGACAAATAATAAATACATACATAGATAGGGTCAACATCACATACATTGCTCTGATTCAAAAGTAAACAGATTATGCACTTGTTGTATGGAATAAGGAACAACGAAGGTGTCATAACACCCAGAACCGAGAACATACAGAAGTATTTTCTACAATAAGCCCACCGGAACACGAACCGGCGACTTCAGAGTAGCCGACACCATAAAAACCGATGTGTACACAACTCGACCACTCAGTAATCAGCAAATGTAGGCTACAAAACATCTCCCATAAAAATTATTTGCTATAATCGCTACGCTCATTAATTAAACTGGCGTTTGCAGTAATACTTTTCACCTAAGACTGCTGCCTATCACCGCTATGCTCAATTTTTTCTAGTATTTTTTGAGATTATACAGTGGTACTTCCAAATTTTTACCCTCGCCTCTTACGGCGCCCACGTAAACAAAGCATTTACTCTTTGAGGTTGCATATTCTTTGGCTCATACCACCAGAGCCACGGCAAAAGTTTTGCTTTAAAACATACTTAATCTATGAAATACTAGTATTTATAATCTATGAATTGAGAATACATATTTTTTAAACATTTTGACAGCATTATAGAGGTAAACAACTTTAACCAACGCATTAATTATAAACAATATGTATTTCTTTCACACAGAATGATGTCATCAGATACCACAACCTTTATTACAAAGTATTAAATGTCAGTTTGGAAAAGGCTTTATATAAAAGCGATCACTGTAGGCGTATATCTTTATTTGGACCGGGTTCAAGTGCAAACTCGCAAATGGTATCTTGCTAATAACGGAAACACCGAAAAAGGATTTCGTGGTACAACATTTAAATAAGTCGCAATTTTAGTAAAGTTGTTTATAATAAATAAATAATATATACTTTGATAGGAACACCATCACATACATTGCTCTGATCCCACTATGGTCCCACAAACGCCCTGACCCGAGAAAATGTAGAAGATATGTTTTTTATATCCACTCGACCGGGAATCGTATCCGGGATCTCCGTACTGGTGACACCAAGAAAACCGATGTGTGCGACAGCATTCGTCCATGTAGTTATAAAAACCTAAATTTTCAGTTTAAATATAATAAGTTAAATATATAACGGGCTGTAATAGTTTATTGCTGGACCAAGGGCTCTATCGTATCGGGAGGGTTTTCCATAATCGCCAGGGTTGAGAAGCGGATTGGCGATCGCAACACCAGACATATTGCACCTGATGCTACTAACTGTCACCGGTCTACTGAAATTAGGCCGAGCATTTTTCGAAGGTGTTACCCATCACCTCATCATCATCATAACAGAAGTCCACTGCTGAACATTGGCCTCCGCCAAAGATCGCCACACAGAGCTTTCCTGTGCCATCTCCATTCATCGACTCCCCGGAAACATCATCTATAGGTAAACAAATAATAAATTTCTTCACGCAATTCCAATACAGAGGCTAAACAATTAAGTCCCTTCGACACACCTTCCACCGAAGATATTATCGGGACAAAGTGACAGGTGGTGAGCCCGTCGCTGTCTTTATGTCGAAGCCAACGATATAATCCGTACATAAGTTTTTGAAAAACCCATTAGCCTTAGCCTGCCACCTTGGGATCGAACTCGGGTCTCTTGGCTCGAAATTCCGAACTCGGCTATAGAGACTTTTTAATCTATAGGTACCCAATTGTATTTTCAAGACCTTTTTCCCTTAGTCGCCTATTACGACAAGGAAGAAGAAAGGAGAAGAAAGTGAGAGGTATATTCTTACGCCGGCATCATACGGAAAAGTGACAGTGACAAGCATCTGTAATTTTCTATAGAACTTGTTTTCAAGTTTTAGTCCCAAGTCCAGAAAAAAGAAACAGTTTTATTCTGGAGTGCAACTGCTTTAAATTAAAACAAATAAATATCTTCCCGCCATTCTCAAAACTTGGGCAGATAGAGATCAAGACAATTAATTGTCTTAATAAATAACACAAGTCCTTTCGAGTCATCCATTCGGTAGAACCGAAGACATTTTTTTGGAAACAATTTGACAAGTGGTGAGCGCGTCGCCGTCTTTATGTCCAAGTCAACGACATAAATCGTACATAAGTTTTTTGAAACACATCCAATGGTACGAGCCTACTCCCTGGGGATCGAACTGAGGTCTCTCCTTTATCGTGACTATGCAAGACACGATAACCGAGATAACCGAGACTCTAAAATCTTTGCAATCCCTTTCATAGTGCACTTCAACCATTTATTTCCCGCTTTTTACATCTAATTATTTACAATGATGAATAACCTAGACCTTGAGTTTTTGTCTCTGATAATTATCATTCAAGTGAAACGCGCTTTATTATGTTTTGTGGCGCGTAAGCTATACTTTTGTGTTTTAAAGTAAAATATCATGAAATATTTATAACTGTTTAATGAATGAATGCCAAAGTAAGAAACAGATATTTTTTAATAGTTTATAAAATGCTGGGGACCCAAGTTACGATACACAGGTCAGCGCTACTTAATTTGTCAAAAGCTATTGTTGAAATTGCCACTTATCATTAACAACCTCTGTGGACAAGTGGCGTACGCACCGGTTTTCATGGTCTCGGCAGCTCTGAGGTCTCGGGTTCGATTCCCGGACGGATCAATGTAGAAAATCTATCTACTATTTCTCTGATCTGGGTATTTTTGGTGCATATGGGCTTAAATTTTTTTAAAAATGGGCAGGTAAAGTCCCTCAACAAGTACAGAAGCAGCGTGGCGGGTTTAATCCACCCCTCTTCCCCTGATCTAATCCATCTCAAACATTCATTCTGTAGAGTCATCTTCACGACATTCCCAATACAGGATTAAGTAAAGTTGATTACCCCATAATACTACATAATACATAAGGTTGTTGAAAAGATAGTTGGTAACGTAAGGTTGAAAACCCAAGTTGTTGATGGGTACGAGCCTACCATCTGGGATCGAGCTCGGGTCTCTTAGCTCCAATTCCGATCCACCCACCCACCCGGCTATCGTGACATTTAGTAATTGCAAATTACTGAATTTGCTGTAAGGCTACCAATCGTCTATTGGAGTGTATCTCCTTCATAACGTTAATTAATATTTGAAATCGAGATGTATAATTTAACTTGTATGTATCATAGTAGCAGAAAATTGTATGTTACTATTTACTATAATTAACTAATACATTTGACTTTAACTTGCTATAGCATGCGTAACATTTTCTACCTTCATATCAAACATTCTTTTAATACATGTTACGTGTTTTATACGTTCCTATGTTAGGGCACTGATTCTCAAATATTTGCTATATTGCTTCCCTAATATCTATATTAATAAAAACTATCTTCACGCCATTCCCAATACAGGGATAGATAGAGTTTTGGTCTAGACAATTAAGTACCTTCGACCCACGTTTCACCGAAGACATTTTTCGGGACAACGTGACAGGTGGTGTGCGCATCGCCGTCGCCATGTACGATACAATCGCACATAAGTTATTGAAAACAACCATTGGTACGAGCCTGCCACCCGGGGATCGAACTCGGGTCCCCTGACATCCGATCACTGAACCACTCGACTATCGTGACTATATTGCATTCAATAATATATAAATTGTTATTGTATAAATAAATAGATAAACAGTTATCTAATCATATAATAAATAGATACGCATGCATTTCTATAAACCCAATTCAAGTAAAGTAGCCAATTCGCCTGTGTCATGGAATCAGAAACCATGTAGGTACAAACACCCAGACTAGGAATAGAATAGGTAAAATTTTATTCATCATCTACAGCAACTTTTTAAATAAAAAAAATTAAGAAAACAGTGTACAGTTAACTTCTTAAAAATATTTTTTTTATAAAAGGTATGCAATGTACACAAAAGTAGATGCTGCAGTAGCAATAAAGGAACTAACTCTAGTTGCTATAGTGATACCGCCGCTGGTTCTCAGACAGAACCCACAAAAGAGAGTCACGAGTGTTCCCAACGTACGGTCCTAATGTAAATTATAATAAAAATAATGCTAGGTACTATTACGATATGTTCTTAGTCAAACAAATTATCTCTCAATATCAAACAATGACATAATTTTGGACGGTTATAGATTATTTAGCAGTAAATCCATCACATACTTTTTAAAGTTTAAAATTCTTTTTCTTTCTTCTTTCTTTGTTATATGGCCTCTCTTAGAAGAAATTTTAAAATTAAACTGGTCTTTCTTTGATATTTTCGAAAAGATGTCACGGGTGTCACACGTGTCACACGGAGGTTGTCATTTTACGCACATGCTGCACTTCTGGTGTAGCAGATGAACATTGGTATCAGTAATCACTTAGACGCCCCTCAACAAGAAAGTGCAACGACCTACAATACGAGGAGTTAATGGCAAAGTGGCTGAGAAGGTGACTTGAGGACTGTCCTTTTTAGCAAAATAGGAGAGGCCTATGTTCAGCAGAACGCTCTTACGTGTAATAATATTAGTCTTATTTCATAAAAAAGGGAACATATAAATAATTAATAACTTCACGCAGTTTCCAATACAGGGTTAGACAGAGGTCTAGTCTAGACAATTAAGTCCCTTCGACCCATCTTCCACCGAAGATATTTTCGGGACAACGTGACAGGTGGTGAGCCCGTCGCCATCTTTATTTCCAAGCCAACGATACATTCCGTTCGTAAATTTTTTAAAAATCCTTTGGTACGAGCCTGCCACCTGGGCATCGAACTCGTGTCTCTTGACTCGAAATTCCGACCACCCAACCACTCGGCTATCTTATACCTAAACTTTCTACACTAAATATTGTAATAAAATACTGCACAGTTTGAGTAACACTGCGTATCGTCCTAAATACATAATTAAGTTAGCTGCTCTTTCGGTGCATAAGGTTGAGAATGTTTAAGGAATTGGGTTATCGCATTACTGCGTGTTAATTAATTGACTATTTAGTATTTTATTTGTCGTTACAAATTAATAGTGATAACCGAGTGGTTGGGTTATAGGATTTCGATTCGAGAGACCCGAGTTCGATCCCCAGGTGGCAGGCTCTTACTAATGGGCATTTTCAAAAGTTGTGTAAAATTTATATTGGTGGCTTGGACGCCAGAAACGACGTGGAGCTCGCCGCCTATCACTGGCCGAAAAATATTTTCGGTGAAGGTGGAGTCGAGAAAGAACACTGTTATCCTGAACCCTGTGTTAGGAATAGCGTGAAAGATAGTAATATAATAAAGAGACCCGTTAGCTAAGTTGTCAATTAACCACGCAGCAGGCTAAGGTCTGAACAACTGTGTACCCCAGTATTGGGACATAGCTTGAAAATATAAATAAATAGATAAACAGTTATCTAATCATATAATAAATAGATACGCATGCATTTCTATAAACCCAATTCAAGTAAAGTAGCCAATTCGCCTGTGTCATGGAATCAGAAACCATGTAGGTACAAACACCCAGACTAGGAATAGAATAGGTAAAATTTTATTCATCATCTACAGCAACTTTTTAAATAAAAAAAATTAAGAAAACAGTGTACAGTTAACTTCTTAAAAATATTTTTTTTATAAAAGGTATGCAATGTACACAAAAGTAGATGCTGCAGTAGCAATAAAGGAACTAACTCTAGTTGCTATAGTGATACCGCCGCTGGTTCTCAGACAGAACCCACAAAAGAGAGTCACGAGTGTTCCCAACGTACGGTCCTAATGTAAATTATAATAAAAATAATGCTAGCTACTATTACGATATGTTCTTAGTCAAACAAATTATCTCTCAATATCAAACAATGACATAATTTTGGACGGTTATAGATTATTTAGCAGTAAATCCATCACATACTTTTTAAAGTTTAAAATTCTTTTTCTTTCTTCTTTCTTTGTTATATGGCCTCTCTTAGAAGAAATTTTAAAATTAAACTGGTCTTTCTTTGATATTTTCGAAAAGATGTCACGGGTGTCACACGTGTCACACGGAGGTTGTCATTTTACGCACATGCTGCACTTCTGGTGTAGCAGATGAACATTGGTATCAGTAATCACGTAGACGCCCCTCAACAAGAAAGTGCAACAACCTACAATACGAGGAGTTAATGGCAAAGTGGCTGAGAAGGTGACTTGAGGACTGTCCTTTTTGGCAAAATAGGAGAGGCCTATGTTCAGCAGAACGCTCTTACGTGTAATAATATTAGTCTTATTTCATAAAAAAGGGAACATATAAATAATTAATAACTTCACGCAGTTTCCAATACAGGGTTAGACAGAGGTCTAGGCTAGACAATTAAGTCCCTTCGACCCATCTTCCACCGAAGATATTTTCGGGACAACGTGACAGGTGGTGAGCCCGTCGCCATCTTTATTTCCAAGCCAACGATACATTCCGTTCGTAAATTTTTTAAAAATCCTTTGGTACGAGCCTGCCACCTGGGCATCGAACTCGGGTCTCTTG
The DNA here is from genome assembly GCA_029286605.1 of Sericinus montela. Taxonomy (NCBI): domain Eukaryota; kingdom Metazoa; phylum Arthropoda; class Insecta; order Lepidoptera; family Papilionidae; genus Sericinus; species Sericinus montela. Next base: position 3,245,538 of record JAGSMR010000036.1, read on the forward strand.
ACTCGAAATTCCGACCATCCAACCACTCGGCTATCTTATACCTAAACTTTCTACACTAAATATTGTAATAAAATACTGCACAGTTTGAGTAACACTGCGTATCGTCCTAAATACATAATTAAGTTAGCTGCTCTTTCGGTGCATAAGGTTGAGAATGTTTAAGGAATTGGGTTATCGCATTACTGCGTGTTAATTAATTGACTATTTAGTATTTTATTTGTCGTTACAAATTAATAGTGATAACCGAGTGGTTGGGTTATAGGATTTCGATTCGAGAGACCCGAGTTCGATTTCCAGGTGGCAGGCTCTTACTAATGGGCATTTTCAAAAAGTTGTGTAAAATTTATATTGGTGGCTTGGACATGAAGACGACGACAGGCTCGCCACCTATCACGTTGGCCAAGAAATGTTTTCGGTGAAAGGTGGGTCGAAAGGACTTAATTGTCTAGACCTCTGTCTACCCCTATGTTGGGAATGGCGTGAAGATACAAATTAATATAATAAAGAGACCCGTTAGCTAAGTTGTCAGTGCTCCTGCCTTGAAAGCTAAGGTCTAGACAACTGTGTACCCCAGTATTGGGACATAGCTTGAAAATATAAATAAATATCTTCACGCAATTCCCAGTACAGGGGTAGACACAGGTCTAGTCTAGACAATTAAGTTCCTTCGACCCACCTTGCACCAAAGGTATTTTCGGGACAACATGACGGGTGGTGAGCCCGTCGCCGTCTTTATGTCCAAGCCAACGATATAATTCGTACATAAGTTTTTGAAAACCCAATTGGTACGAGCCTGCCACCTGGAGAGCGAACTCGGGTCTCTTGGCCCAATATTCCGACCACCCAACAACTTGGCTGTCGTGACTTGGTGGGAAATTTGAATATATAAATAAATATGTTAAAGAAATAAAATGAGGCGGTCTCTCATTTTATAACTATAGAAAATATGAAGGAGGAAAACACTAACATACTTATATGAAATCATATAATATATGGAAACTCGATAGTCCAGCTAGTTGGTTGTGTCCCGGCTGTCGAAGTTACAAGTGGCGGGTTCGAATTCCGCTGGAGACAAACATGTGTAATGAATATGTATTCTAGTACTTGATTCATGGATATGCATATATGGTATTTATTTATTTAAATATGTACGTAGTAACACATTGTAATGTAGTAACTTAGTATACACTCAGATGGCGATAGACTCACCACCTGTCACGATGGTGACACATAGAACTTAATTGTCTTTTGGCAAATTGCTTGAAGATTAAAAAAATCACAACAGTAAAGCACATAAATACACACACAAGGACAGAGACTACGTCACATACATTGGTCTGATAACAAACTAACTAGCTGAAGCCCGTGTGTTTTTCAAACAAAAACAACGAAGCTACCACAAACACCCACACCCGAGAAAACGTAGAAAAAGTACTTTTCAACATTCACCCGTCCGTGAATCGAACTCGGGACCGCATAGCTGGCGATACCATGAAAATCGGTGCACACCACTAGTCTTAGGAGGTCGTCATGCCAGTAATGCTACAGGTGATCGAGCGTGGAACCTTGTACAAGTCATCCAAGATAGTGTTTGATGTTTTTTTAAACCTTGCTTTTTGTCGCTTTAAAGGTTGTATTTATTCCGACGCATCTTTTGTTTACGTATTGTATTTTTTATGGATTCATTAACAATTACGTCAAGGTGTTCGGTTTTATCTGGCCATTCGTTATTTCAAGATCTATTTTACTTGACTTTTTTGTGCTCTTCCGGATTACTTACTGACTTTTTTTATTAAAGTCGCGGTAGCCGATGGGAGGGTGATCGGAATTCGCGTCCAGAAACCCGTGTTCGATCCCCAGGTGGCAGGCTCATACCAATGGGTTTTTTCAAAACCTATGTACAATTCATATCGTTGGCTTGTACATAGAGACGGCGATGGGCTCACCACCTGTCACGTTATCATGAAAATATATTCGGTGGAAGGTGGGTCGAAGGGACTTAATTGTCCAGACCAGACCTCTGTGTACCCCTGTATTAGGAAATATTAGGTTTTATGTCGTTATAGTAACTTTGATGATATCATTCGTAGTGCTTAGTGCTAATGTTTAATAACAGAAGTGCTTCTCTTCTGTAATTAAATTTAGGTTAAGAGCACATCATCATCGGAGAGTCGAAATAAATGATGGATGATTGGTGTAAAAGGATGAAGATATCATACCTTGGTGATATTATTCATAGTGGTAATGTCTTCTCTTCTTCTGTAATTTAGTTACATAAAATAGTCAAGATACAAAGGTCAGTCAAACCTAATAAGGCGAATGACATTTACTTACTTAACATGAATTCTAAAAAGAGGATCGATGAAGAATCGTTACAGTAGGACAGTTTCTATTATATAAATTTATATATAAACAAGTCACGTTAATAGTCACGATAGCCGAGTTGGGTGATCGGAATTCGAGTCAAGAGACCCGAATTACATTCCCTAGTGGCGCACACGAAAGGGTTTTTTCAAAACTAATGTACTGTTTATATCGTTGGCATGGACATAAACATGGCGACAGGCTCACCACCTGTAACGTTGTCTCAAAATAATTTTTGAGACAATCGGTTCGCGCGGGGACCCCACGGAGCTATCGTCTATTTTTTTTTTTTTTGATAACCGTGGAGGAAAAAGCTTTACGCACGAACGTTTCCTGACCGGGAGACCACCGAAACGAACAGTGTCGGACTCGGATCTCAGAAGAAGAAACATACCGACTAAAAACCATCCACGGGATGCTGTTGGTCCGGAGAACGAAGGCCCGCAGGTAAAAAGAAGAAAAGAGACAACGTCGTGACGCACTCGAACCCTGTAACGAAGCGAAGACCTTCGACATACGGGGGAGGGGCTATCGTCTACAGCAAATGGAACAAATATATAGTCTCCTTTCAAAGACTCAAATTTAATATTCCAACTCCTTTAATAAATAAAATAATAAATATCTTCACGCAATTCCCAATACAGGGGTAGACAGAGGTCTAGTCTAGACAATTAAATCCCTTTGACCCACCTTCAACCGAAGATATTTCCATTTAGATATTTTCATTTAGATATTGACAGGTGGTGAGCCCGTCGCCGTCTTTATGTCCAAGTCAACGATATAATTCGTACATAAGTTTTTGAAAAACCCTATGGTACGAGCCTGCTACCTGGGGATCGAACTCGGGTCTCCCGACTCGAAATTCCGACCAGCCGAGTGGTTCGGCTATCGTGACTTAAAATACAAAATTAAATAAAGATCAAAGTAAGTGACATCAAGTGAATAGAATAAATAGCTACTATTACATCTGTTTTTACCTTACAAATAGTTTTTAGGCGAATTGGCTACATTACACAACCTTGTACACAAATCGCTAGTTTTTTGTTAACTCAAATTTAACTTACCTGTTTTATGCAATGCAATTTCATCAGTCGTTTGTATTTAAAGAAAACGTAATTTAGTATTTTATGACACAAGTATTGTGTGGAAATATAGCAGAATTATAAGAATGGAAATATCACCCCAGCAGTAGTCAGTGGTCCGGGGTGGTCGCAGGACACAATTTTCGGACAACATTCGGACACAGAGTTTGATAATTCGAAGTCCGATCATGGAACGTTTTAGCTTTTATTTTGTTATTAAATTTTTAAGAGAATACTAACAATTCCTGATAACATTACCAATATTACTTTTAAACACTCCAACTAAGCTGCAATGCTTGTGTCTGGAGTGGTTCACGATAATAGTCGAATGGCGGGCTCGAACCTGCGACGTTACGTTCGCAGTCCGTGCCCTAAACCATAAGGCTATTTACGCTTTAAATTATAATATAAATCTTTACTGATACACCAATTATTTGAAAGTGACTTCCTCTCACTTACCTTCTTTTTTTTCTGTTTTCTTCTGTTACCACGTAGCAGTGAAACCAGCAGTGTGATAATGTTTTAGGATATAGAGAATGTAATTATAGTGTATATGATAGTGTAATTACTTTAAATGAGGTATTTCATTCTTTGTGAAAAATTTGGGGGAGGCCTGATGCAGTGGAATCTTGATAGTCATACATAGATAACAAATAAGGACAACAACGCATAGCTCTGAAAGCTCTGAACCCACAGTAAGCAGCTTAAACACTTGTATTCTAAAATCAGAAACAATGAAGACCCGAGAAAATGTAGAAAAAGTGCTTTCGGAATTGAACCGATCGAGAATCGAACTCGGGATCTCATAGCATAGCTTTTTCTACATTTTCTCAGGTGTTTATGATAGCTTCGTTGTTTCTTATTACATAAAACAAGTGCTTTAGCTGCTTACTTTGGGATCGAGCAATTTGTCATGTTGTCCCTATCTATGTAAGCATGTGATCTTTCTAATCTTTCCATTGAACATTGATAGTCCGCAACCTAAACCATTGTATTTTAGTTTTTTTAGTTAAGTTTTAAGTACAGGCTGAAAACCACCTCTGGGAATGACTTAAGAATAAGAGCCAGCTCCTTTTGCCATTTTAGATATTTCAAATTATACTGTAATGAGTTAAATATTCAAGGATACCTACGGAGTTTCTTTAGCCTGTTTCTTCCCCGTTAGAGTTCCGAAACGGAACAACACATTAAGAAACGGTGGTAGATTAAAAAATAACGATCGATGGATTTAATGTGTTACTAAAGTCGATAAATTAATGATTTGATTTAATTTGTACATTATTATTAAGTATCTACCGAATAAATGTTTGTTAAAAGTGGCAATAAAAGATTTTATTGTTATTATTATTGATGTTAAGTAACATATCTGCAATGACGAAGGCCGAAGCAGATTTATCTGACAATTAAATATTTAAAGGCCACAGTATTTTATAGTTATTAACTAAAAACTACAATAATCGTATATCCCTTATCCTCTTGGCATGATACCAATAACTCTGATGGTATTTCCACGTTGAATGGCTAGACTTAAGCATTGAGCGAGAAAAGAATCAGCGCACTTGTTACCAACGGCTACGACCAGTCGCGTATACAATTCTTTTAAAAAGCTGCATGTTATGTATAACCATTTATATATAATATGCTTACATATATACACAATGGCTTATAAAAGTCCAATGCCTCCTTGTGAAGTCTTTAAGAGGCGACCAAGGGAAAATCTTTTAAAATAGCATTGACTACCGTCAAATGGCTGACTTCAATAAATACTCCCGGCGACGGGGAGCCAGCTTCTAAGGTGCGAGGTGTCTGGTACTGTGATCGCCAATCCGCTTGCCAAGCGCGAAGATTATAGTAAATCCCCGAATTCGATCCCCAGGTGGCAGGCTCGTGGGTATTTAATAAGTAAGGTTTTTCAAAAACTTATGTACGAATTACATCGTGGGCTTGGTCATAAAGACGGCGATGTACTCACAATCTGTAATGTTGTCCCGAAAATATGTTCGGTGGAAAGTGGGTCGAACGGACTCAATTGTCTAGACTAGGTCTGTCGAGACAACACCTCTGTCTACCAATGGGGAATTGCGTGAAAATATTTTAATTTTTGATTTATTTCATGAATTAATGAGTTTATATGTAAAAGTTGCAAATTTAAAAACTTTTTTATTTTAACTTGAGTTTACTGACGTCGTACCTTTATATATGAAATCTAACCAATACACTAAACGTAATGTATTGAACTGATTGATCATAGTACCAAATAAATCCATATATACATAGATAGGAACAAAATGACATGCATTGCCCCGATTCTAAAGACAGTAGCTCAGAACCATAATCAGAAACAACAAAGTTACCAAAGACACCCAGACCCGAGATAACGATGAAAAAGTGGTTTCCTACATTAACCCGACCAGGAATCGCACCCGAGACATCATAGATGGCGACACTATAAAGATAAACACACCAGTCGTCGGCAGATGTCGTCAAAATATCTCTTAAATAAAATTAACTGTGTCATTCATCACAACGACCTACTCTGAACCTATGATTGGATATGGATAATTCCACCCACATGTAATGCCTACGTATTATAAGTGTAATTACTCCAATCGAAAGGACCACGGGATGGCGAGTTGATTGGCAATTTTCGAACAGACAACATTGTAATTGTTTCTTCTCATGCGATCTATCGCTATGAAAAGAAATATTTCTTTGAAAAGTACTGAATAGTTAGGAAATCCTGGAATATAATTATTAAATTATAAAATTATTTATTATTAATATTATAAATTATTTATTAAATACGTGCTAATCTTTACTAGAAGTAAAAGATTAGCATAATAATTTTTGAAGCATATATATGTATAGCGCGAAAGTTAATATTAAAAGGTGACGAGGTAGACCTCGCGATCTGTTCATCCTTTCTACCCCGTCAGGGATTGTGCGTGAAGGTAAGTTATTTGTTACTTTCATTTTTTTCATTTCAACAAAACAATGAAATTCGCATTTAACTTGGCGCATTATTAACGCATCTCGCCACCCACATGCAACTGTCGATCATCTGTCTGTCTGTCTGTCAGCGAAGGTTACCTTTTATTCTAAACGATTCTAACCTTTACCAACTTAAAGCTTAGTTAAATATTACTCAATGCAGCGCTACATCGAATTGTTAATAACTAATGAAAGTATTTTCACGCCATTTTTAATACCGGGGTAGACAAAGGTCTAAGCAATTAATTCCTTTCGACCCACCTTCCACCGATGATATTTTCGGGACAACGTGGCAGATGGTTAGCCCATCGCAGTCTTTATGTCCAAGTCAACGATATAATTCGTACATAAGTTTTTGAAAAATCCATTGGTACGAGCCTGCCACCTGGGGATCGAACTCGCGTCTCTTAAATCGAAATTCCGGCCACCCAACCACTCGGCTATCGTGAAAGATAACGATAAACCTTTACAAACTTAAAGCTTAGTTAAATATTACATAAGACAGTGTTACATCTAATTCCATATAGCTAATGAATATCTTCCATCCCTAATACTGGCGTAGACAGAGATCTAGACAATTAATTCCTTTCGAGTTTCAAGTTGTTTCGGTTTTCGAGGTGTCGCCAGCTCTGACTTCCTAGGTTCGATTCCCGGATGGGACCTATGTAGAAAACCACTTTTTCTATGTAGTGTCGGCCCTGTATGTTTGTCATAATTTGTTTATTTGTGATTCCATTACACAAGGGTTTTAGCTACTTTAGGATCAGAGCATTGTACATGATGTTGTTCCTACTTATGCATTTATTTGTATAAAAAAGAAACTTAAAATCTCTGCCTACACCAGTAGAGTGAAACGCAATGATGTAGTAACATCCGTTCAAATGATTCACTCACGATTTCATCGAAGGTCCCATCATATCTCACTTCCTACGCTCTCTAATGCTGGTGTACGGACGGACGTATCTGATGGAGATTTAGATAATGATTTCTATGTGAACGTTTCCACATTATTGTTTCTTTTGGTATCATGTTTATCTGTATGTGAAGTTTAATTTCCCTTTCCAAGAATGGTTTTAGTGTTATGTAGTGCATTCAGGATTTTAGGAAGAATAACTAAATTATGAATATTTTTGTCACGATTGCGGATTGTTGGGTTATCGTAATTTGAGTCAGCAGACCCGAGTTTGATCCGCAGGTGGTAAGTTCGTACCATTATTTTGTTTTCTTTATGTACGATTTTTATCGTTAACTTGTACATAAAGACTCACCAACTGTCACGTTGTCCCAAAATATTTCTTCGGTGTAATTTGGATGGAAAGGACTTAATTGTCTGGATCTCTGTCTAGCCTTGTATAGGGAATGACGTAAAGATTTCTCGTTATTCATTGAACAGTAAGTCGATGTTTTAAGACCTCCAATAAATTGCCGCGCCTAGCCTCCGTTCATTTCCTCTACTATACATAACTTAAATTCATTCCACGGTAAGTTGATGTTTTAAGACCTTAAATAAATTGCCGCGCCAAGTCACTGTTTTTTACCAACTTCCATCCGTAACTTAACAGTAACTTTTACCATTAGCACCGATGCAGCCAGCGGAACCTCGTCAAACCCACCACCACCTACATATGTTGCATTGTTCTGTGAAAACTTTAAGGTATTGTGCAATAATCTGCGTCGGTGGGAGATTGTAATCACGTGTATTACGGATTTGTGTACGCTCCACGCTGTGCGATTCTTAATTCCGATTTCGTAATACCGAAGATAATTAGTAAATGGAGGGTGCAATACTTGCCGCGAGAGCTCAACGATTGTTTGGTCGGATTTCGAATCAGTGGAATCCAATTCGATCTCAAGCGAGAAGGCTCGTCCTAATGAGTTATTTTTTTCGGATATTATGTTGTATGTTGATAGAAATATGGGTGGGAAGGAATAATTTATCTAGTCCTCTGACTATATATTTTTCACATTTCACCCATTTACCAATATCTCTGAGTGGGTGAGGGTGTTAATTCGTGAAGAAATAAATATAGTTTGTGCAGAGGAGTCGGCGATAGACTTACCACCTGTCACATTGTGTTCTGTTGAAATATGGGTCGAAATGACTAGATTGGCTAGAACTCTGGCTTCCCCGGTATTGTATTAATAAACACGGAAGAGTCGCTGTTGAATGCTGAATAAATATGGGCATAAGCAGAGCTCTAGATTCCAGGTCAGGCTTGGTAGCAGTTGCGGGCGTTCTATTCAGGCAGGGACTACTTTTTTCCATTTTTTTTAATAAATAATAAATAAGTCTAAAAATCTAGTTTCCCAATTAATTCCCTTTGACCCACCTTCCACCGAAGATATTTTCGGAACAACGTGACAGGTGGTGAGCCCGTCACCGTCTTTTTGTCCAAGCCAACGATGTATATTTTTGTAATTATAATATATTCCATATGTTTTCATAGCGAATTTTCAGCGATGATACCAAATAGGTGATAAACTTGGAATGTAAAACACTATCTTAATTCTTAACATAATATAAATTGTTTGAACACCAATAAATAAGTTTAAATGAGAGCCTTCCGCAAGGGGATAGAAACATGTTTGTCTAGATTCGGATTAAGATGAGCCAATCACTTGAATTCTAAGTCACAATAACCGAGTAGTTTCTGATTGGAACATGTGTCAATAGACCCGAGTTGAATCCCCTGGCGGTAGGCTCGTACCAATAAGTGTTGTCAAAACTTATACATGATTTATTTCGTTGGCTTGGACATAAAAGAAGGCGACTGCCACACCACCTACCACGATACCTCAAAAATATCTTCGGTAGAAGGTGGATCGAAAGGAGTTAAATGTGTAGACCTCTGTATACCTGTATATTGTCTTTGTGTAGCGTGCAAGATATTTTTTGATTTAAAACTTACTACTAACAGTGACTTAATACTAACTTACTACTAATAGTGACTTTACTGAACAGTGGTAGAGCCACGCATCAAGTTTGATGTTGCATGAATGGGCCGGCTCGACCGGGGATGTACCACGATCTCACAGAATACCGGCGTGAAGTAGAAGTCTAACAAACTTCTGCGTTTCGTCTGGTGAGTGCAGGTAACCAGAGGCCCACACCCCCTCCCCAATCCTGCTATGCCTCTGGTATTGCGGGTGTTCATGGGCAGTAATCACTTAACGTCATGTGAGCCGCCTGCTCGTTTGCCTCCCTTTTCTAAAAAAAATACTTTTGAGTGTAACTTAAACATAATAATTATAAATAAATACATAGACATAGGGACAACATTACATGCATTGCTCAGATCCCAAAGTAAATAGCTCAAGCACTTGTTTAATGGACTTAATTGTCAAGACCTCTGTCTACGCTAGTATTGGGTACAGCGTGAAGATATACTACAACCACTCGACTATCATGATCGTTTAGATGATTACGCAGTTTTCTAAACGGTTTCATGTGAGTGAATGTATGCGACATCTGGTTAAGTGTACGTGAATACAGTAGTTGAAGAAATCACGCTTTCTGCACCCCATAAAACTGACATACATACAAAGAGTAGCGCTGTGGAAAAACCTAACTATTTTGTATCTTCACGCATTTTTCCTATACCGGGGTATAAAGGTGTTATTAAATAATTACGATGAAATGCATATTAAAATTTACGGTGAAATGTATGTGTGATTCCGCAAAGTAACGTCTGAGTCTATTAAATACTGGTATACTCAAATATCTAGATTAAAAGTCTAAGCTAATTTCTCCTCATCCTTTCTACTTCTCCCTCTATTTCTCTCGTACTCCTTTCGTCCGGACGTGGCAATGTAGAAAACCTCTTTTTCTACATTTAGTCAAAGGGACTTAAGACCTCTGTCTACCTCAGTATTAAGAATTGCGTGAAGATATTTTATTTATTTTTTCTCAGGTTTAAATGTTTGTGATACATCGTCCGTGTGGTAACGGCGTAAGAATATTCCCACTCCCTTCCTTCCCGTGGGTGGGTGTCGTAAGAGGTGACTAAGGAAAACAGCCTTGGATATCGTTATGGCAACCGAAAGATAGCGGGACAACCATCTTCTAAATATGTCAGATCAAAATAATCAGACCGAAGATGGGCAGCAGCGTCTGTGGTGCGAGAGGTCTGTTACTGCGATCGCCAATCCGCTTGCCAAGCGTGGCGATTATGGCAAATCCTCCCTATGGTAGAGGCCTATGTCCAGCAGTGGACTTTAACAGGCCGTTATGTATGTATGTATGTGTTTGTATTACCCTCGTTTTTTCAGATTCTATAACACATTTGCTTTTGTTCCTTACTTTGGGATTGCCGTCGTACTAAGTGTACCGTTGATGTAAATATATCAAACGTGTAAATTATCAATAATGATTTTGAGTTCTTTGAAGACTTCATTGAAGTAAAACAAAGATGAACGCCCTTACGTAACGACCTCCTTGGACGACTACCGCACACCGGTTTTCAAAGTGTCGCTATTGGTACCGTGATCGATTCACGAATTCGAATTCCGATCAACCACTTGGCTATGGTCTTAATTCCAATATTCTAGTACTTTAAATCGGTTGGTAAGTATATGACGTTTTAATCATACGACACGTGAGGTCTGCGACCGAAACATAAAAATATAAAATCACGTAGGGTGTAATTAACCTCGGCTCGTGCAGTCATTGTGCGTGGATGAGGCGTGGGTTAATCTATGAGCTCAGGCGAATCACTTAAAGCTAAGAAAACAATAATTGCGATAGAAATTACGTATTTAATTAATGTTAATTGGATACAATGTTAATATTGAATAAATTTTTTCAAACAATTATTGTAATTGTTCTTTTTAGTGAGAACAAATTGCAGTGTGAGTTTACAAATTACAATTATTGTAAATTGTTCCACTTGGCGGGTGGTTTAAATAGATAAAATAAAAAATAATATCTTTTAAATGGACATGGCATAGGCTAGTAAGTAATGATCGTGACTTCGAAGCTAAGAGTTTTTGGATCGAATCGTATATAATGGATTTTTATTGCTTTTAAATCATATAAGTGATACAATTTTTTTTTATTTAACGGAAATTTAATTATCATCGGATAAATAAAACACATTAAATAAATTTCTTTAATATTATTTTTTAAATTAATTTTATGGAAAGTTTAATTTATTTTGATGTTCACGTATCAACCTTGTGCCTTTTAATCACGACGTTACTACTCCGTGTATTTTAAAAGAGTCCCAAAGGAATGTCGCTTGTTCAACATGATATTGATGATTTATCATCACATAATACATTAGAATGTTATAATATTTATCATAAAAATATTTTATCCTTTCTCGTCAAGAAAATAGTAAAGAAAAAAATATATTCACCCAATTCCCAATACAGGGGTAGACAGAAGTCTAGTCTAGACAATTAAGTCCCTTCGACCCACCTTCCACCGAAGATATTTTTGGGATACCGTGACAGGTGGTGAGCCCGTCGCCGTCTTTATGTCCAAGCCAATGATATAATTCGTACATAAGTTTTTGAAAAACCCATTGGTACGAGCCTACCACCTGCGTATCTAACTCGGGTCTCTTGACTCGAAGTTTCGACCTCCCAACCATACCAACATATTTAATTTATTTATTAAACAGACATTTAATTATCAAACGATAAATAAAAAAAAATTCTTTAATATTCTTCTTTAAATTAATTTTATGGCCAGTTTAAAGATTTTTTTGTAATGTTCACGAATCAACCTTTTATCTTTTAATCACCGCGTAACTACTCCTTGTATTTGTAAAAGAGTCCCAAAGGAATGTGGCTTGTTCAATGAATCAGTTACCAAAGAACTTGCTGAAGTAACATAGACTATTTATGATCATAGAATACTTTAGAATATTACAATATTTATCATAAAAGTATTTTATCCTTTCTCCTCAAAAAATACTAAATAATAAAAAAAAATCTTATGTATACGAGTGTATGTCTTATAAAACAAACTTTTATGTATGTATGTCGTTTAAAGACCTTACATCGCAATTCCCAATACAGGGGTAGACAGAGGTCTAGTCTAGACAATTAAGTCCCTTCGACCCACCTTCCCCCGAAGATATTTTCGGGACAACGTGACAGGTCGTGAGCCTGTCGCCGTCTTCATGTCCGAGTCAACAATATAATTCGTAAATAAGTTTTTGAAAAATCCACTTTTTTCTTAAATAAAATATTATAAAAATAAATCTCGAAAATCCCTACACCTCTCTCTCTTAAAACTTACGCCACATAAACAGGGTGTAACAGTGCGTGGTAAGCGAAAGTCTTAGACCACAGAGCATAAATGATTACTGCTATGATATCACCATCACCTACCACTTTACTGATGTGCTCAATGAAAACACGACGACGACCATCGTGGACGAATGGCACACACACCGGTTTCGGGTTCGTTTCCTGAATGGGTCAATGTAAAAAAGCATTTTCTATTTCTCCATTTTATCGGGTCTGAAGGTTTGTGGTTTTAAATTAGGTGTTCTTGATTCCATGGGCTTTAGTTACTTTCTTTAGGATTGGATAAATGTATGTGATGTTTTACTCCAACATTCTTATATTTCATCTGAAGATATAATAAATGTTTATGTTTATGTTTATCTTCACGCAATTCCCTATACAGGGGTAGACAGAGGTCAAGTCTAGACAATTAAGTCCCTTTGACCCACCTTCCACCGAAGATATTTTCGGGACAACGTGACAGGTGGTGAGCCCGTCGTCGTGTATAATAATAAATAATAATAATAAATTAGTAAATACATATATAGATAGGGACAACATCACATACGTTGCTCCGATCCCAATGTAAGATGCTAAAGCACTTGTGCTATAGGAATCGGAAACAACGAAGGCAACACAAGCACATAGACCAGAGATAATGTAGAAAAAGTGGTTTTTCTTAATTGACCCGACCGGGAATCGAACCCGGGACCTCGAGAGTGCGACACTTTGAAATCCGGTGTCTCCGCCACTCGTCCACGGGGGTCGTCTTATATGTTAATCGGCTTGTGTGTTCATTAATATTTCAATGTAATGAAATAAAATGCGTATAAATTAGATTTTATACATGCATTATTCTACAGCTCGTTTTTATTACAAGTTAATGTTGACGTTGTCACAAAAGATTTCTTCGGTGGAAGGTGGGTCTAAAGAACTTAATTGACTAGACTCTATCTTCCCCTGTATTGGGAATGCCGTGAAGTAAGTAATTTGTCCGAAGACTGCGTCACAGAGTTACTCTGTTAAAATACTACATAATCTACTCTGTGGCCCATTTATCAGGTATATTGAGGTCAAGCACAGAATTAAAAGCCGTAGTAAAAATTTCTTTGTAGCGAAGCGAATTATAATACAAATGAATATAGAAATATTTCATTTTGTTACCGTGTATGCATATTTATTGGTTCAAGGCTGGCTCGGATCCACGTTGCCACCGCTTGTTCTAATTTGTACGATGGTCAAACTTGGACGATGGCTTAGCGGACGTAGTTGTTAATTCTTTTCGATTCGAAATTCGAAACAAACTGTACGATATATTTAATACATATGTAAAAAAAACTTTCTTCACGCAATTCTCAATACAGGAGAGACAGAGGTCTAGTCTAGACAATTAAGTCCCTTTGACTCGCCTTCCACCGAAAATATTTTCGGGAGAACGTGACTGGTGGTGAGCCCGTCGCCGTAATACTAAATACTTACCTACCTACTACCTATGTCATTTCAAATAATTTTTTTTTTCAAATTAGATAGGTAAGTAATGTTATTAGAAACTAAATATAACTAATTTAAATAGAAAATGCTCGAAACTTCCATGAAAATGCTAGAAATGCTAGAAAAATACTAGAGCAGGCTGTCAGAATTACCTCGATATATCGTGAGATTCTTGGGTCACCTTAGATTTTGATAAGGCTCAACGAGATTTCTCTAACTAATGTATTTTCTGTTATTTTCCTGTTCACTTCAGTTTAGCCTATCCAAGCATCTTTTAATCTTTTTAAACAATCCTTCTCATAATATAAAAAAACGAAAGTCTAAATGGTAAAAACGTCTCCTAAGTATGAGGACTCAGTTATTTATTTCTCTTTAAATCGTAACTTTTTAATATTTTTTTAAGACTTTAGAATTTTATTTTCACCAATTAAGAAGACAGTCAAAAGTATAGATACTTACTTACTTACTTATCTTCACAATCCCTGACGGGGTAGCCAGAGAGAACAAATCGCCAAGTGTCACTATCCCTACAAACCTCTTTCGCTTCTTTCAGGTACCTCATTTTCTTCATACATGCACGTCGAGGTATCCGAGTGCTCTTGAGTCTCCCCTCTTCGAGCAATTTGCTCACATGGTCCTCGAAAGAATTACGTTATTGGTGTCAGGTCAAAAAGCCTGGCCCCGTCTCAGTGTCAACGTTTCAAACACGGTTAAAAACATTTCAAACGTTAGTCTCAGTGTTAACGTCAAAGTTAAAGTTGTTAACTATGTGGCACGGCACTTGTTTGCCTCTAGCGGGATTTGAACCCAAAAACCTTAGCTTCAAGTTCGACCAATACATAGCAGTTGTACCCTTGGTGTCACCAACAGCTAAGCCGATAGCTCGTTTACCCGCCTTTCAGATAAATATAGAAAAAGAACAGCGTACGTAGCCATACGTCTATCACTTACTTAACTGCCATAAAAAGTCCACTGCAGGTCATAGACCTCTCCCATAACGAGGTCATCATCATCACGCTTGGTAAACGGTTTAAAAAACGCTACACCAGACACCTTGAAGGTTGGATGCTGCTAATCACAGGTCTTTTATTTTTCGAAATAGTTATTCCACCACCTGTCGGTAGATATCCAAGTTTTCAAGGCTTATCCTTTAGTGGTCTCTTTCAACACCCACAGGATGAAAGCGAGTGGTGACTACGCCAAAACCCTCACGGTACTATCACTTAGTAAATATATAACAATAATCATCGGAAGAACTTAAGTAAACACAAAAGAAATACCCAAAAAATAATGACAGAACTATTGGCTTTACCTGAAATAAAATTTTATTATTATTAAAACGATTTCTTAGCGTTTCGAATCGACGCGACGACGATGCGATCTGGAAACTTTACCGGATAAGTACACAGCAAACCTTGTATAGACGAAGGCCATATCAGAGGCGACTCGTTTTTTGAGGACTTTTTTTACAAAAGTTGCCATCACGAGTAACTTATGACGGATGGGCTGATGCTCGGTGAAACACGCACCTTTCTGAGGACCATGGCTTCCGGGTAGTAGACTCGGGGGTTTCGAGGTAGACAGGTCCGTCCTGGGCGCCTTTCCAGGAGTGGAGAGGAGGGAGAAGGTTCATTCTCTCCTAAGGAGGGTCTACCAACGTGCGGTGCGAGCCTGGTATCATCCGTCTTTGCCCCCTCGAGGGTATAGTTTACGTATTATATTCAGAACTGGACTCGAAAAACAATGTAGGAAAACGGGTTAGCAGTTAACAGAACCTGCCATAAACTTCAAATAAACACATAAATTATTTACTCGTGCTAATTGATTTTTCAAAAACTTATGTAAGATTTATATCGTTAGCTTGAACATAAAGACAGCGACATGTCTTGTCATGTCACCTCTTGCGTTGTCCCAAAAATTTCTTCGGTAAAAGATGGGTCGAAGTGACTCAATTGTCCAGACCTCTGCTCACCCCAGCATGGAACGGCGTAAAGCTATTAAATAATTTTTTCATAATAAGAACCCTACAATACAAGGCCAACTCACACTTGACAATTTGTTACAGAGCAGTGCCAACGACGAAGAGGAAAGAGAAATCGTTCGCCATTCTCGCGGAACCCGTCACTTCCCGGCCAGCAAGCCCCAGGTCGTTGCCAGTAGATATACGCCCAGGAGCTGGAAGGGTGTCCCCTTTCAAAGGTAAGCACTAACAGACTAAATATCCTATAGTAAGTAAGTAAGAATTTATTAGGTACTATTACAAATTGTCATGGAAAACAGAGTCCAGAGAAGAAAAATACCTATGCTACTGACATCACCCAAAAATATAGAAAAAAAAAAGTTCCAAAAAGGCTACCACATAGCATTTGCTTTCATTGTTGTATCATTTATCAGTTGGAATGTTATCCTTACAAGCTGGTATATATGAATTGAATGTTTGCCAAATTTAATCAGTTCTTACATTGACGTTCAAAATTGAGTCTCATAAAATAAATTATTCGAGATAAGTTAAAACTTGAAAAGGAACTTGAAATAACTCATCCCCGGCGTAATTAAGAAGTAATTGTGGTGTAGAAGTTCAAGGTTATGTCATATTTAATCTAGTACGAGTAATTATCTCTCTTATATTTTCAAATGAACAAGATATATTTTTGTAAATACATTTATATCTTTTGTAATTATTCAATCAAACTTTGCCTGTCCAATAACACTAATATTTGCTGTTAGCAATGGAGATGGAAACGGAAGTATTCCATTGACATCATATATCTATATATACATTCAAAGGCTTGTGTTTGTATAATATGATAAAACATGACAAAAAAGAAGATTACTACGGATTTTCTTTCGCCTATTTCTTCTCCATCAGAAGAACCTCACTACGACAGAGTGCTAGATTAAAAAAATAATGACTCTTTTTACATACATAGACAGGGAACAGCACATACATTGCTCTGATCCCAAAGTAAGCAGCTTAAATACTGGTATTTAATTATTCACTTCAATCAGAAACAACGAAGGTTGACCAGACCCGAGGAAATGAAGGAAAAGTGTTTTCTACATTGACCCGACCGAAAATCGAACCCAGAGCTGGTAGACCGATGTGTTACGCCACTCGTCCACGGAGGTCATCAATTGAATTGTGAAAATCATAACGCTTAAAATATTTTGATTTTGTTGATATTAATAATAGAAGTATTGTTGTGTACATGTTGACAAAGTAGACATTTTTTTTTGTAATTGAAAAATATCAATTTCTTCAGATTTCCAGAAAAAATTTCAAGGGCACTTAAAAACAAATCAAATTAACTGTCTTCTCCTTAGCATCACGATTAGAGTCAGTTCATCAAATTAGATTTCGTAAGTTCTACGTCCATGTTATTTGTTTAATATTTAAATTATATTGATTTTTTGATAATGTGATATATACATGTGACTGGATACAAGATTTTTATCTTTTATACCTCTTTGTAACGTTATACCGGCTACGATGTGGTAAAAATTGACTGCCTCCTCGTTTTTTAATTTATGAGGAATACTAAATTATGCCAGATCACCATTATTTAGATAATATGTTTTCGGTATTCTTTACCCATCCGACAATATAAAGTTTTTTAAATACATACATACATACATATCGGCCTGCTGTTATACATACATAACATGCATGTCCACTGTAGGACATAGGTCTCTCCCATAGGGAGGGTTTGCCATAATCGCCGCGTTTAGCAAGCGAATTGGTGATCGCAGAACCGGACCACTCGCACCTCAGACGCTGCTGCCCATCTTCGGTCTGATTATTTTGATCTGATATATTTAGAGATAGTTATACCGCCACCTGTCGGTTGCTATCGTAATATTCAAGGCTGTTTCCCTTAGTCGCCTCTTACGAATCCCACGGGAAGAAATGGAGTGGCAATATTAGCGCCGTTAGCACACGGCAAATATATCGCTGTATTTTCAGGTAAACGAAACCTTATAATATATGTCTAAAGTTAATCAAATAATTTGTTAAAAGGGCGCGGTTTCCGAGAAGAAACATCACGGCATAATACTCCAAAAACATCCGCAGCCAATTCGCGGTGCAGCTCGCCGCCAAGAAAACAAGCTAGCTCTCTATCGAATACTGAAAAAATGGCCCAAGTAGCCACAATACCACCTCCGACCATTCTAAGTAGGCCTCGGTCTCCGAGGAACTTTCTTAAAGAGAACATGGAGGAAGTAAAGGAGTTAAGTGAATTAAACAGAGAGATGCACGAAGCAGAAGCGGAAAAAAAGAGACAAGAGGAAGAAGAAGCTTTGCTTAAAGAAATGGGGTTGATGGACAAAACAACAGGGAGAAGTAGAATTGGATCCAGGGCAAATTCAAGAAGTAATTCTCCAAGCAAAATTAATCTCCGATCAAGATCCAACTCTCCTTCAGCCGTTGATAAAGACATAACTGGATCCACGGCAGGTAAATTAAAACCCGCAATACATAGATCAAGGGTCAGTTTAGTATCTAAATCCCAACCGCAATCAAATGACGGCTCTCCAAGAATATCTAAAATACCCAAACGGCAGAGTTCAGTATCTCCGGCAAGGACCACAAGAAACTTTATTAGTTACAGACGCCCTTTCGAAAATAATTTAAATAAAAATCAACGTTTTATTTCTAACAGTACCAGTAGTATACATGAAACTATAAAAATTGGTAGTCAAGTACACGATAAAAGGGCTTTGAGTCAAAGTGCCCAATTTCTCGACATATCGCCAAACAATATACATAGCAAGCCACCAATTTCACCCGGAAGAGGGGGACCGCCACCGTCGAACCGTACGATTAGCTCGAAACGCCTTTCCCCGATAGTAGGTACTCCAAATAAAAGTCCGATTGAAGATCTTAAAACAAATTCTGCTAAAACTACTCCAAAACCATCACCCGCAATGCGAAAAGTTAACAAAACTGCTGGCAGCACACCTGCTACTTCGAGGTTAAACTCGAAAAACAATAGCAGAAGTGTTAGCAGAGATCCCAGCTCTGAAAAGAAACCTACGAATAAAGTTCCTAATACTTCTAAAAATTCAACACAAAACAAAGTTGCGCCTAAAACGTCTAGTACAAGAACTACACAAAAACCAGTTATTTCAAATAAAGCAGAACCCAAAAAGCAGATGAACAGAACAAATAGCGTTAAAAGCTTAGCAAGAACATCAAGTACAAAAAGTATTTACGAAAAGCCTCCGTTAGTGAAAAGTAAAGAAATTAAAAACAATTTAAACGAACAAGCTAAGTCAAACAGCAAAATGAATGAAGCTGCCAAGATCGAAGCTTCTTCTAATATACGTAAAGAGAAAACTTCAGATTCAAAAGGAAAAACTGATGAAAGCAGTACTAAATTAAATAAAGAAGCATGTGTGAGTGAAAACGCAGCAAAAGAAGATGAAGAGGTTACAAAACAAGACAATGAAACACAATATGATAAAATTATAAACGAAAAAGGTGACATAGTTATTCTAACTAAGAAAAATGTAGTCTCTATGACTACAGCAGCAATAACTTCACAACCATTAGAAGTAGTCACTACAGTAACAAATCAACTACCAGCTACTTTAGAAAAAGCAAGAGAAAAGGGACTTTTCGAAAGATTAGGTTCAAAGGATTCCTTGGCTCCTAAAGAAGAAGAAAAAACGAGAATCAATGCAACAGAAACAATTACGTCAAATGAAACAACAAAACCACCTACAGTAAAAGAAAGTATAGCTAAAGATACTTTTAAAATAAAAGAAGAAAAAAACGGAAAACATGATGATAAAAAGCCTCCAAAACCAACAAAGACTTTATATGGTGATGACAATATTAAACTAAAACTCTTGCAACCACCATAC
Organism: Sericinus montela; assembly: GCA_029286605.1. Classification (NCBI taxonomy): domain Eukaryota; kingdom Metazoa; phylum Arthropoda; class Insecta; order Lepidoptera; family Papilionidae; genus Sericinus; species Sericinus montela. Next base: position 3,265,571 of record JAGSMR010000036.1, read on the forward strand.
AATAACCCTCAAGTAGAACGTGTAAAACAAAAAATTGATTCTATATTGAAAGAACCCGAAATTTCAACAGAAAATATTTTAGCTTCAACAACAAAAAAAGTTGAAGAGAAAATCACAGAAACAAAAGATACTTTTAAAAACTTAGCTGAGAAAACGAGATCTGATATCCATGACGCCAATCAAGAAGCTGAAAGAAAGTTAACTGAAATGAAAGATAAAGTTGAAAAGGAAACTGAAAAATTGTCGGCTGATATACGCACGGAAGCGACTAAAATAGTTGATAGCATTATTACTCCGGTAGAGAAACCTAAAGATGTACCTAACGATCCTAAACAAGAATTAAAAGAGAACATTGAACCTATAGTAACGGTGGTAAATGAAAAAAGAAAACGGAATTGGTGAAAATGGACGAAACATTAGTGAAAGGCGAACCAGAAGTTGAAGTGCAGAGCTCGAATGATTCAACACCAGGTGTCCAAAAGATGACGATTCAGAATAAAGTTATGGATAGCAGCATGTCTGATAAATCTGCGACGAGTAATGGCGGGTAAGTTTTTAAATGCTCGTAAATACATTTTTTGTATTCGTAAGGGTCATTTCAGTGTAACGTATTCGAATGGCGTAATAACACAGTTAGTATTTTTATATCTAAAATATATATTGAATAATCACTATTCTTGTCTCTTGCTGGAACTTCATCTTTAAACACATTAAAATTCACTGTTACTTATATAAAAGTGAATTTTAATGTGTTTAAAATAATAAAGTCGACATGAACAAGATGGAGTTCAAGCGTAAAATGTGCTCCCGATCTCCAAATTGCCGACGAAGCATTGCGATTATAACAAATCTGCCAACGAAATGAGGCAAATGTTGATCAATAGAATAGAATATTTGAAGATAAAATCCTCTAATTGTTTCATTATAACATGGATTATTAAGTCTAAGTTAATCCGCGATAACCGAGTGAATGTATATTTATGTAAAATCTAATTTTATATATATGTTTTATATGCCACTATACACATATAGTATAGTTAATTGACTCAGGCGTTACTTTGCGAAAATTCATTGTAAAGTTGTTATTGAAAAAGTTACTTCGCAACACTCCGCATGCAAATATAAAAGTGAATTTTAATGTGTTTAAAATAATAAAGTCGACATGAACAAGATGGAGTTCAAGCGTAAAATGTGCTCCCGATCTCCAAATTGCCGACGAAGCATTGCGATTATAACAAATCTGCCAACGAAATGAGGCAAATGTTGATCAATAGAATAGAATATTTGAAGATAAAATCCTCTAATTGTTTAATTATAACATGGATTATTAAGTCTAAGTTAATCCGCGATAACCGAGTGAATGTATATTTATGTAAAATCTAATTTTATATATATGTTTTATATGCCACTATACACATATAGTATAGTTAATTGACTCAGGCGTTACTTTGCGAAAATTCATTGTAAAGTTGTTATTGAAAAAGTTACTTCGCAACACGATGCGGAGTGTAAGAGAAGAAGAGCACCACCCTCCCTCCCACAGATGCGTGCACTAATTTCACTGTATGCACCATTACCACTACACTCAAACCAGAGAGTTCGCTTGATAATGCCTTGTTTTGAGGCGAAACATGTGTCGCGTTTTCGGTGGTGGTATATGATACCTGGTTTGAGTGGTGGTGGTGGTGCATACAGTGGAATTAGTGCACGCATCTGTGGGAGGGAGGGTGGTGCTCTTCGGACCAGGTAACATATACCTTTTTATATTTGCATGCGGAGTGTTGCGAAGTAACTTTTTCAATAACAACTTTACATATAGTATGTTAAAGGCAGATGTTGCTCCTCTTACAGACCGTTACAATTCAAAAAATATATAGGTAGTAAATGTAGTCCACTCATCAAATCTTAGTGACCAAGACATCGATAGGAACCGTAATTAAACAATACTCGAGTCTCAAACTCTTCACACTATTCCCAATACTGGGGTAGATAGAAGTATCCTTTCTAGTCCTTTCGATCCACCTCTTACCGAAGACATTTTTTGAGACAAAGTGACAGGTCGTAACCCAGTCGCCGTATTTATGTCCGCACCAACGATATAATCAATTGGTACGAACCTACCACCTGGGGATGGATCTCGAGTTCCGGTCATCCTACCACTCGACTATTGTGACTGTTACACTCGTCTTGACTCGTGTTTAGCTCGAAGTATTGAAAGCATTAAAAAAATTGAGTAGTCTTCAAAAAGAACACAAAATAACTCTCTTTGCTAAACTTGTTAATAATTTAAATGAAATATTGCATTTCGAATTACTTGCTTATGTGCTTCCTGATGTGGTGACAATGGGACCTAACTGGACCTTTCAGACAAAACAAGAGAATTACGCATTTTTGTTGAATATTTTTTCTCTTTAATTTAATAACAAAAAGTTCAGCATAACTTATATGCTTTAAAATCAATAAAAAATGTGTTATAAAATAGTTGGTATTATCTTACGGTTGCCGCGATTCGGCATAGGTCGCGGGTTCGAATCCCGACCGTGTTTGTTGAAATTTTAAACTTCTTTTCTTTTTAATTTAAAAAAAATCAAAATCGGTTAACATATGACGGTATTATGAGGTGACAAACATAAAAAAATATGTAATCGAATTGAGAACCCCGCTTTTTTTAAAGTCGGTTAAAAATAACGTTAAAATATTCTAGAATAGAAAACGAGCGAGTCATTAAAAGACGTCTCTTGCGCACTAGCTTTCTCTCAAATTGGCTTTGAAATGAATGTTGCAAATGGAAAATTTTAATTACATACGAAGCAAAGAGAAATTGGAACCGTTTAGTACAGAGTCGAAGGTTTATAGTTGTACCTTATCGGTGAGCTTTTGTGAGGCGTTTTTTACAAAAGCTTTTGTTAAATAAATAAAAATGAATATCTTCACACAAGTCCCAATACAGGGCTGGACAGAGGTCTAGTCTAGGCACTTAAGTCCCTTTGACCCACCTTCCACCGAAGATATTTTCCGGACAACGTGACAGGTGGTGAGCCTGTTGACGTCTTTATGTCTATGCCAACGATATAATTCGTACATAAGTTTTTGAATTGGTACGAGCCTGCCACCTAGGGATCGCACTCGGGTCTTTTGACTCGAAATTCCGACCACCCAACCATTCGGCTATCGTGACTTCTGTTAAAGTTAAATGAATATCCGTAACTTTGCACAACTTTGTATGACGTCGGAGGCTGCATTTACCACTTGATCAATAACGCATATAATGCGTTCACCCAAATAAATAAATTTTATTGTCTTATATGACGTTAAGTCACGAAGAAACCTTAGAAATGTCATTAGCTACTGATAGATGGCGAGATAAGTATCTTGGAAGATTTTAGACCAAATTTACAGATGGTCATGTTTTTACAGTAAAAATAATCAATACAATAAAGTATAAAACACAAACAATCGTACATGAGTTTAAAAAAACTCAATAGTACGAGCTCGGCTATCGCGACTTTCACATACACCTACACAGATTTAATATACATAAAAATCTATGACTCGAGAGCAAATAGTTATATTCAGAATGTTTTCCCTAGCGGGCTACGAACTCTTGGATTCGAAGGATACTGTAATCGACAAATTTAAACACCATTTACTTTTTTAAAGTCACTATAGCCGAGTGATTCGGTAGTCGGAATTCGAGACATGAGACCCGAGTTAATATCCACAGTAGGCTCGTACCAATGGGTTGTTTTCAAAAACTTATGTACGATTTATATCCTTGGCTCGGCCATTAAGACAGATTTACCCAAAAATATCTTCTGTGAATGGTGAGTACAAAAAACAAAATGGTCTGGACCTCTGTCTACCCCTGTATTGGGACACGCGTGAAGGTATTTAATTTTTAATTTACATTGGTAATCATAAGAATTGTTCTGATCCCAAAGTAAGTAGCTAAAGCACTTGTCTTACGGAATCTGAAACAAAAAAGGTGCGTATAAATATTTTTTTATTTACTTTTAAATCCGAACTTTATCGATAGCATGTCATTTATAAATCACTTCACTGGTCAAGTTGTAGCTGTTTAGGGTCAGTACGTATTGAACGGCGTCTGTAGCGTGACCGCAGAACTTATTAGCATACGATAACACAGATAGGGCTGCGACATGAAATAAAAAGAAAGAATTTTAAATTAAACTATAATAATTTCTATAATACATAAATAGATAGGAACAACATCACATATATTGCTCTGATGTCATAGCAAGCAGCTAAACCATATGTGTTATGGAATCGGAAACAACGAAGGTACCACAATCACCCAAACCCGAGAAAATGTAGAAAAAGAAACTATTGTGATATTTCTTGATGTGCAAGATCTCTGCGAATTTCTGTCTATTTACTACTTGCTGTGGAAAATAAATTAAATACATACATACACAGGGACAACATCACATACATTGCTCTGATCTCAAAGTAGCTTAAGCAATTGTGTAAAAGAATCGCAAACAACGTTAGGTCCAAATAATATAAAAGTGATTTTTTCTACGTTGACACGAACGGGAATCAAATCTGTAACGTCAAAGCTGGCGAAACCGCTGGTGACACCATAAAAACCGGTGTGTATGCTCTCTCCTCATTCACACACCTCCTGACTCATCCACAGAAGTCTAGCTTATTACGTAGATGGTATTATAGAGGTCTATCTCTCTATCTATAAGGAAAGCATACTAGTTGACATCATCCATCGACATATCAACCCAGCATGTATCTTTAACGGCCTATTACAGTCCAAAGTTGACCACAATCCCTGAGACTTAAGTCTGAGCAAAAGCAAGCATACATTCCTTGAAATAAGTCTAGTAATTTAGACTTTTGCCTGTCCTTAACAGCTTGTAACTTGTCCACTCCGGAATGTAGACCTCTCCCATGATGGATTGTCCATAATCACTATAATCGGCAAACACATTGGCGATCGTTGTACTAGACATCTCAAAGCGGGATATTGCCATTCCTCGTTAGTCTACTTATTTTTGTTCTAGTTTCATTACGATATGTTTGTCCCGCAATATCTAATAATTTAATAGTAGGTTTAACAATTTCCAATGCCCTTAATCGCCAACGATATCCTTTAGTAAAGCAAGTGGGATAAAAAAGAAGGTGGGATAAATTCTTAATACGGTATAGGAAAAGTGGTTTGTTAAATTCAGATGCATTTTAAAATGTAACTTTGCACAAGTTTTTAGTCATGATAGCCAAGAGGTTGGCTGATCGAGTCAAGAGACCCGAGTGGACCCGACCCTTGGTGGCCAATGGGTTTTTTCAAAACTTATGTACGATAAATATCGTTGGCTTTAACAAGATGATAACAGGCTCACCACCAGTTACATTATCCCAAAATAAGCTCCGGTGAAATATGAGACGAATGAACTAAATTGTGTAGACCTCTAGCTATTATTTTATTGGGAAAAGCGTGAAGATATACTAACAGACATACCTATAGTTTTACCTGTATGAACCTCGTGTGTTTTTATAAATACACAAAGCCCTTAGAAATGTCGGCGTAACAACGTACCATCCCGTATCTTCCCATGGACGTCGTAAGAGGCGACTAAAAGAAAAATCTAGAAAATGGCGAAGGTTTCCGACGGATCGCGGAATAGTAATATCAAAACATTACTACCAAATAAAATTTAAATTAAATTAAACAGACCTGCGATGAGCAGCAGCATTTGAATACTGATACTACAATCGCCATTCCACTTGCCAAGCGTGGCGATCATGGAAAACCCTCCTTTCGAGAGAGACCACTGTCCTGCAAAGTAAATTAATAACAGAACGCTAATTAAAAATAAAATAAATATCTTCACGCAATTTCCAATACAGGGGTAGACAGAGGTCTAGTCGAGACAATTAAGTTCTTTCGACCCACCTTCCACCAAAGATATATTCGGGACAACATAACAGGTGATAAGCCCGTCGCCGTCTTTATGTCCAAGCCAACGCCACCTGGGGATTGAATTCGGGTTTCTTGACTCGAAATTCCGACCACCCAAGCACTCGGCTATCGTGACTTCTGACTGACAAATGACAATGATGATAATGCAATCGACATTCCACTTGCCAAGCGTGGCGACCATGGAAAACCTTCCTTTCGAGCGAAGCCACTGTCCTGTAAAGGAAATTAATTACAGAACGCTAAGTAAGTAAGATTAAAAATATTTATAAAAGTAGGGCTGTAGCTACTGTAATATAGTTTATCGCGAATTACTTTAAGCGATACGTTTTAATTTCCGTTGCGTACACTTACCCTAAATTTCGCCAACCCTACCGCGACACATTACTATAGCCATTACGTTATAAACGATTTCTTTTAAAACAATTATTTCTATACAGTTTAAATTTTATAACTTAATATGTAAGCAGTATATTATGTTTATTTTGCTTCAATTATGACTAAGTAATATTGACTTTATATAGTACTTAATAGTTATAGTTTATTTTTTTTATTATAGTTTCGAAATAAATAATTTACCCTTTGACTTGTAAGTTGCTGTGCCCCAACAAGGTATCACAGTTTTCACACACAAATTTTATTTGAGACCATAATTGTTACGTGATAACCAATAAAGATATTTGATTTGATTAGACTTGATTAAGTGTGACAGCTATTTTATTTATTTGAAAAGCTACAAATTGTTATACAATACATGAGAGTAATAGTAAACGTTTGCATTATTACAAAATTACTTATTGTATAATAGAATTAATGCAAAATTTATGATTTATAGCCATAAATTAATTAATGTTATTAATGTATGTTTATATCTATAAATAATATTTGCAATATCTAAAAACAGCTTTTCACAAAATCTACATGAGAAAGATCTATAGATATGGTACTTGTAACTTTTTTTTAAAATTTTCGCATTGCTATCAGCTGCATGTAGCTGGAGGCTTAACTCCAAAACGCCTGTAACAATTTTTACGGAACTATCATCAAGTTATTGTTGATTTTGTAAGAATTGCATTAGGCTACTTTTATTTTAGAAAACAATTATAGCTCCGTTTTAGATGTTAAACTAAAGCCGCCGAGCGCTGCTAGTTTAATAAATACATTAAATTTTATAACTTAATATGTAAGCAGTATATTATGTTTATTTTGCTTCAATTATGACTAAGTAATATTGACTTTATATAGTACTTAATAGTTATAGTTTATTTTTTTTATTATAGTTTCGAAATAAATAATTTACCCTTTGACTTGTAAGTTGCTGTGCCCCAACAAGGTATCACAGTTTTCACACACAAATTTTATTTGAGACCATAATTGTTACGTGATAACCAATAAAGATATTTGATTTGATTAGACTTGATTAAGTGTGACAGCTATTTTATTTATTTGAAAAGCTACAAATTGTTATACAATACATGAGAGTAATAGTAAACGTTTGCATTATTACAAAATTACTTATTGTATAATAGAATTAATGCAAAATTTATGATTTATAGCCATAAATTAATTAATGTTATTAATGTATGTTTATATCTATAAATAATATTTGCAATATCTTAAAACAGCTTTTCACAAAATCTACATGAGAAAGATCTATACATATGGTACTTGTAACTTTTTTTTTAATTTTCGCATTGCTATCAGCTGCATGTAGCTGGAGGCTTAACTCCAAAGCGCCTGTAACAATTTTTACGGAACTATCATCAAGTTATTGTTGATTTTGTAAGAATTGCATTAGGCTACATTTATTTTAGAAAACAATTATAACTCCGTTTAAGATGTTAAACTAAAGCCGCTGAGCGCCGCTAGTTTAATAAATACATTAAATTTACATAACATCTTCGCAAATTTTATTATACAATTACTGTGCCGTGGTGTTTGTACCATGTATAAGACACGTTAATTACACAGATTAAGCATTTCTTAACTACACTTAACCATTACTTTTAAATACATAAAATATATAGCATAATTAAAGTTATTAAATGCAAATAGTCTTCAATTCAGTCTTAACTATATTTAAGTATTTGATATATTCACTATGGGGAAATGTATGCCACATGTTCTGGTGTTTCCATTAGGACATTTGCCGATGCTATACTACGCAGGGTTGCTGAATAAGTGGTTCGGTAAACACTGTTCTATATTTCTAGTTTATGGTTTAGATTACTAATATAAGAAAATAATATATAAGATAAGATAGATAAGATAAGACACTTAAAAAACTGTATCTAATGAGATAAATTGGCCATTAGTAATTTCAACACTTTTTCCCCGAAGTTGCTGTGTTAATATTCAAGTATCGATACAATGTAAGTATTTATATAAACGTATAAATTGACTAGAGTACAAACATTCATATTCATTACACGATTGTTTGCTCTTAGCGGGGATCGAACCTGTAACTCATAGCTTCGACCGACTAACTAGGCATTTTCGGCTTGTTTCGTATTTTAAGTATTTTTATATGTGAAGAATGTAACTATGTAAGTATGCCTATTATTTTAGCATTCGAAACAGCCCTTAAGAATTCATTTCTTAAGAAATTAGTTCACGCCAAGCTAGCAGTCAACCCTCGCGCGTCGTTTGAGACACGCGTCCGCCATTTTGAAACTCAATCATGGCGCGAAAATAATGAGTACATATGTCAAATGCGTATATATTATAAATTTTAATTATCTGTGATACAATCGTTCGAAAACAATAGAAGTGATTTTTTTTAATTTTAAGCTACAATTAAATATGCTACATAATAGAACAGTGTATATATTACCAAATGAGTTGTTACCGAAGCGTTACGGGGACAATAACGGGTAAATTTTTAAACTATAATTCTTTAAATTATAATTCTTTAAAAAAACTATAATTTTCTAAATTTTTAAAAGATATTCCTTTATTTTTCTTTATTTGTCCTTTTATTCCTTAGAATATATAGGACATATAGATATATAGAATACATGTAATGTATATTAAGTATAATAATTCTTATTATCTTATTATATATTATACTATATAATTATACAGTTTATATTATATATTAATATAATAAGATAAAAAATGTAGAATATATATTACAATAAAAGAGTTTGATAAAAAGGAATAAGTAATTTCAAATATTTGGTCAAATACAATAACCGTATCCTGTTTTGGTCTGCGTATACGAATATTTTTTCTAGTTACATTTTATTAAATACCATTAAATTATTTATTAACAAACGAAGCATGGAATGTGAAAGCCCGACTTTACACTAACTATATCACGTCTTTGGGTCTCATAGGCGTTTTAAGAGGCAACAACAGGAAGTGTTTTCAAATCTATTAACAATCTTATGTAGGACACTCGGCGACTATGCTAGGAACCTAGAAACTTTCTCCTATAATCTCGAGGGAAACATCTAGTACTTTCACCGTTAATCCCTAGGAAAACATTACTGGCTTTGAAAGCCCTGACTGTCGTCAACTGTGACAAATGAAATCGATCTACTATCTCCTTTATCAATAGTGATATAATTACTTCTTCTACTGAATGTAAAAAATGCTGTATGGTATCAGTGTTAGAATTATACCAAGCCCACTCATCCTGTGGATATCTCAAGAGGCGGCTGAGGGAAAAGCCTAGGAAATGCAGTGATAATCATCTCGATAAATTCCAGACCTATTTCGCTTCTGTCATCTGACTCTTTCATTAACAGATATTGATAGAGAATCTGTTCGCCGAGCGTAGCTATTATGGCTAGCCCTCCTTTACGCGATGTGCCTATGCTCTGCTGATGACTTTTATGGCTGTTATGATGATGATGAAAGGATATATTTTTAACATAGTATTTTACACTTTTATATTTTTCGATTTTTAGATATCCCGGCCAATCAACACTTCTGAGGTAAACATTATATTTTATGATAAATTTTAACTGTTTCATTTTACTTCATTTATATTTCCGGTTGTATATTAAGTAAGTTATGCAAATAGTTATTATCTTAAAGAATATGTATAACAATTGTGAAAGGGAAAGCAATTCAGTTTATCCACTAAACCAATTTTAGGAAGTTGACTCCTAAATGAATTAACTTTTATCATCGGCAAAGGCTAATGGAAATTTTTAAGCAGACGTAGTCACTGCATATAGCTAGTATTTAATAGACACGCAATCACTCGTAAACGTAGCGATACTGACGTTGAAAAAACTTAGCTTTACCTTGCCGTATTTCATAAACATTAATCTTTTAAAACTTGACTTAATAATACAAATCCGACTAGTACCTATTAGTAATTGTTTTCATTTACAGCTTCCCTCAGAGCACTAGTACAACACCGAAGCCTCCACCTAGAGCGCAACGCCAGACCAAAAAAGAGATCCAGTCATCGCAGACTGATGAGTCTAAAGAAAACGCCACAGATGAGAAAAAACCTAACATCTGTTCAAGGCTTATGGGGAAGTGCAAGGCGAAATGTTGTGCATGTTGCGCGAAGCCAAAAGAAGAGGAAGACGAAACAAAGGAAGCCGAAAGATGAAACAAAAGATGAGACGAAAGAAGAAAATGTAAAAGAGGCAAAGAAAGGAGTGTTGAGTAAACTGAACTGTTTTAAAAAGAAAGAAGTAAATAAAGAAGAGGCTGCAGCAAGAGGGGCGGGTAAAGTAAGTGACGCACATCTTCGCTGTTCTTTAGGAGATTGTTAGTATCTGTAGCCGCTTGGTTAAACACCTTCTGCTGCAGGAATAGGTCGGCTCTGTCCGAGGAACAAAGCCACCTTGTGGTTCTTTATGTCGTCTTATAAGTGAGGTAGAAACTCACTTCGCCAGCCCTTCCTCATATTTAGGTTACACACCACGCGTACTGTTAGCGTTTCTAATATATTGAAGGTAATCGGCCCACATTCCATTAGGAGATTATTTAGTGAAAACTACACGGATATTGAGCCTGTCGAATACCTAGTGCCCAAATATTAGAAATAGTTTTCCTGACAGGTTTTGAAAAACTCATTGGTACGTTCTTTCTCTTGAGGATTAGACTGTTGGATGCTCTTCTGATTCGAATACAATTTATGTAAAAAATTATGTCGTTTGTCATGGTGATTGTAGTATCTTATTAGTAGTATTTTAATAGACTACTGGCGCTATATTCCGATTGATTGAAGACTTAGCAGTTGAATAAAAATTTATTTTTTGTATACATTTGGGCTTTGATGGTTTGAGCGCGTTGAGCGAATTAGTGAAGATCGAATGTGAATAGAAAATATACAACAGCGCGAAAATAAAGAAGAATAGGGGCGAGGTAGGCTGAGAATCTTTTTCGAAGACCAAATGCTCGAAGACGGGAGGGTCAAGTGTATTTAGATACCTGGAAAGAAGCAAAAGACGTATGTTAGGCTCGTGACACTTTGCGATCTGTTTTCTCTGGCTATCCCGTGAATAACCGGGTGGTTGGGTGGACAGAATTTCGAGTCAAGAGACCCGAGTCCGATCCCCAGGTGGCAGGCTCGTATCAATGGGGTTTTAAAAAACTTATGTACGAATTATATCGTTGGCTTGGACATAAAGACGGCGACGTGCTCACCACCTGTCACGTTGTCCCGAAAAACATCTTCGGTGGAAGGTGGGTCAAAGGGACTTAATTGTCTAGACTAGACCTCTGTCTACCCCTGTATTGGGAATTGCAGGAAAATATTTAATTATTTATTTTATCCCGTGAAGATATGCGTATCGTGAAGATATGTATTTATTTAACTATTGTTTGTGATTTGTGTAACAGGCAGCGACCATAGAATTCGAGAGCGAAACAAAACGAAAACGCAAGCTGCGCGACATACTGTGCTCGTGCTGTAGAAGGCGTCGTGTGAAGGACTCCTCGGACCTCCCCATCGCGTGGCCGACGTCGGCGTGTCGTCGCCCGTCGTCCACGAAACTGGTTGTTGCGGCAAACGGCGGCAAGATGTGGAGAGGAGGGACAGCATTCTGAGCGACAGTAGACCCAGCTTGTGAGTTTATTTATGACATGTAAAAGTCCACTGCAGGAAAAAGACCTTTCATTGAAGAATTATTGGTGAATGAAAATCTTCTCCGTTAGAGGAACCTCATTACGAAACGGTGGCAGATTAAAAGTGACTATCGATAAACGTATGTACATTCTTATGTCGATAAATAAATGATTAGATTTGATTTTGATTTGATTTGAATGTTAATGGTATCAGGATTTGCACTAATTGCCTCACCTGGCAAGCGGATTGATGATCGCAGTACTAGACACCTCGCACCATAGACACCGCTGCCTGTTACCATTCCACTCAATTTTGGCCACGCCACATAGCTCTTTGCCTAACGATTATCAGTTCGCGATAATCGTTAGACAAAGAAGGTTCTCGAGTGGCAACCTTATTTAGAGAAGCGCAGTGTAGGACGAACCCCCACGAGATGGAGTGACGACTTGCAAAGTGTTGCGAAAGTCGATGGATGCCGGAGGCTTCGGAGCGTTCTTTATAGACAATTTAAGGAGAGACCTATGTTCAGCAGTAAACCCTTGATAGACTGTAAAGAAGAAGAAAAAGGTTTTTTTCGACATGGTTATCCCGCCAAGTTTGCCGGTTGCTAATTGTATTTTCTAGGCTTTTCCCTTCGCCGCCTTTTACGTATCGTGAGAGAACTGCCAAAGGACGAAAGTAGGTGGTATATTCTTAAGCCGTTTTATTATCAACGGTAAAGAAATATATATATAAATTGAATATAGAATTTTGTTGGATGGAAACCCTAAATAATTTACCTTTCTACCTACTTGTTTTTTTATTACATTCTAGTTGTAATTATAAGTAAATACCCGCAATTAAATAGATAAAATACGTCCTCAGTAGATTATAACTTTTGTACTAAGGAACCTTTTTTAATGTCATAAAGACGAAACCGGTATTTTAATTAAAAAAGTAAATAATGGAATAAGTAAAAGTGAATTTTAATGAGTTTCATACAAAAGAATCTTTGTACGTTACGCTTAAGTGCATTTTGTACTAAACATCGCTCGTCAAGTTTTTCAATAAGATATAAATAGATAAACATGTTCAAACCATTCCCAATATAGGGGTAGACAGAGGTCTAGACAATTAAGTCGTTTCGACCAACCCACCTTCCACCGGAGATATTTTGGGACAACGTGACAGGCCGTGAGCAAGTCGCCGTCTCAATGTCCAAGCCGACAATATAATTCGTACATAAGTTTTGAAAATACCGAGGATCGAACTCGGGTCTCCCTTCTCGAAATTCCGACCACTCCACCACTCGGCTATTGTATACTTTTTCTATAAGTCGTTTAAAATAAAATCTCTTCTCTACTCAGTCTTGAAATTCATATCAATAATTCTAGATGCTGCAATAACCGTCTGTGTCAATGGATCAGAGGCGCGTGCCGTCGCAAATCGGAGCCAGCATCCAGCCCGCGGGCCAGCTTGTTTTCTAAAAACAAGAGCTTGTCCCCAACGCTGCCTCCAGAAGTAAGTTCATCTGTAAATTAAAAAGCCTGTAATTATAGCCCACAATATATAACCACAACTTTTTTCCATTACCTTATTTACACAAACAAAATTATGTTAATATTTACAATACTAAAATACATATCTAACGGACTGTTAAATTCCAGTGCAGGACATAGGCCTGTCTCATAGGGAGGATTTGCCATAATCGCCACGCTTGGCAAGCGGATTGGCGATCGCAGTAACAGACCTTTCGCAGCTTAGGTGCTGCAGCCTATCTTCTGACATTTTTAGAGATGGTTATCGTGATCTCTATCGGTTGCCATAAAGATATTCGAGACTGTTTCCCTTAGTCCCCTCTTACGACACCTACGGGAAGAAAAGGAATGGCAATATTACACCTTTACCACACGGCAAAGTTACTATATATAGTTACTATATTGAGTAGATAATATATAGTTACTATAGTTACTATATTGAGCCCTACTCTTCGTGGCATGGTACTAAGAACGCTGACTGAATTTCCACGTTGAATGAGACTTAACCGTTGAGCGAGAAAAGAACCAGCCCTCTTGTAACCACTGTTGCCCTCACTACACGCGCTACTTGACGTCTTTTTTCTATATAAGTAATAAATAAATATATACATAGATAGGTACAACATCGCATACATTGCCCTGAACCCAAAGTAAGCAGTTTAAAAAGTAAGCAGAGTGATGGAATCAGCAACAATGAAAGTACCACAAACACCCAGTCCTGAGAAAATGTAGAAAAAGTGTTTTCTATATTGACCAGACCGGGAATTGAATTGAAACCTCAGCGTTGGCGATATCATAAAAACCGATGTAGACGCCACTTGTCGACGGAGGTTGTCATTCTAGTTGCAGAGCCGAGCTTTAACAATAGAACTTAAATCGGTAAAGCTGTTTCAGAGATAAGCCGGCATAAACATACAGACACACAGATAAATGTTTTAAAAATAGATTTTTTGTGTTAGTACTGTATATGCTTTCAAATACATTTATAAGTAAATAATTAGTAAATATCTTCACGCAATTCTCAATACAGGGGTAGACAGAGGTCCAGTCTAGACAACTAAGACCCTTTGATGACTGGTGGTGAGCCCGTCGCCGTCTTTATGTCAACGATGAAGGAAAATGAAAAACACATACGTTTTGAAAAAATACCTTGGAATGAATCTACTAGAGATCGAACTCGGGTCTCTTGACGTGAATTCCGATCACCCAATTCGGCACGTGAACTCTTAAAATCGTAAACCCCTTATCATCGCTTATTCTTTGTTTTAAAAAATCAAAGAATAAGTCAAATAAAATCAAAGAAAAGTCACGATAGCCGAGTTGTTGGGTGGTCGGAATTTCGAGTCGAGAGACCCGAGTTCGATCCCCAGGTGGCAGTACCAATGAGTTTTTCAAAAACTTATGTATTAATTTCATCGTTGGCTTGGACATGAGGACGGCGACGGGCTCACCACCTGTCACGTTGTCCCGAAAATATCTTCGGTGGAAGGTGGGTCAAAGAGACTTAATTGTCTAGACTTGACCTCTGTGTACCCCTGTATTGGGAATTGCGTGAAGATATTTATTTATTTTATTTAAAGAATAAGTGATGCTTTTTATGTGAAATATAGCAAAATTTTTCTTTGACAAATAAAAGGGTCAGCACACCAAAAATGCCCCGTTTACGTTAGCCGAATGACCTCAGTGAAACGGCCTAGCATCGACCCTCCGCAACCTCACGCACACACTGACTTACAAATACTCGAAACTCTGTGAAATTGCCTCGAAGCCTTTATTATGAACCCACAATTATGTTGATTTCTTGAAGGGGCTTGTTTTAAATGTCATTTTGGTGGTAATTTTGCAACAACACGAAGTTTCAATATCATTAAAAAATATTTATTAGGTTTGATGACCTCCTCTCTCCTGACTTCTCAGGACGTGTGGCATAACAACGGTTTTCATGGCGTCACCAACTCACAGTTCGATTCCCGGTCGATGCAATATAGAAACTTTACACTTTACTACATAACTTTTTCTATACTGTTATTAAATTAAAAAGAAAAAAAGTTAATATTTCAACTGACACGGGCTGGATTCGATATTAAATTCCATAATAAGCATATTGAAGCCCTTACTTTGGAACCAGAGAAATGTATGTGATGCCCCTATCTATATATTTATGTAAAATGGTTGTGTAATAACGGCGTCAGAATGTGCCTACCCCTTTCTTTCCGAGAGTGTCATAAGACACGTCTAAGACAAACTGGCTTTATAGCACATTGATTGAACTCACAGATAGTGATAAGCATTTCGAAACTACACAAATCAACCTTAAGAGTATGGCCCCTTTCAAGCAGTCAACTTTTATAGGTCGTAATTTATATATGTATTTCGCTCGTGACAAATATCCGTCAGACTTCAGTATTGTAAAAATTTCCTGTTGTAGCTATCGTAAGAAGCTAACTTAGGGAATAGTTTTGTAAATTTGTGTTCCTCAGTAGTTTCCTATTTCATAACAGCGCTTTAGTTACTAACTTAGGGATCAGAGCAATATATGTTGTCTATCTACGTATGTCCTATCTACATATGTATGTATTTATTACTTATTAAAAAAACAATCGTTACTCACAAATGGCGGGATAACCATTTCAAAAATACCTAGCCCATTAAGGAAATTAACTTTTAGAACGAGCTTGCCAAGCGTGGTGATTATGCCAAACACTTCTAACAGTACAGGCCTAGCCATCTGTTGACTTTTAAAGGCAGTTTATAATAATAATATCATCACGCCTTGTCATTGACGGGTGGGCCAGAAGGAACAGATCGCCAAGAGTTTCATAGTCTTATTATTGTTTAGAATTTTATTTATCTTGACGTATTTATTTACTAGACAATTTATTCCTTTGGATACACATTGGACCGGAGCTTATTTTGGGACAACGTTACTGGTGGGTAGCCTATCAAAAAACCCATTGCTAGGAGCATACCAATTGGGATTGAACACAGGTGTAATAAAATCCGATCACCAAACCACTCGTGTATCGTTCGTTAGAAAGTAAATATAAACAGAGCAATAAAAACTGACTTATTCCGTGCTGACTAAATCCAAAGCTAGTTAAAATGAACACAACAACTAAACATACACCAGCTCGCGTGAACAGCAAACCTTTCTTTACGATTATCATCTAGGAGCGTTAGACGAAGGAAAACTCTTTTTTTTAATTATATTACGTCAAGGCCAAAGGTGTAACATACAAAAGCCACGATTCAATCGATATTCCTCCATCAAATCAAACGCTAAAAGCATTATTGTGATTAGTTCGAATTGCCTGATTATTTGCGATTATTACGTTAACGACTCAGTTCTTTTTTAAAGTTCATTACAAGCGCAGTTTCTAAATTTCCTACACTATTAGTGTTTTTATAAATATTTACGTAACATTAGTGTTTAAATAAGTACATATGTCAGTGCACGGCACCTAGTAAAAAGTTACATTTAAAGTACGAGTATTAACTTAAACCTTTCGTTGTGGAAAGCTTTGTGGGAGGCCTATGTTCAGCAGTGGACTTTTGATAGGCTGTAAAGAAGAAGAAGAAGAACTTAAACTTTTTTACTTTATATTTCTTCTTTGTAACTATTATTATTTCTACCGTATAATTATTATTTCTTTAAATATATTAAATTATATGTCTCGTTTAGTTCTTCTAGTAGTGAATGAATATTTTTTCTTTCTTCCTTGCTTTATTACCTTTTGCTAAACAAAACTACACAAAAATCATGTCCGTACCTGACATCACGCCGAGGCCGAGTCTATCGCATAGCATGAGAATTATCGTTACAAGTGACTCCGCAAAACATCGGGTAGCCTTCGACAGTGTTATTGAGGTAATAAAAAAAACTGGAATTTGTCACGATGGCCGAGAGGTTGGGTGATTGGAATTCGTGTCAAGGGACCCGAGTTCGATCTCCAAGGCTCGTACCAATGGGTTTTTTGCAAACAATTTACGTCCGATTTGTATCGTTGGCTTGGACATAAAGACGGCGACGTGCTCATCACCTGTCACGGTGTCCAAAATATATCTTAGGTGGAAGTTTGGTCAAAAGGACTTAATCGTCTAAACCTCTGTCTATCCCTGTACTGGGAATGGCGTTAAGATATTTATTTATTTATATTTAACTGGAATTAGGATTACCAACCGTACATGTAACAGTGTTGTACCTTTAGTCTGTCTGTCACGAAAGCCGAGTGGTTGGGTGGTCGGAATTTCGAGTCAAGAGACCCGAGTTCGATCCCCAAGGCTCGTACCAATGGGCTTTTTCAAAAACTTATGTACAATTTATAGTTTGCTTGGACATAAAGACGGCGACGGGCTCACTACCTATCACGTTGTCCCAAAAGTATCTTAGTGGAAGGTGGGTCGAAGGGACTTAATTTATCTAAACTAGACCTTGGTCTACCCCTGTATTGGGAATTGCGTGAAGATATTTTATTTATCATTAATGCTACTTATAAATATTAATACATCTCTCCAGGACACCCGCACAAAACTTGACCCATCCCTGGTGGAGCACACCAGCGTCATGCGCGGCGCCATACCCGTTCTGCCGAGGTCGCTCGCGTACTTCTGTCTCTTCTGCAACATCATTGTACCGGGACTTGGTGAGTACTGAGCGAAACCTCTGTGGCGACATCTATGTCTCCACATAAGAAGCTCACTAGTCGCGGATTCAGGAAACACATCGACCTCCTAAATCGCGCTACCGAAGTTCGCGGAATTACATGTACATATACGATTGCCGATAGCGCACACTGGTGGAGGAGACGTCCTCCCCAGGTCACGAACACCCGACCTGGCGGGTAGCTACCCTTTTCTTGCAGCACATCATCCGCTACACCTCTATTCCTTTATTAGGGTAGTCCGTTTCTGTGCAGTAATATTATTTATTCATTTATTATTTATCGTGTACGTTTTACACTAAGGGCTGCAATGAGCGGACTTAATGCCTGATGGCATTCTTTATCGGACAAGCTTTGTAATAGTGAGAGGTAGAAGGTAGGTGCAAACGAACGGTAGTCACGATAGCCGTGTCCAAAGTTCAATCCCCAAGTGGCAGGCTCGTACCAATTATAAAACCCACAAAAAACCCAGTCTAGCTTTAGTATAGAATCGTATTTTCATATACCAATAATATTGTAAAATGAAATATTTATGTTAATACAATAGTTGATCCAAACTAATAAAACTAGTCACAAAATGATCATGTTATATCGATAAGGCATAAAGTAGCCTATAACTTTAACCTAACTTTATTTATTTTTATTATCAGTGCATGTTGAATGCTAAGAGTCATATTAACATTTCAGGTACAATACTGAGCGGCATTTTCTGTCTGTGTTTTGGAATACCAAGGTTTGGAATTCACGACAGCCCCAAGCATAGAATAGGTAAGTTATTGTGTATTTTGTTATGTAATTAATATTGGCCCTTTTAATATTTTTTTTTACTTTAAATCTCAATTATTATAGTTGATTATCACTTCACGTCAGTAAAGGCCGTTGCTCGTGTGCTCCGTCTCTCTCTCTCTCTCTCTCTCTCTCTACTATCATGACAAAAACTATCGACAAAATAGATATAAACATCTATAACTTGAGTGAAAATTAACTTTTTACATAGTTGTAAAATAAACTTAAATATATTTCTATGAAATTTTAGCATCCGCAGTCCGCACCTTAAACCTAATGGTTTAAGTTGCGGACTGCGAAACACAATGTCATAGGTTCGGACTATTCTCGTGAACCACTCCAGGCACTAGCGTTGCAGGTTAGTTGGTGTGGTTCACGATAAGAGAACTACTAGTAATATTATTTGGTGTTGCTAGTGCTCTTTATGAAAAAATAATAAGTATTTTTCTGTCTTCACGCACATTTCCCAGAACTGAGGTAGACAGAGGAAAGCGGAGCGTTAAATATCTAGAATATTTAAGTCCATTCGACCTACTTTTCACAGAAGCTAATTTGAGACGGCTTATATTAATTATATTTTTCATATGTATAAAGGAAAACATGAATCATTATAACTCTTAGTAATGAGATCAATTACTCACAAGATATTTAAAAACACTTGCAAAACCCGAGGGTGCCTGAGGGTGCGTTGCGTGCCTTAAAAAGAGGTAATGAAAAAGGGGGAAGGAAAAAAGGGGGAACAGGGAAAGGGAAAAGGGAAGGAAGAATAAATATATAAATAAATATCTTCACGCAATTCCCACGAGGTCTAAACACTTAAGTCCCTTAGACCACGTTCCACCGAAGATATTTTTGGGACAACGTGACAGGTGGTGAGCCTGTCGCCGTCTTTTATGTCCAAGCCAACGATATATTTCGTATATAAGTTTGTTTATTTTTTTGAAAAACCCATTGGTACGAGCATGCCATCTGGGGATCGAACACGGGTCTCTTGACTCGACATCCGACCACCCAACGACTCGCCTATCTATAGGAAAAGGAAAAGATGAAAAGGGGAGGGATAGGGGCGTGGGACTCAAGTTACTTCACTTTCCGGACAAACGGTGGTGTTATACAAAGTTGGATATTTAACGACCTCCGTGGATGAGTAGCGTGCATAGTTTTCATGGTGTCTCCAGTCCTGAGATCCCGGGTTCAATTCCCGGACAGATTGCATTGCACTATTTCTGCACTGGCTCGGGTCTTGGTGTTTGTGGTGCCTTCGTTGTTTCTGATTCCATAATACAACTGCTTACGTTGCATACTTTTATTTTATAATAAATAATGATAAATAAATATCTTCACGCAATTCCCAATACAGGTATAGACAGAGGTCTAGTCTAGACAATTAAGTCCCTTTGATCCACCTTCCACCGAAGATATTTTGGGACAACGTGACAGGTGGTGAGCCCGTCGCCGCCTTTATGTCCAAACCAACGATATAATTCGTAAATAAGTTTTTTTTTAAAACCATTGGTACGATTGGCCTGCCATCTGGGGATCGAATTCGGGTCTCTTGACTCGACATCCGTCTACCCAACGACTCGGCTATCTATAGGAAAAGGAAAAGATGGAAAGGGAGGGATAGGGGCGTGGGACTCAAGTTACTTCACTTTCCGGACAAACGCAGAGCACAAAATATTTGCTTCTGTTTAATGGTGGTGTTATACAAAGTTGGATATTTAACGACCTCCGTGGATGAGTGGCGTGCACAGTTTTTATGGTGTCTCCAGTCCTGAGATCCTGGGTTCGATTTCCATACAAACCAATGAAGAAAACCACTATGTCTGCATTGGCTCGGGTCTTGGTGTCTGTGGTGCCTTCGTTGTTTCTGATTCCATAATACAACTGCTTACGTTGCATACTTTTATTTTATAATAAATAATGATAAATAAATATCTTCACGCAATTCCCAATACAGGGATAGACAGAGGTCTAGTCTAGACAATTAAGTCCCTTTGACCCACCTTCCACCGAAAATATTTTGGGACAACGTAACAGGTGGTGAGCCTGTCGCCGTCTTTATATCCAAACCAACGATATAATTCGTAAATAAGTTTTTTTTTAAAACCATTGGTACGATTGGCCTGCCATCTGGGGATCGAACACGGGTCTCTTGACTCGACATCCGTCTACCCAACGACTCGGCTATCTATAGGAAAAGGAAAAGATGGAAAGGGGAGGGATAGGGGCGTGGGACTCAAGTTACTTCACTTTCCGGACAAACGCAGAGCACAAAATATTTGCTTCTGTTTAATGGTGGTGTTAAACAAAGTTGGATATTTAACAACCTCCGTCGATGAGTGGCGTGCACAGTTTTCATGGTGTCTCCAGTCCTGAGATCCTGGGTTCGATTTCCATACAAACCAATGAAGAAAACCACTATGTCTGCATTGGCTCGGGTCTCGGTGTCATTGGTGCCTTCATTGTTTCTGATTCCATAATACAACTGCTTAAGCTGCATACTTTGTGATCGGAGCAATGTATGTGATGTTGTCCCTATCTATGTATTTTGTGTATCTCAGGTTCTTTCGTCATCAATCTGCTAGTGGGTTGTGGACAGATCTTCACGGTTCTGTTCTGCCTCGTGGGGTGGGGATGGTCAATATGGTGGGGCACCATTATGGTCAGGATATCACGTAAGTTCGATTGTTCATTTATTTTAATATCTTTTCCTAAATAGCAAATCGTGTTTGGGCATTAGCTGGGTGCCACTAATAAAAAAATCTTCACGCCGTTTCCAAAACAGGTTCAGACAGAGATCTTGACAATACGGTTCTTTCGACCCACCTTCCACCGAAGATATTTTAAGTATACTTATGTAAAAGTCCACTGCAAACTAGGCCTCTCCTCCGACTTAGCACGATTGGCAAGCGGATTGACGTGCGCAGAACAGGACATCTCGCAACGTAGATGCTGACATTGAATAGTAGAAATGTTATAGAAGTGAATTCTCGGTTCCTATATATTCTAATATTCCTCTAATATCTAATTATATAAAATTCTCCTGTCGCGGTGTTTGTTACCAAACTCCTCCGAAATAGCTCGACCGATTTTCATGAAATTTTGTGTTCATATCGGATAGGTCCGAGTATCGGTCAACATCTATTTTTCACACCCCTATCTTTTAGATTAAGTCAAGATAGCCGAGTGGTTGGATGGTCGGAATTTCGAGCCAAGAGACCAGAGCTATCTTTTAGATTAAGTCAAGATAGCCGAGTGGTTGGATGGTCAGATTTCCATACAAACCAATGAAGAAAACCACTATGTCTGCATTGGCTCGGGTCTTGGTGTCTGTGGTGCCTTCGTTGTTTCTAATTCCATAATACAACTGCTTAAGCTGCATACTTTGTGATCGGAGCAATGTATGTGATGTTGTCCCTATCTATGTATTTTGTGTATCTCAGGTTCTTTCGTCATCAATCTGCTAGTGGGTTGTGGACAGATCTTCACGGTTCTGTTCTGCCTCGTGGGGTGGGGATGGTCAATATGGTGGGGCACCATTATGGTCAGGATATCACGTAAGTTCGATTGTTCATTTATTTTAATATCTTTTCCTAAATAGCAAATCGTGTTTGGGCATTAGCTGGGTGCCACTAATAAAAAAATCTTCACGCCGTTTCCAAAACAGGTTCAGACAGAGATCTTGACAATACGGTTCTTTCGACCCACCTTCCACCGAAGATATTTTAAGTATACTTATGTAAAAGTCCACTGCAAACTAGGCCTCTCCTCCGACTTAGCACGATTGGCAAGCGGATTGACGTGCGCAGAACAGGACATCTCGCAACGTAGATGCTGACATTGAATAGTAGAAATGTTATAGAAGTGAATTCTCGGTTCCTATATATTCTAATATTCCTCTAATATCTAATTATATAAAATTCTCCTGTCGCGGTGTTTGTTACCAAACTCCTCCGAAATAGCTCGACCGATTTTCATGAAATTTTGTGTTCATATCGGATAGGTCCGAGTATCGGTCAACATCTATTTTTCACACCCCTATCTTTTAGATTAAGTCAAGATAGCCGAGTGGTTGGATGGTCGGAATTTCGAGCCAAGAGACCAGAGCTATCTTTTAGATTAAGTCAAGATAGCCGAGTGGTTGGATGGTCGGAATTTCGAGCCAAGAGACCAGAGTTCGATACCCTAGGCGTGCCATTGTTTTTTTCCAAAACTTATATACGATTTATATCGATGGCTTGTACATAAAGGCGGCGACGGGCTCACAACCAGTTACGTTGTCCCAAAAATCTCTTCGGCGGGAGGTGGATCAAAATGACTTAATTTTCTAGACCTCTGTCTACCTCTGAATTGGGAGAGGCGTGCAGATATTATATATTACATTGCGATGGGTTTTAGGGGTTTCTTAGCCCTTAAAACCCATCGTGATACATGTACAAGGCAGTTCTTCAGACAGAAAATCTTTAAAATTATATCCCTATTTCTTTTTTGTTTCT
The DNA here is from genome assembly GCA_029286605.1 of Sericinus montela. Classification (NCBI taxonomy): domain Eukaryota; kingdom Metazoa; phylum Arthropoda; class Insecta; order Lepidoptera; family Papilionidae; genus Sericinus; species Sericinus montela. The sequence continues at coordinate 3,289,021 of JAGSMR010000036.1, forward strand.
GCATGTTTCTTCAGTGTAAGAGAAGAGAAGCAAATTTCATCATTAAGAAACGGTGGTAGTTTTTTTTAAAAAATAACATATGATAAGTGTGTTTCCTATGTCAAAGAATAAATAATTCGATTTAATTCCATACGCTATTAATACTCTATTAACAGGAAAATATCGAAAGTTGAAAGCTGAAGAAGCTCTTGAGGAAACTGAGGCGGCGCCGCCCGTCACTGCCAACAACCACACTAGAACGTAGTGACGTCACACGGAACTGGAATGTGATTTGACAGCGCGCCAAAATGATACTTTTAACGTACATGACAAAAAAAGGCAATGACATTTAAACATACAGCTTTAGTTATTGTAAAGATTAAGCAAAAAGCTTGTAACACTTACGGCGAAGGCGAAAATTGTGAATAAAATAAATACGTGTATAATTTTTATAAGAGCGAAAAAATAAGCACTTTAATGCTTATAAATGAATGCTTAATTATAATTGATATTTCTAATACTAAAAATTATAAGCAATTTGTATTATAATCGATTTTATCTTGAATTTAATGAGAAATGTATATAATTATAAAAGTTCCTCAATATTCGTTAAATAATATTGAGCGTTTTGAAATATTAGAAATTGTTAGATTAATATTACAAATTGTGATCAATTCGTCCCTGCTGGTCAGAGACCATTGGTCTTTATTACCATGAACAATTGTGGTTTATTATAAGCTTCCATACGAAGTTTTCCAACCTTTTCGGTATTTTTAATGAAATAAGTAGACACATAGTATGGCAACACAATAACAATTTTGATTTTACATTACTAGTTTTACAAATAGTCTTTTCACTTTATTCAAATCGAGCTATTTCATATTCGATGAGTCTTCCACAAGATTTATATTATTAACGAATTGTTGTGAAGCTAAATGAGGACCGTACATACAACTATGTTTTTTAACAACAAACAAATGTGCAGGTGTCACAGTTTGTTACTGGATTTATATTATTAAATGTTAATTATTGGCAAATGGTCATAAAAGGAAAGTGGGATATATAGGCTATAGTTTGAAAGAAAAAGACAAATACATATTTAATTTTCATCAATAGCAATCTTTATCACATTTAGAAAGGACATTCTCATTACGTTTCTACGCGTTCCAACATCGCAAATGTGTTGACATATAATAATTCTAAGCCCTTCAAGTGCTTCAAAAATATTTTACACAGTAGAGTAGTTTTGCAAGATGGAAATTATATCGACATATAATAGTAATATATAAGTAATAGTATATAGTTAAGCTGTGATTTTTATCGTATACTAATCGGCTGCAAGAGATTATAATAGGTACCTCAACTTCATTCGGAACTATTTATGTTTCTAAACGAGGGTAAAGTACAAAATTTTAACATAATATGAAGTATTCGTAAAATGTTCAATATGCGTCTTATGTCAATCTCCTTTAAAATTAGTTTGTTCCTTCCGATTCGATGTAATTTCTGTCTTGTTGCAAGTCGATATGACAATGACCAAATCAATTTTTTTATTAAAAATAACGTACGTAAGCAACACTGTATGCTATTTAATTTTCTAATTAATCCCTACATAAATATTTAGAGATTAGTTATTTATCGATTTCTTGATTACAAAATTACTTTCAATTATATAATAAAATAAATAAATAAATATCTTCACGCAATTCCCAATACAGGGGTAGACAGAGGTCGAGTCTAGACAATTAAGTCCCTTTGACCCACCTTCCACCGAAGATATTTTCGGGACAACGTGACAACGTGACATTATATAATAATTTAAGTAATTACATATTTTTTATTCTAACCAAAGAATTAAAACAAATTATCGTAAAGCGAACATTATTCAAAATGTCTCTATAAATATGTCGCTATCTATTATGAAATAATACAAAACCAATAAAAATTTCTGGTAGAGAACTGGCATTGAGTTTGAGCCAAGTATTAACTTCATGTTAAAGTTATTCACAAAATAAAAATCAATATAAATAAAATAATCACTTCAAAGTCAAAACTTATTTATTCAGTTCAGACTTTTAAAAACCTTATTGAACGTCCACATTAAAGTCACCAAAAACTTCTACGAACAGCAAAACAAGAACTGAGACAAGAACTGACCAATGGTTCCATTCTTTTTTTATTTTGTAACACTATATTTATTTTTACTCTATATTTATTCACACAAAACTATTAAAACAATGTAAAATATATTTTTTTAATTGTGGCTACTTTAACTACTTGCAACGTAGTGCAAAAAATAGATTTTCTATACATACCAGCATGAAAGAACTACATTAAAAAAAACAACTGTTTCACTTTTTATACCGCCAGGGCATAACTCCTTTGTGAAGATTGTTATGTCAAAGCATTATGATGCAGTTTTATTGAATTTTTAAAGCATGCAAGACTTTTGTTATTAGATTAATAAGGAATTTAATAAATCTGATTTTTTAATTTCTCATTAATTTAAGACATTATTTTACTTTATTAGACATAGTGTACTTGTACTAACTTTCTTGTTATTCTCATACTAATGACAACATAAATTTATGGTTAAGTTTTTTTTTTTAGTTCCTTATTTAATTTACAAAATGAAGTAGGTATAAGTACGTAAAAATGTGTATTTAAGTTATTACTTACTGTTGCTTATATAACAGATAACGATTAATAAAGACTTTAAAACCTGACTATTATATTTTTTTCATATTGTCTAAGTCGGTGATAAGCTCACCGCCTCTCACGGTGTCCAATATGGAGAATTAAGTATGGGAATTAGCGTAAAGATCTAAGTGAGAGCTAAGCGAAACTAAGGTAAGCGTAAAGATCAACGCGCTGAAGTGGCAATAGACCGACCACATAGCTCATGGAATTGACTACCTTTGGGGAAAAAAACGGTTTTCGTGTGGCAAACTCGCTTAAGCAAACGCAAAGTAAGACGATGCCCCAAAAGATGAAGTGAGGACCCGCAAAATATTGGGAAGAATCGATAGATGTAGGTGTTTGAGGACAGTTCTTGGTGGTGAATTTTAACGTAAGAAGTATAAGTAGAGATGTAAGCGATGCCCGTGTGGTAAGGGCGTAACTTAACTCCTGTTCTTGCCATGGGTGTCGTAAGATGCCACTAAATGAAAACCCATGAAAATGCAATAGGTTTCCAACAGACCAAAATTCAGACCAACGGCGAGCAAAGACATCTTAAGTGTCAGGTGCTGCGATCGCCAAACCGCTTGCCAAGCGTGGCAATTAGGGCAAAAAGAGATAACTCTTACGGAAGGGACATATGTCTTAAAGAGTATATGTAGAAGCTGTATATAAACGTATCAGTAACTAGCTGCGCCTAATTCAAAGAGGAGTAATAAAACGATCTTTACACCATTACCTGCGAATACAAGAAAGTTGATGAACATGTCACCCGGAAAGAATAAAAAAATAAAATAAAATATCTTCACGCAATTCCCAATACAGGGGTAGACAGAGGTCGAGTCTAGACAATTAAGTCCCTTCGACCCACATTCCACCGAAGATATTTTTGGGACAACGTGACAGGTGGTGAGCCCATCACCGTCTTTATCCCCAAGCCAACGATATTCGTACGTAAGTTTTAGAAAAACCCATTGGTACGAACCTAGCAACTGGGGTTCGAACTCGGGTCTTTTGACTCGAAATTCCGACCACCCAACCACTCAGCTATCGTGACCTGGAAAGAATAATAATAAATACATACATACATAGATAGGTATACATACATAGATACAATATATACATACATAGATACAACATCACATACATTGCTCTGATCCCAAAGTAACTAAAAACTTTGTTAAGTAATTAGAAACTACGAAGGTAACACAAACACCGACGCCCCAGAAAATGTAGAAAATGTGTTTTCCCCGACCAGTAATCAAATCCGGAACCTCAGCTGGCGACACATTGAAAATCACGTAAAAGACATTGTGAAGCGATTTGACTTGAAAATATACCATCATAACAAACATTATTCTTATGTATTTAATAGTAGGTTAGCAATCTCATGTAGGTGACGTAACTAAAGTCTTTTTTTTATAGAAAAGGGAGGCAAACGAGCAGATGGCTCACGTGATGGTAAGTGTTTACCGCCGCCCATGAACATCCGCAATACCAGAGACAGATTTGGGGGAGAGAGTGTGTGGGCCTCCGGTTACCTGCACTCACCAGACGAAACGCAGAAGTTTGTTAGACTTCTACTTCTCGCCGGTATTATGTGAGGTCGTGGTACTTCCCCGGTCGCGCCGGCCCATTCAACAACGGAAGCTGATGCGTGGCTCTACCACTGTTAAAAAAGTTAAGTCTACATTTGCGATTTATATGTGTTGTGCTTACCACGGAAATAAATAAAACAAAAATTATAAAATTACTAAATTTAGCACAAATTAATTTCACATATAACCATCTCTTGTGTTCCTGAGTTGCGCCATAGAGACAGATATCTCTACGCCGATTGATCAAAATTACGTAAAACTGTCATAGAAACATTAAAAAAGAAGCGTGGATTGTGCTTTTACAACCTCATTCTAGACACATATTTGGTATAACGTGAATACTAAGAAGTCCACGATGTCAGGCTCGCCAAGTGTCAAATATCAAATTAAATCAAAACATTATTTATCGAAATGAGAATATAATTACATTTATCAATAGTCATTTTTCCAACTACGTTTCGTAGGTTCCTTTGCTGTAACTTTATGGTTCTGGTAACAAAACTTAATACTAAAATATAATTTATACTTGCGATTGTTGTCTCTTAGTGAAATTGCATGTTCTTGAAATTTATTATTGCACATTTGTACACAATTAACTTTATTTATTCCTTATTTAAACCGACCGGTTTCGCCTTACGGCATCATCAGCATATTACATATCCTACACTATGCATATTTTGTATTATTGTGGATATTTGGTACTGTGAAGTCACGATGCCCAAATGGTTTGGTGATCAAAATTTCAGTCAAAAACTGGATGTGGTGGCAGGCTGGTACCAATGGGTTTTTCCAAATACTCATTTACGTTTTATAACGTAGCCTTGGACATAAACACGGCGACGGGCTCACCACCTGTCACGTTCTCTCAAAAGGACATCCTCGGTGAAAGGTGGGTCGAAAGGAACTAATTTTAGATACCACTGTCAACCCTTGTCAATGGGAATGGCGTGTAGACATTTATGTAAGTTAATAAAACTGCATACATATTTGACATTTTCACGTTTATTTCTCGACGTTTTCTTTATGATTACAATAAATATCATAGGATACAGAAAAGGTACAGACGAACTTGCGAAGATTTATGTCATTCCATTATATTCTACTGTGATTCGTAGGTACTAATCTAAGTGACTGATAGTGCTGTCCCACGAGCTACAAGATTAACAAAAGCAAACACGGACCTGGGTTCATTTTTGAGAATTCAACTTTATTCCGGTTCTATACTGGTACGAGTCTCAAAGTGAGCTTCTCTTAAGATTGTAAACTAGTCAGATTCCTTCCAAACAATACTATGACATAGTCAATAGTTCATTTTATTTAATAGAACGATATAAACTTACACAATAGATTATCAAAAATTTAATATTGTATTTCATAACATACAGGCAGACTTTTTTTTTAAATCATAACCTAACAACCACCGACTCCGTACCTTGAGTACGTGTTACAACTGTGTTAGTGTGTTTGAAGCACGTTTTTATAAGCAAGTTCCACAAAAAGCTTAATGTTAAGTATTATCTGTCTAATGCATTGATATAATCCAAGTATTTAAGCCGAAGGGTGCGTAACTCAACGTTACTGCAGTAAAATATTATCTACGGGTCTACAGAACTACAATATTGACTGACTAATTGATAAGTTAATAACAAAATACAGTGAGATCTCACATTTTCTAATATTTATTATAATTAGCGAATAAAAAAATAATTATGCTATGTTAGGACTATGTAGCTATGTTAAGACAACAGGCCAGATTACAGGTCCTTGGAACCGGATATATTATACTTATACATTTATTAAGACCCGTCTACTATACACTTGAAAATTCATTCCATTCTTCTTGCTTGATATTAAAAACTCTCTTTTGTAACCAAATAATTCTAAGAACAATAACTAAAACATTATGATCAAAAAAAGCATATTTACTCTATGAAATTATTTGTTAAATTTATGCCTCCTTTTTTTACATATTCATAAATTTACAACCTATTATAAGTACATGCAGTAGTCAAAGTTCAGATGCTATTAAATATAAATCTAAAATTTTGTTTTTTTTTTTATGACATAAAATAACTATTATTATTTAGTAGTATTTCGTAGTTGGTAGCAGTTTAAGGAGTGCTTCTAATACTACTAAAAAAAAATACTATTTTTTCTTAGTCTAAAAAGTTGATTATACGTCACAAAATTGTACCTAAGAAGAGAGCAACACAGAGGAAGCCTCTGTTTCACATGTTTTGGTTATTGTTCTGAGAATTAGTCAGACCGAAAAGTACCACTGAATATGAAATGTTTGAATAATGAGCGCTATGGCGTGACTTACGTCAAAAAATAGATTGTAATGCTTTTCCTTCATAAAATAATTTTGTAACAAATATTACATCAAAAAACTTCAGTCCTTAAATTACGATTGCAAAATTATTTTTATACATACACAGATATTAAATTTGTCCATCATAATACGTACACAATGACAACAGACAGACATTTTATTCGTAAAGTGCCTTAATATTATGTGTATTGAAATGTGAATATTTAATTATTACAATCTATGGGAACTACAATAGGATTTATTATGATATTCTTTTCGAAACAATTTAGGATTGCAAAGAGTATACAAGAAATCAATAAGAACTTTGGAATTTCCCGCGCAAATGTTAAGGAATGTCAGTTTTTCGCGCCGCAACATTTTACCGCATTTTCGTATATATATATTCATTGTATTATTCCTCTATATATTTTGTAGGTACGTATAGGTTAGTAAATATTTATAAATATATAATAAAACTACGTTATGTACACCCAGTTCTTTAGTAACAATAGTATGAATGAAATATCCCGAAGGTGACATAGTTACCGCGATTATTTTAGCACCCCAAGTACAGCTATACCATTTGGAAGGAATTAAATACTGTTTTTGTTGTTTTCATAATTCAATGTTACTGTTATTTTTGAACGAAAATTTAATAATTTTTTTTAAATACACTTTTAGACAGTTGCATAAAAATTTTCAGTGTTGCCTTTTTTATTTGTTTCGGTCAGTCCGTTTTTATTTGAAACTATTTATTTAGATAAATATACAACCTTGATTTTATTTTAAGCGTATATTTGTTAATGTGACCGCGAATATTATAATAAAAACGTAATCTATTAATAAGTTTTTTTTCTTGTTTCACTTCAGTGTGATAACTGAGTCATTATTCGCACTTTTAAAAAAAAATAAATGTTAAATGGCGGGAAGCACTTGTATCGACGACATATAAATTATTTTAATTATTTTTAACCATGCTAATAAATAATATAAAGTTAAATATGTTATGAAATTAACTTGCGCTTCTTTTAATATTGCTGAAATGGCAAATAAATATAACCTAAAAAGAAATTAGCGTCTTGAAACTTTGGAGGTCACTGAAATCAGAAATAATCGTCTAATTGACGATCTGTTTTTACGGGTGGTACAGCTTAAAATTTTTGTCTTTTCTGAAGGAAAAAAACATTGCATTAGTCAATTGTGAAAACACTGTAGCTTGCGCTGTTGCCAAAAAAGGGCACAGAGTTCAAAAAAAAGAAAAGAAAAAACTCAAAGGACTGTGTATTCTATCAGCAGTAACTTGACATTTTAGATTACTCAATTACTCTTTTTTTGTTTAATTTTTGAATGGTGATAAAATTTAAGAATAAAGATACAATGTTTTGCTTATTCACTTTAAAAATCTACAGAATTGAACGTGACATTTATGAAAACACTTGATGTGTTTTGTGTTTGTGTGCAATCTAAAATGAAACTGCATAGAGATCGGACACAAAAATCAACCGTTGCCGAAGTTTTTAATATTTTATTACACAATGTAAATCGAAATAAAATTTAAACATTTGCGAACCATTCCTTTGTATATAACATAACATCAAAATAGGAAAAAATATTAAACAATTTGTTTTGCGTCATTCTGCACCAATTTTACGCCGAGACGGTAATAAATCTTTATTATTCAGTTTAATTCATTTTATAGTAAAATTACAAACGTTTTTGTAACACTAATACAATTACTCCAGTAATTCTAGTTGTGTACAAATCACTAACCCCATTGTACAACAGTCTGAGGCAAGACAATTAAAAAATTAAATAACATAGCCACATATAAATATAAAAATTTAAACTAAAATTATTTGTAATATTTACATTTAATTAAAACATCACCTTTCGTAACATTCACGTAAAAAAATAAAACGCGACACTTGTCTATGGTCGTTGCGCAAAATAAAACATTATCTATGGCAAATTGTACTTATATATCACCGACCGGCTTTCGTATGATTATAATGGGATTTCGTTTTAAGGGATTCTTTGGTAGACCTAATAGTAACCAATATTTATACTGCAGCTACAAATTGTAAAGCCATAGGACAATTTCCGCCACACAACTTTTTAAACAAACTCTATAATGCTGTTAACAAATAATGCTATGTGAAAATCATTTTATTCATTTCCAACTTTTATAACATGAAAATTGCTTTCAAACAAACTACTCGTTTTTATAAAAAGCTTTAGGGCGGAAATTAAAAAATGATTTAACTTTATTGACGAATGTCGAATTATTCGTAATTTTTTAACGGTGACATTTGTAGCTACAGTAAAATCCACGATACAACCTTACACACTCTATTTATAGCATAAAAAAATAGAAAAAAAATATTTAGCTATATAGGAAACAACTGAGTATTATCCGCCCACAGTATTAAGGCAACACTTTACCTTCCCACCCATCGTTTTAAAACTAAAATAAATTAATGGAAACATTGATTCCTCGTCACATTCACGTCAAATTTCAAAAATAAATTATTAATTTAGATTTATAATACAAAGTGAGAACGTCTATTGCCTTAATATATTTCATCTGATAACTCGCAATGACTAACGTTATATTTAAAAAGCTAATTCATAAACGTTTGTATCGCCGGATAAATAAATTGTGAACTTTATTCACTGCAGTATACAGTTGTTTTTCCTCTGTATCTCCACATTGGATAAATTCCGCTCGATTTCGTCGTCTTCCGCTATCCTGTATTAAACAATAAAATGAACCCTTAAATACATACAATACATACAGCGGAACTAGGGTAATCGACATAGCAAGGATCAGAATGATGAAATGGTAATGTACCGTACAATATATTGTAGAACTGACAAACATAAATAAAAAAAAATATGTTGAGAGTAAAAAGTCAGTAAAAATAGCGACAGTTGCTAATGCGCAAGAGTTATCATAGTGCCGGTGTATAGAGAATGATGATAGTCCTTTTATATATACGATATAATTTTAAAATTTAAGCTGTAATTATATCAATATAACAAACATCTCTTACGTTATTTTATTTGTAACTAAAAATAAAAAAGTGTTATCACTGGGAGTCAAAAAGACATACAATTCACGTCATACTTACGCTCTTTCCTGCTCGTCCATTTCTTGAACAAGCCTGTCTCTTTCATTAACTGCCGACAGTAATTCCTGAAAATTAAACAAAGTTATTTATGTATTTTAGATTATATAATTTATACGTGTTGCGTTTTTTTTAAATACGATACGCATTACTACCCTACATTGATGGCACTACACAGCGCCACGCTACTGTGTACTACTACATACAGACACGGTTATGTGCTACGTAACGTAGTACTATGCTACATTGATGCACTACACAGCACCATGCTAATGTTTGCTACTATACAGACACAGCCTTTTGCTACATAACGCATTAATACGCTATAAAGATGCTCTACACGCCGCCACGACATTGTTTGCTACGACACTGACTCGCATATCCGCTACGATATGCAGAGCTACGTTGTATAAATACACCACGCAATGCCAAGCTACTGTTTGCTACGATACAGACTCGGATATTCGCTACGATACGCAGACTTGCGCTACATTTATAACAGCGCCATCCTACTGAATGCTACGATTCAGACACAGCTATCTGCTACGTTACGCAATCCTCCGGTATATTAATGTACTACGCAACGCTTCTCTACTGCCTGCTACGACACAGACACGATCATCTGCTACATTACGCAATCCACCGGAATATAATGCACTACGCAGCGCCACACTACTGTCTGCTACGACACAGACACGACTATCTGCTACGTTACGCAGCACATTAATACGCTACCGCTGTATAAATACACTACGCAGCGCCGCTCTACTCTCACTCTACTGCTACGACACAGACACGACTATCTGCTACGTTACGCAGCGCTGCACTACAGTCTGCTACGACACCGACAAGATTATCTGCTACGTTACGCAATCCTCCGGTATATTAATGCACTACGCAACGCCACTCTACTGTCTGCTACGACACAGACACGACTACCTGCTACGTTACGCAATCCTCCGGCATATTAATGCACTACGCAGCGCCACACTACTGTCTGCTACGACACAGACACGACTATCTGCTACGTTACGCAATCCTCCGGTATATTAATGCACTACGCAACGCCACTCTACTGTCTGCTACGATACAGACACGACTATCTGCTACGTTACGCAGCAGTTTAGGTGCCAACTGAAAACCAGCGCTGCAGTCTCTGCAGCATTACGCTGAGTTGGAGTCCTATTTGGTATACCACATGATAAAATAACCATGTAATTATCTTATAAGTTTCTTTTGTAAATGTGTGTAACAAATAAATAGTTGTTTCTTTCTTCCTTCACTCCGCTACTGCACAGTGCAGAACTACCTGCAGCAGCAGGCGCTCGCGGCGCTTCTGCCCGGGCGTCTTGCGCCACTCGTCCACGCCCAGCGACAGGCGCAGCTCGCGCGCCAGCAGCTCGCAGCGGCGGCTCAGGTCCTCCTCCTGCTCGCTGCGGAGCAAAACAATACGTGCCACTACACCAGTAGCGTAAAACATTCCTCCGACGCAATGACCCACAGCGCCCGCCACACTGATACTCATTTTTGCATTGGTAGAGCCACGCATCAGCTTTTGTTGTTGCACGAATGGCCCGGCTCGACCGGGGAAGTACCACGACCTCACAGAGTACCGGCGTGAAGTGGAAGTCTAACAAACTTCTGCGTTTCGTCTGCTGAGTGCAGGTAACCGGTGGCCCACACACCCCCCTCCCCCAATTCTGGGGGAGGTGGGCACTGTAAGGGAGGCAATCTGGTATAGCGTGTGTTCATGGGCGGCGGTAATCACTTACCATCACGTGAGCTGCCTGCTCGTTTGCCTCTCTTTTCTAAAAAAAAAAAAACGACAACCGAGTTTTTGGGTAATCGGAATGTCGAGTCGTGAGACCCAAGTTCAAACCCCAGGTGGCAGTACCAATGAGTTTTTCAAAAACCTATGTACGAATTTCATCGTTGGCTTGGCACATAGAAGACGGCGACGGGCTCACCACCTGTCACATTGCCCCGAAAATATCTTCGGTGGAAGGTGGGTCAGAGGGACTTAATTGTCTAGACTTGACCTCTGTCTGCCCCTGTATTGGGAATTGCGTGAAGATATTTTTATATATATTATAACACAATGCCCTATAATACCCGCCACACCGATTCTCCTTTTGACGTCCTCTGAGGCTGAATAGCGTACACACCGGTTTCTTTTACGCCGCCAGTTCTGAGGTCTTATGTTCGTAGAAAACCACTCTATCTGCATTGTCTCGAGAAGGTGGTATTTGTGGTATCTTCGTTGTTTCCAATTCCAATAACAGGTACTTTGACTACTTACTTTGATATCGTAGCAATGTATGTGATGCTGTCCCTATCTATTTGTATATTTATATTTGTATGTATATATTAGTATGTATATATTTGTATGTATTTGTATGTATATATATTTGTATGTATACATTCATGTAAACATTCATAACTATGATACAAACATACACATACATAAAAACACACTTACAACGCTATTGGGTATTCTTTAATTAAATTAGCAATAATTTAATCAAAACATTCATCCAAACACACTTAACACGCTATTGGGTATTCTTTAATTAAATTAGCAATATTTTAATCAAAAGCACTTACAGTATATTAAGTTGCATCTGTCGACGGAGCAACGCATTCTTCTTATTTACGAGGTGGAACCATTGCGACATCAGCCTGTCCTCTTCCTGTTTATAAAACAATAATGATTATAATTACTACGAAAAATTATATGAATCAACAAAGCTATACAAATGTAAGATAATTTAAAACCCAAATCCTGTGGCACTTGATTGTTTGACATCCATACACAAGAGGAACGTTAATGGTCTATGAGCGATCCTTGAGGTACACCTATTTCTTCGAATGACATTTTTTATCGTAACTCAACGAAATAAGCTATAAATATATAACTAAGAGAAAATTAAGGTATATTAACAAGGTGATAGCTTCAGGAAACAAGGAAAAAGGAAGAGGTACCGGATTGTAAGAGACTCGGCTACAGGATAGGAATATCCTCCTCCATTTACTTCTAACCTGAAATGTATAAATAAGTTAAAATACTTAGTAATACGTATTTTTACTCTATGTAGTAATACGTAAAATTATTAATAAGTAGTGATTGAACGGAATTTAAGTCGAAGGACCAGAGTTCCTTCTCCAGGCTCGTATTAATGAGTTTTTTCAAAACTTAGGTACGATTCATATCATTAGCTTGGACATAATGATGGCTCACTACCTGTCACGATGTCCCAAAAAATGTCTTCATAAAAGCTGGATCGAAAATTCATACCAAATCCAACAAAAATATACATGACTTTGGGTGGAGTTGAGTTATGTCTAAAATAAATAATATTGATCCGTGCAGTGTCTTAGTTTATTGTGCGTAATAGTGTTCTGAATCTGATTAATCACTATCACTATTCCAGTGGTTTGTTACATTATAGCCAAGTGATTAAGAACAAAAATGATTTAATTTTCATCGTCCCATTACTAACTTCTACTTAGTCCGTTACCAGCCCTGGGACCATTCAACTTCCTACCAACAACTCTGTAGAGCCTTCACATATATTTTAGTGTCATCTTTAAAAATGTTCAAAGAAATGGCAACCTACGGAGTTTCTTCTCCGTTAGGGAAACTATATTACGAAACGGCGGTAGATTAAAAAAAAAAAAAGTAGAGATATATATATCGGCGCAACAATGCTATTTACTTAATCAAAATTAATGACAATTTAATTATAATGCTAAAATAATTGATGTTCGCATGTAAACAACCCTTTAAAACTGTTTTTAAAAGTATTTGAAAAAAATAACAGGCTACCCTCTCTCAACCTCTTGACGTGATATAACTACCCTCTCTTTCTTCCCCACTCTAGATATAAATACGAGCGGTCACTATCACAGAGGCATTCGGGCGCGAGCGGCCGTAAAGAGTAGAGCTTTAGTGTTGTGCTTTCACACCTGTGCTTAAATAAAAGATAGTGTTGAAGAATGAAGTTTATAATTTAGTAACTAGTCGTCGCTATGGAGCACAATGATTTAAAAAAAAAATATCTTCACGCAATTCCCAATACAGGGGTAGACAGAGGTCAAGTCTAGACAATTAAGTCCCTTTGACCCACCTTCCACCGAAGATATTTTCGGGACAACGTGACAGGTGGTGAGCCTGTCGCCGCCTTTATGTCCAAGCCAACGATGTAATTCGTACATAAGTTTATTTGAAAAACTCATTGGTACTGCCACCTGGGGATCGAACTCGGGTCTCTCGACTCGAAATTCCGACCACCCAACAACTCGGCTATCGTGACTTATTGATTTATTTATTTAATATCATAGATGATGAGATCAGGATGAGAATGACTTCGATGTCATTATTATTAAAAACATCAAGGCCTCGGATCCTCCGGCATATATAAACGAATGTATATTCTAATTTCGGTAAATAAATAAGTCACGATAGCCGAGTGGTTGGGTGGTCGGAATTTCGAATCGAGAGACCCGAGTTCGATCCTCAAGTGGCCGTACCAATGGGTTTTTCTAAAAAACCCTTTGTCCAAATTATATTGTCGTCTTGGACATAAAGACGGCGACGGGCTCGCCCACCTATCACGTTGTCCCGATAACATCTTCGGTGGAAGGTGGGTCGATAGGACTTAGTTGTCTAGACTAGACCTCCGTCTGCCCCCGTATTGGGGATTGCGTGAAGGTAAATGAATGATTTGATTTGATTCAGCGTCCTCACCTCAGTGTCGTCGGCGGACTCCATGACGCGCCTGAGCTGTTTCTCCAGGGCGGCCGCCTTCTCGTCCACGGCGCTCTGCTCCCTCTCCAGGGCCTCCAGCTCGCTGGCGATGTACGAGCCCGCCTCCCTGCCCTGGACAGCAGACCGACCCTCAGACATGGCGGCCAACGTATAGAACGTCATTTGTTTAAAAAGTCACGATAGCCCAGACCCGATCTCTATCCCCAGGTGACAGACTCATAGCAATGGGGTTTTCAAAAACTTATTTACGAATTACATTGTTGGCTTGGACATGAAGACGGCGGCGCAACAGCGAGCGGTGGTGGTGGTGTTGGTGGTGGTGGTTGCATCGGCATGGGTGTGTTGGCGACGATGGAAGTCGATGGCAAAGGCTGTATTGGCAGTGGTGGTGGTGATGGTATCACCACCACCGCGGGACGCACCTCCGCGGGCAGCGCGCCGGGCGCCAGGCGCTCCACCAGCGCCGAGAACGAGTGCAGCGGCGAGCGCCGCGCGCCCGAAGCGGGCGAAGCGGGCGAAGCGCTGCGCACGTCGCTCAGCCTCTCCTCTGCGGAAAAAGGGAGCAGAATATCACTAACTCGACTTCCCAACTTCAGACTAACTATTATTGGCCACAAAGGTCCAAACGACTAGGTCTTTCAACACACCTCAACAAAGACTAACTAAAAACTATTTTAAAACCTACTCCCCAAAAAATTATTCATATCCGAAGTAGGACCACACATTTTATCCAAAGCAACGTATTAAAAATATTAAAAATATATATATATTTATTACTTAACAATCACACATCAGGAAATGTAAAAGTAAAATGAAAAAAGATAACTTTGAAAAAAGCCACAGAGATAAGTAAAGATCGTAACACGTGAGGAACTTCGCATAAAGTTAGTATTTTTTAACAAAAAAAAAACACAAACAAAGGAAAGTTGTGCGACGTCCAAAAAACATCCAGTGTTAGTAATCATCTATGAAAATTCAACAGCACTGTTTTTCAATTTTATCTCTTCTTTTTTTTGTCCTTTAGTCTCGAAATAAGCAAATCTAAAACCACCAGACAACTACAGGTTTGTACTTTGTACCCCAGACAACTTCTACAATATCTATAATGTTAAATATGCATGAGGGTTTTGTCATTTTCTCGGTTACTCGTGGTGAGTGGTGGAATTTCTAGTCGAGAGACCCGAGCTCGATCCCCAGGTGGCCAGACTCGTGCCGATGGGTTTTTCAAAAACTTATGTACGAATTACATCGTTGTCTTGGACATAAAGACGTCGACGGCCCAACCACCTATCACTTTGTCCCGGAAATATCTTCGGTGGAAGGTGGGTCGAAAGGGCTTAATTGTCTAGACTAGACCTCTGTCTACCCCTGTATTGTGAATTGCGTGCAACACTAAATGCTCACCCCGGTCCGCGCTGCCGAAACTCCCGGAGCCAGGACTCGGTGGGGACGCGTCCTGGTGGGACACCATCGCTTCCAACTGCTCCACACCACCCGCTACGAAAATTTATTCATTCATTTATAAACGTTTTAAACTCTAAATACAGTCACATTATTTTAACAGTGGCAGAGCCACGCATCAGCTTTTGTTGTTACACGAATGTGCCGGCTCGACCGGTGAAGTACCACGACCTCACAGAATACCGGCGTACGAACAATGAAAAAGGCGACGGGCTCGTCATCTGTCACTTTGTCCCAAAAATTTCTTCGATGGGAGGTGGGTCGAATACAAAATTGTCTAGACCTCTGTCTACCTCGGAATTGAGAATGGCGTGAAGATATTTATTATGTATATTTATAAACTCTAAATATACACATTTGTAATATTTTTATTCGTTATTGAGGAGTTTAGACGTTGGTCCATCGAGCCAGATTATAAATTATTTATCTATTAAGATATACCTAAGATTTTTAGCGTGCTTTTAGCTGCATACTTCGGGATCAGAGCAATGTATGTGATGTTGTCTCTATCTATGTATGAGTATCTGACGATGTGGTGCAGTTGTTGGGTAGCTTCCCGCCAGGTCGGGTGTTCTAGACCCGGGGAGGACATCTCCTCCACCAGTGTGCTATTGGTAATCGTATATATGCGTGAAAGTTGCGAACTTCGATAGCGCGATGTAGCATGTCGATGTGTGATAATCGTATATATGTGTGCAATCGTGCAAACTTCGATAGCGCGATGTAGGACGTCGATGTGTTTCCCGAATCCGCCACTAGCGAGGTTCCCATGTGGAGACATAGATGTCGCCACATGTATGCACTGGTATATATGTATGTTTGTGTAGTTGTTCTCTCACCAGCAGCAAACTCCTCCATGACAGACTGCTTGCTGATGATCTCTACTGTCCCCCGATTACGGGACGGCGATAGGGGTGAAGTTGGGCTGTTGGTATGAAAAAAAATTATAAAGACAAAAATAGAAGCGGACAAACATTTGTGTGATCAATATGAATATTTGTACTTAAGTCATGGATGTTTGTATGTACATATATATCTAAATGTGTGGTATCGTTAGCTGGGACATCAAGACGGCGACAGGCTCACCGCCAGTCACTTTGTCCCCAATAAGCTTCGTTAAAAGGTGTGACGAAATTACTAAATTGTCCAGACCTCTAGCTACCTCTGTATTGGAAAATGTGTGAAGATATAAAAAGTAATAATCACACGAGATAAAATAGATAAAATCATATTTTTTAACATTTGTTTGATTGAACCTATATAACTCTTCAAGCATTACATTATGCAATACAAAACTTATATAACAATAGAATTACAGGTTCAGTGCCAGCTTTAAATTACGAAATTACGGTTGAGTTCGAGACGTGGAAAGTAAGAAGGAAAGGGCAATGCATAATAAATACAGAGAAAGAGAAAGGTAGAGATATGGAGAATAAGGAAGTCGACCAAAAGTAATTGTTTCTTCACCATATAGTGGAGAAATAATTTGAAAATATGTCAACCTACCTCACAATCCCAGCTCGTGCGTCTGCTATTAGCTTTCTCGCTCGCTCACGTAGCATTGCTTGTCTCTCTTCCTCTGTCATCGGCTAATCGGAGAAAATTAATCTCATCAGAAAACTATATAGAAATATTAGAAGTGCAAGTTTTAAATCAACAGTCTCTGCACCTCTCACGTTGTCCCAAGAAAAAATGTCTTCGATGAAAAATGGGTCGACAGGGCTTAATTGTTTAGACCTCCGTCCACCCCAGTATTGGGAATGGCGTGAAGATGTATATACTGTCAGATACTCGTTCAATACATCCTTTCAAGCATAGACTGGTAGAAAATAAATAAATAAACTTGTACCACTTGCAACAGCGTAGACTTTTCCTATCGACAAAATATCATCATAGTCACGATAGCCGTGGTTGGATGGTCGGAATTTCGATTCAAGAGACCCGAGTTCGATCTCCAGGTGGCAGGTTCATACTAAGGATTTTTCAAAAAATTTATGTACGAATTATATCGTTGGCTTGGACATAAAGACGGCGACGGGCTCACCACCTGACAGTTGGTTGCCGTTGCCCCGAAAATATCTTCGGTGGAAGGTGTGTCGTAGAGACTTAATTGTCTAGACTTGACCTCTGTCTACCCCTGTATAGGGTATTGCGTGAATTTATTTATGTATTACTATTTATTTACAAAATATTTACAAAATATCATTCAAAAATGCTAAGCAAAAACAAAAGGTACACAACAAAACATAGTATTTTAACAACAACAACACATCAGTACACAACACGTCCTTACCTTTTTGCTGGGACTCGTCTCGCCGTTCCGAAACCCGTTAACGGCTTCCGTCTTAATACCCTCCTCTTTTTCCTTGGAATTTTGCCTTTTACTCTTCTCTTTCTCCCTCGCCTCTCTTTTAGTCGCTTCGAGCAACTGTCTCGCTCGCTCTTTGAGCTCGTCGTGCCGCGACAGCAGTTGCTGCGGCGTCCAGCAATCGTAAGGCAAAGTGGGCACCGCGCCGACCAATCAGAGCGAAGCGTTCAATCCAACGGACCAATCACAAGGAAGCGGTCAATCAAACGGGCCAATGGCAACACAATGCAGCCGTTTCATCACACACAGGCATGTTTCAAAGCGATGTCGCGGATGATGGGTAATGGAAAGCAAATGAGAAAACGTTCACGGTTAATTTATTTATACGGTTTGTTAAATTAATTATTACAATATTAGCAGGGGAGTGCAAAAATATATCAAAGTAATTAAGAATCTTTATATTTATTAAAACACAATAACGTTTTATTACAAAACTATTACCAAGGGCATGCAGAATCTGCCTAACCTTTGAGAAAATATTACGCAGATGATGGAAGAGAGATCTGACTCTAAGTAGGTATTAAATTATTATTTATTATATTAACGTTTTATTTTATAGTTAATTAAGGTAGGTAGGCCTTTATGCCTAAATGAAATGCCACGCCTCTAAGTATTAAGGCATACAACTTTTTTTAAGTTTATTTTCTTAATGATTTTGTACCAAGTATGTAATCACATCATATCAGACTTTTTTTAATTAAAGTGTCAATATTCTTTGGAAATTTTATTGATTTTTTTCAAGCAGATAAGTTATGCTGAACATTTTGTTCACTAAGTTTAAGACAATTTAAAAAAATCATGTATGTAGATGTAGAATATGCCAACATAGGTATAAATAAAAGAAAGAGATGTAAAGTTTCAACTGATGCGTGTAGGACGCGGTGGATCGGAGATAAGAGCACTACCACGGTACCGCAGAGGTCGCGGGTTCGAATACAGCACGTGTCAGTTGATTTCTTAAATTTCTGTTAAACGTTAATCTTCTTTCAACAAAGTCGTGTACAAACATTAACATTTCATACTTTTTTTTAACAAAACACAAACTCCCAAAAACTCAGACATCATAACAATCGATAAATTTAAATAGATCGTTAAATTAACACTCACCGGCGTGGGTTTAGGTAACTCTGTCGGTGGGGATTGGGACTGGGGCTGTGTTTGGGACTGGTTTTCAGATTGAGGCTGGGGCTGGGACTGGGGCGGAGACTGTGGTGGTGAAACTTCAACGGGAGTCCCAACACTCAACGGATCTGTGACGGCCGGTTCTAAGACTAGATTTGAAGATGTTTTTACTGAAAAAGAGGTTAACAAACTTAATACGAGGTCCGAATTAGTTCGAGTTTAGAGCGACGTACACACCGGTTTCCATGATGTCACCAGAAGTCACAAGATCTATCCCGGGGTTCGATTCCCAATCTGGACAATGTAGAAAACACTTTGACTACATTTTCTCGGTTTCGGGTGTTTGTGTGACTTTCGTTGTTTCTGATTTCATATTACAAATGCTTAAGCTTCTTACTTTAGAATCAGAGCAGTATAAACCACAGTCTCGAAGAATATCAACGTGAAATAGAAGAATATTATTCCCAGAGTCCCACAACTCTTACTCCTCTTCCTTTAGTGTAATCGCCTCACTTGACAAGGGGATTGGCGATTGTAATACCAGATATACAGCGCCATAAACGGTGTTGCGCTTCGACGAAATTCTAGGTCTAGACTAGACAATTAAGTCCCTTCGACCCACCTTCCACCGAAGATATTTTCGGGACAACGTGACAGGTGGTGAGCCCGTCGCCGTCTTTATGTCCAAGCCAAGGATATAATTCGTACGGAAGTTTTGAAAAACCCATTGGAACTTGGGTCTCTGGACTCGAAATTCCGATCACTATGGAGACTTTTTTTTTGGTTTGTTTTTCGAGATGGTAACCTCGCCATCTGTATGTAGCAATTTAATAAACACGACTTGTTATCTCTTAGTCATCTCTTACGACACCCGCGAGAATAAAGCTAATGAGTTCTAAAGTGGACATCACATGGAAAACCCATTAGTATGAAATTTTTAATTCTTTCTTATCAATGTAGAAAATCACTTTTTCTACATTTTCTCACGCAATTCCCAATACAGGGGTAGACAGAGGTCAAGTCTAGACAATTAAGTCCCTTTGACCCACCTTCCACCGAAGATATTTTCGGGACAACGTGACAGGTGGTGAGCCCGTCGCCGCCTTATGTCCAAGCCAACGACGAAATTCGTACATAAGTTTTTGAAAAACTCATTGGTATTACCACCTGGGGATCGAACTCGGATCTCTCGACTCGAAATTCCGACCACCCAACCACTCGGCTATCGTACATTTTCTCGGGTCTGGGTGTTTGTGGTGCCTTCGTTGTTTCCGATTCCCATACCACAAGTGCTTTAGCATCTTACATTGGGATTGGGGCAATGTATGTGATGTTGTGCCCATCTATATAAGTATTTATTTATTTATAAGTGTCTGAAATATCCCGAATGAAATATCTCTAAGGAACATGGTCCTTCGAACCGGATATAAAACAGCAAATAATGGAATGTAATGCAATTATACTTGTAATTGACGTTTTAAACTTTTGAGAAATCCTTACCGGTGTCATTAGTTATTATCTCCTGTGGCGGGGGGCTCGGTTCCTCCTCTTCATCAGAACCAAATGGATCGGTGAGCTCCTTCCTTGTCATTAGCTTCTCGGGGCGAGCAGGGATCGGCTGAAGAGATGAAATTGGTGGATTGCAAAGGGTATTAGGTGTATATTTGTCCTCGATAACATATTTGGTATTATACGCAAGGTTTTACGCAAAATTATACGCAAGAAAAAATAAAACATATTATTATAATAATAACACGATGTTATAACGTTCACGTGATATCTTCGATTATTAATCAAAATTTAATGATGTTTAGCTCAAAATTTAAATTTTGTTCAATAGTTTAGCCTTTAAAACATTAGAGATATACAGTATTAGAGAATTATTAAGAAATATTAGAGTTATTAAAAAAAATTTAATTTAAAGTAGTTTAAAGATTAACTTTTAACATGGTAGAATTTAGCAGTAAGTTTTGCTGCGTCGTAATTATATGATAGTGTTGGCTAGAACGAATTTCAAATGAATTGATGCCTTGCAAACTATGAATATGAATATGGTAACCGAAAGTCTATCTCCTTCTCCTCCTCTCTCTCTTCCTCTTCTCCTTTCTCATTCCCAATTCCTTTGTTAAAGGCAAGCTGTCTCATGCAACTCCTATAATGTTGAGAATATACACGAATATATTTTGGAAATTTGGTAACATTTTTTTAATATTAATTATTAATATTAATAATTATACAATAATTTTTAATATTAACACGAAATAATTAAATGACAAGTAGTTTTTATAAAAATTTACAAGTCTCAAAAGACACTGATAGTTAAAAGAAGAAGACACAAAGAAAATTGGGAAAAGTAGGCACTTGTTTTCAAAGCAAAAATACAGGTAATTTCTTTGAGATGAAAATTAAAGTAAATAATTTGAGTTAAAATAGTTAACAAGTTATAATAAATAGTCACTGAAAATATATTAATATATTAGGAACGAAAATTTGCGAAGTATATTTGCGAAGCATTTAGTGGTCAAAGTAGCAATTTTAAGCGTTTAATATTAGTTTTAGTTTATGCATATTCGTCAATTCGTTTTAGTCATATAGCAATTTAAAATGTATTAAAAACGGACTGCTTGCTAATTTATGTTTATTTATTTATTTTTATATATATGGCTCCGACAGAAAGACGAACAGCGTTGCAGTTGTGACAGCATGGCTACAACATTGCGCCGAGTCAGAGGCCGTTTTGTTGCTGCAACCCGATAATCAATTTTGAAACTTATAGTTATCTTTTCTTCTGTGTTTAGTTTTAATATTTAAAAGTCACGATAGCCGAGTGGTTGGGTGGTCGGAATTTCGAGTCAATAGACCCGAGTTCAATCCCCGGTTGGTAGGCTCGTACCAATGGGTTTTTCAAAAACTTATGCACGAATATCGTTGGCTTGGACATAAAGACGGGCGACGGCTCACTCCCTGTCACGTTGTCCCGAAAGTATCTGCGGTGGAAGATGGGTCGAAGGGACTTAATTGTCTAGATCCGACCTCTGCCTACCCCTGTATTGGGAGTTGCGTGAAGATATTTATTATTATTATTTTTATAAATAAATAAATAAATATAAATAAATATCTTCACGCAATTCCCCATACAGGGGTAGGCAGTGGTCAAGTCCAGACAATTAAGTCCCTTTGACCCACCTTCTACCGAAGATATTTTCGGGACAACGTGACAGGTGGTGAGCCCGTTGCCGTCTTTATGTCCAAGTCAACGATGAAATTCGTATATAAGTTTTTGAAAAACTCGTTGGTACTGCCACCTGGGGATCGAACTCGGGTCTCTCGACTCGAAATTCCGACCACCCAACAACTTGGCTATCGTGACTTATATTATTTTTAGTTTTAATATTTAGTGTCATAATTAATTTCTGGTCGGAGCGAGAAATAAACTAGTGTCTTTGTTCACTCACGTCTGCGAGCTTCCCGTCTGCGAACCACTTGGCGCTGGGCTCTCGGACGCGCGGCTCTCGCGGCGACAGCATCTTGCCCAGCAGCTGCCGCGACTGCAGCAGCAGCCCGCGCGCCTCGCTCGCCTCCGGGCTGCGCTCGCCGGACCTGTTCGCAACCTGGCGGTTATTCTAGGTGAACCTCTTCACGCCGTTCGCCTATACGGTGGTAGGCAGGGGTCGCGAACGTAATCCTCTTGACCCACTTTTCGCAGAGGCCCAAGAACAACGTGACAGATGGTTAGTGACACATCTCGGGGCGTCCGGCGCTCGCTCCGCACTGAGCGCGAGCCGGGAGCGACTCAGTGCGACGACTGTCCCCACTCACCCGGGCGCCGGCCGCTCTCCGCGCGCATCCCGGGCGTCCGGCGCTCGCTCCACACTGAGCGCGAGCCGGGAGCGACTCAGTGCGACGACTGTCCCCACTCACCCGGGCGCCGGCCGCTCTCTGCGCATCCCGGAGCGCTCGGCGCTCGCTCCGCACTGAGCGCGAGCCGGGAGCGACTCAGTGCGACGACTGTCCCCACTCACCCGGGCGCCGGCCGCTCTCCGCGCATCCCGGAGCGTCCGGCGCTCGCTCCGCACTGAGCGCGAGCCGGGAGCGACTCAGTGCGAACTCTGTCCCCACTCACCCGGGCGCCGGCCGCTCTCCGCGCGCATCCCGGGCGTCCGGCGCTCGCTCCACACTGAGCGCGAGCCGGGAGCGACTCAGTGCGACGACTGTCCCCACTCACCCGGGCGCCGGCCGCTCTCCGCGCATCCCGGGCGTCCGGCGCTCGCTCCGCACTGAGCGCGAGCCGGGAGCGACTCAGTGCGACGACCGTCCCCACTCACCCGGGCGCCGGCCGCTCTCCGCGCATCCCGGGCGTCCGGCGCTCGCTCCGCACTGAGCGCGAGCCGGGAGCGACTCAGTGCGACGACTGTCCCCACTCACCCGGGCGCCGGCCGCTCTCCGCGCATCCCGGGCGTCCGGCGCTCGCTCCACTGAGCGCAGGCCGGGCGACTCAGTGCGACGACTGTCCCCACTCACCCGGGCGCCGGCCGCTCTCCGCGCATCCCGGGCGTCCGGCGCTCGCTCCGCACTGAGCGCGAGCCGGGAGCGACTCAGTGCGACGACCGTCCCCACTCACCCGGGCGCCGGCCGCTCTCCGCGCATCCCGGGCGTCCGGCGCTCGCTCCACTGAGCGCGAGCCGGGAGCGACTCCAGTGCGACGACTGTCCCCACTCACCCGGGCGCCGGCCGCTCTCCGCGCATCCCGGGCGTCCGGCGCTCGCTCCGCACTGAGCGCGAGCCGGGAGCGACTCAGTGCGACGACCGTCCCCACTCACCCGGGCGCCGGCCGCTCTCCGCGCGCATCCCGGGCGTCCGGCGCTCGCTCCGCACTGAGCGCGAGCCGGGAGCGACTCAGTGCGACGACTGTCCCCACTCACCCGGGCGCCGGCCGCTCTCCGCGCGCATCCCGGGCGTCCGGCGCTCGCTCACTGAGCGCAGGCCGGGCGACTCAGTGCGACGACTGTCCCCACTCACCCGGGCGCCGGCCGCTCTCCGCGCATCCCGGAGCGTCCGGCGCTCGCTCCGCACTGAGCGCGAGCCGGGAGCGACTCAGTGCGACGACTGTCCCCACTCACCCGGGCGCCGGCCGCTCTCCGCGCATCCCGGGCGTCCGGCGCTCGCTCCACACTGAGCGCGAGGCCGGGCGACTCAGTGCGACGACTGTCCCCACTCACCCGGGCGCCGGCCGCTCTCCGCGCATCCCGGGCGTCCGGCGCTCGCTCCACTGAGCGCGAGCCGGGCGACTCGGTGCGACGACTGTCCCCACTCACCCGGGCGCCGGCCGCTCTCCGCGCATCCCGGAGCGTCCGGCGCTCGCTCCGCACTGAGCGCGAGCCGGGAGCGACTCAGTGCGAACTCTGTCCCCACTCACCCGGGCGCTACTTCGTCGTCGGCCGCGGTAGCGTACGGACGTGCGCAGCGCTCTCGTTTGCATTTTTGTGCGAATACCTCCACATTATTTTTATTAAATATTTTTAGTAAATTGTAGTGAAAGTGCGGGAATTATCATAATCAACGCGATAGTGACGATAACGTTGGTGATAAAACAGTGCGGCAGAGACCCATGGACCATGTTTTGGCCATCGGTGTGTAAAGCCTCAGTAGGACGCCGCCAGGTGGCGGTGGTAGGCCACTCGTTCCGCCGCCGGTGCTGCCATCTGGGCCGCCGCCGGCGCTGCCTACCAGCCCGCCTCCACCGCTACCGCCGACGGTGCCGGAGTTGGGGGGCGTGCTTAAGCGCCCCCTAGCGTCACCGGAGGAACAGTCGGCTCCGCAAAGGCAGCGGGTAGAAAGTGATATGAAGATGAAGCGGTAGAGTGGCCCCGGTGGCTGGCCTCCTTACTAGAGACCCCCCGGCCCAGGAAGCTGAAAGGATGGAGGCTCGGGAGGAGCACGAACCTGCTGCTGGCTCATCTGGCACGCGGGCTATGGCGGACGTGTTTGTCGCCAGTGCAGCAGGTAAGCTAGAGATTATTGATGCGGTACGAGGATCGGTGCGCAGCATCATGGCAGTGGTCACGGGTCCTGGATCGAAGTTAAACAAGGGGGAGGTCAATAAGGTCTCGTCATGCGGGCATGACCTTATTACGATGTTTGCCGCGATGCAGGCTCATTTGTCGGAGTCGGAGCTTAAGTTCTGCAGAGCGGAACAGAGAAGGGCTGAAGTGGAGGCCAAGCTGGCGCAGGTCGAAGCTCAAGGTGTACCCATGGCTTCGGACCACTCCTCGGCAACTGGGCAGCGAAGCTATGCTTCAGCCCTTAGGCTGCCCAGAGCCAGTGCCCCAGTAGCACTACCGGAGAAGAGGGGTCCGGTGCTGGCGTTCTACCCAGCAGAGGATGAGGGGCCCCTTAAGACTGCCGATGACACCAAGGCAGAACTAAAGAAAAGCATAAACCCCAAGGTATCTGGGCTGCAGATAGACCGGGTACGGAAGGTGGGTAACGCGGGGGTGGTGGTCCAGACCACGTCCCAGGAGGCAGCACAGCGGCTCAGGACGGCAGCGCCGACAACTCTTAGGGTGGCGGAGCCTCGACAGCGGCAGCCACTGGTTGCCCTCCGAGGGTTCGAGGAGGACCCGAAAAACGAGGAGTTGCTGGGCTGCCTGTACGACCAGAACTCGCTGTGTGCGGCAGGGTGGTCACTGGACGAGGTTAAGAAAAATTGTAAGGTAGCCTTCAAAAAGACGTGGAGGGGGAGTAGGAGAACAACCGTGGTGCTCCAGTGCTCTCCTAAGCTGAGGGATGAATTGGTCTCCCACAGCAGACTTTACGTGGGATGGGATGTGGTCGAGCCCAGTGATTATGTGGACGTAACCTGCTGCCGCAAGTGTCAGCAGTACGGTCACCCGATGAAATACTGCAAGGCCAAAGAACTAATTTGTGGCAGATGCGGTCAGGCCAGGCATGAAAGAGAGGTGTGCACAGCAGAAAAGGAGTGCTGTGCAACATGTAAGAGATTCGGGCGACCTGACGCCGAATCTCATTGCACCATGGCGAAGGAATGCCCGGCTAGGGTGCACGCGGAACTGAGGGCGGTGTCAACCACGCAGTATGGCCGATAGACCCAAAAGGGTAATGGTGGGCCAAATAAATTTGGGGCGCGGGGCACTAACAACTGCCGAGCTCTCTGCTACTGCGCGGGAGATGGGCCTGGACATTGTTCTTGTCCAAGAACAATACCCTCAGGCCCACGGCATCGCGCAAGCAGAACCTGGTGCCCAGGCAGGGATCCTGGCGGGTGGCACTGCAGCTTGCATACTCCACCACCTGTCCAACGTGTACTGCGTGGTGTGCCACCTGGGCCGGTGGGACCTCTATGTGGTGTCCGCATATTTTAAATATAGCGATGACATTAATGTCCACCTGCACCACTTAGAGGTCGTCTTAGGTAGCCTCAAGGGCAAGAAGATTGGCATCGGCCTGGACAGCAACGCGCACTCGCCCCTCTGGTTGTGCGAGAAGCGGCAGTACACGGGGAGAGGTCACGACGTAGAGAGACGTCGCCGTCTAATGGAGGAATTCATCTTTCGCCACGACATGGAAATCTGCAACCAGCCCGGCCAGCCGGCGACGTTCTCTGGCCCAACTGGCGAGTCCAACGTGGATCTGACGCTCACGATTGGGGCGGTCCGGGTGACGGAGTGGCGAGTCCTCGTAGGCGCCAGCACTAGCGACCACCAGCTCATTGCATTAAATGCATTAATAGATAGACCTGTGGACGCCACTGAGCCGGTGGGAGATCCTCCGCGCTTCCGGGACCGTGGGGTTTGCTGGGAACGCTTTCGGGACACAATCCAAGTGAGAATGGGGAATTTGAACGCGCGCAAACCGGCGTCGGCTCTGGCACGTGACTTCACCAATGTGGTGGTCAGGGTGGCTCAAGCTACTCTGGGTGAGAAGCGTCCCAGGGCCGACGGGGGGTACGAATGGTGGACGAATGATCTAGAAAAAATGAGGAAAAAGCATTGTGCGGCTAGACGACAATGGCAAAGTAAGAGGCGTGTGAGTGGCAGGCTAGAGGAGCGAATGAGAGAGGAATTTCACAGAGTGAGAGCGCGATATCGAAAGATGATGGAGGAGGCGCAGTTAAACTTTTTCAAGAAGATGGCAGAATCAGGAAATATTGACCCCTGGGGCCAGGCCTATCGTGCCGCTAGTGGAAGATGCCGACCCCCTGCCAACTTCGTGAACGGCACCAAATATACAAATGAGTTTCCGGGTACGGTTGGGGAGGCCATGAGTCACCTCATAAAGGCATTGTGTCCTGATGACAACGTGCATCTTGACACCACATACCATGCACGAGTTCGACTCGTGGCCTCCTTCCTGTCGTCTGGGAAAGACGCACCTCCTCCTTCTGCTGGGATTCTGGGAGGTATAGTTAGGGCGCTGCCTAACACGGCTCCGGGACTGGACGGCTTAAGTGCAAGAATTATACGGCAAGTGTGGGAGGCGTCACCGGTTGAATTCAACATGGTGTATGCCAAGTGTGTTAGCGAAGGCACGTTTCCGGACGTATGGAAGGATGGGCGCCTGATTGTCTTACCTAAGGGTAATGACAAGCCGCTCTCGGATCCCAAGGCGTACCGCCCGATTACGCTCCTCCCAATCTTTGGAAAGATCCTAGAGCGAGTCATGCTGAAGTGTGCCCCATCTATCACCAGGGGTATCTCGAACTGCCAGCACGGCTTCTCTCCGGGAAGATCTACAGTTACGGCTCTGCGCACACTGCTTAGCACCGCATCCAACTCAACTTGAGGTGCATAGTAGGTATCTTCTCGACATATCTGGGGCCGCTGATATGTCGAGGAAAATTGCCTGGTGGCCGATGATATTGGTCAAGGCTAAGCGGGCCGGATACCCTCCTCCGAACACACGCCTGGTGGCCGATGATAATGGTCAAGGCTAAGCGGGCCGGATGCCCTCCTCCGAACACACGCCTGGTGGCCGATGATAATGGTCAAGGCTAAGCGGGCCGGATACCCTCCTCCGAACACACGCCTGGTGGCCGATGATAATGGTCAAGGCTAAGCGGGCCGGATACCCTCCTCCGAACACACGCCTGGTGGCCGATGATAATGGTCAAGGCTAAGCGGGCCGGATACCCTCCTCCGAACACACGCCTGGTGGCCGATGATAATGGTCAAGGCTAAGCGGGCCGGATACCCTCCTCCGAACACACGCCTGGTGGCCGATGATAATGGTCAAGGCTAAGCGGGCCGGATACCCTCCTCCGAACACACGCCTGGTGGCCGATGATAATGGTCAAGGCTAAGCGGGCCGGATACCCTCCTCCGAACACACGCCTGGTGGCCGATGATAATGGTCAAGGCTAAGCGGGCCGGATACCCTCCTCCGAACACACGCCTGGTGGCCGATGATAATGGTCAAGGCTAAGCGGGCCGGATACCCTCCTCCGAACACACGCCTGGTGGCCGATGATAATGGTCAAGGCTAAGCGGGCCGGATACCCTCCTCCGAACACACGCCTGGTGGCCGATGATAATGGTCAAGGCTAAGCGGGCCGGATACCCTCCTCCGAACACACGCCTGGTGGCCGATGATAATGGTCAAGGCTAAGCGGGCCGGATACCCTCCTCCGAACACACGCCTGGTGGCCGATGATAATGGTCAAGGCTAAGCGGGCCGGATACCCTCCTCCGAACACACGCCTGGTGGCCGATGATAATGGTCAAGGCTAAGCGGGCCGGATACCCTCCTCCGAACACACGCCTGGTGGCCGATGATAATGGTCAAGGCTAAGCGGGCCGGATACCCTCCTCCGAACACACGCCTGGTGGCCGATGATAATGGTCAAGGCTAAGCGGGCCGGATACCCTCCTCCGAACACACGCCTGGTGGCCGATGATAATGGTCAAGGCTAAGCGGGCCGGATACCCTCCTCCGAACACACGCCTGGTGGCCGATGATAATGGTCAAGGCTAAGCGGGCCGGATACCCTCCTCCGAACACACGCCTGGTGGCCGATGATAATGGTCAAGGCTAAGCGGGCCGGATACCCTCCTCCGAACACACGCCTGGTGGCCGATGATAATGGTCAAGGCTAAGCGGGCCGGATACCCTCCTCCGAACACACGCCTGGTGGCCGATGATAATGGTCAAGGCTAAGCGGGCCGGATACCCTCCTCCGAACACACGCCTGGTGGCCGATGATAATGGTCAAGGCTAAGCGGGCCGGATACCCTCCTCCGAACACACGCCTGGTGGCCGATGATAATGGTCAAGGCTAAGCGGGCCGGATACCCTCCTCCGAACACACGCCTGGTGGCCGATGATAATGGTCAAGGCTAAGCGGGCCGGATACCCTCCTCCGAACACACGCCTGGTGGCCGATGATAATGGTCAAGGCTAAGCGGGCCGGATACCCTCCTCCGAACACACGCCTGGTGGCCGATGATAATGGTCAAGGCTAAGCGGGCCGGATACCCTCCTCCGAACACACGCCTGGTGGCCGATGATAATGGTCAAGGCTAAGCGGGCCGGATACCCTCCTCCGAACACACGCCTGGTGGCCGATGATAATGGTCAAGGCTAAGCGGGCCGGATACCCTCCTCCGAACACACGCCTGGTGGCCGATGATAATGGTCAAGGCTAAGCGGGCCGGATACCCTCCTCCGAACACACGCCTGGTGGCCGATGATAATGGTCAAGGCTAAGCGGGCCGGATACCCTCCTCCGAACACACGCCTGGTGGCCGATGATAATGGTCAAGGCTAAGCGGGCCGGATACCCTCCTCCGAACACACGCCTGGTGGCCGATGATAATGGTCAAGGCTAAGCGGGCCGGATACCCTCCTCCGAACACACGCCTGGTGGCCGATGATAATGGTCAAGGCTAAGCGGGCCGGATACCCTCCTCCGAACACACGCCTGGTGGCCGATGATAATGGTCAAGGCTAAGCGGGCCGGATACCCTCCTCCGAACACACGCCTGGTGGCCGATGATAATGGTCAAGGCTAAGCGGGCCGGATACCCTCCTCCGAACACACGCCTGGTGGCCGATGATAATGGTCAAGGCTAAGCGGGCCGGATACCCTCCTCCGAACACACGCCTGGTGGCCGATGATAATGGTCAAGGCTAAGCGGGCCGGATACCCTCCTCCGAACACACGCCTGGTGGCCGATGATAATGGTCAAGGCTAAGCGGGCCGGATACCCTCCTCCGAACACACGCCTGGTGGCCGATGATAATGGTCAAGGCTAAGCGGGCCGGATACCCTCCTCCGAACACACGCCTGGTGGCCGATGATAATGGTCAAGGCTAAGCGGGCCGGATACCCTCCTCCGAACACACGCCTGGTGGCCGATGATAATGGTCAAGGCTAAGCGGGCCGGATACCCTCCTCCGAACACACGCCTGGTGGCCGATGATAATGGTCAAGGCTAAGCGGGCCGGATACCCTCCTCCGAACACACGCCTGGTGGCCGATGATAATGGTCAAGGCTAAGCGGGCCGGATACCCTCCTCCGAACACACGCCTGGTGGCCGATGATAATGGTCAAGGCTAAGCGGGCCGGATACCCTCCTCCGAACACACGCCTGGTGGCCGATGATAATGGTCAAGGCTAAGCGGGCCGGATACCCTCCTCCGAACACACGCCTGGTGGCCGATGATAATGGTCAAGGCTAAGCGGGCCGGATACCCTCCTCCGAACACACGCCTGGTGGCCGATGATAATGGTCAAGGCTAAGCGGGCCGGATACCCTCCTCCGAACACACGCCTGGTGGCCGATGATAATGGTCAAGGCTAAGCGGGCGATTTGGGATGACGTGATCGGTGCATGGCAGGAGAGATGGGCGAACGAGACGAAGGGAAGAGAGCTGTTCCGGTTCTTCCCGGACGTGGCGGCACGACTCAAAGCAGTTTGGGTCGTGCCGGACTATCAAGTCTCGAAGATTCTTGGCGGACATGGATGCTTCAAGAAGAGACTGAAAGGGATGAATCTATGCGAGAACAGTATGTGCGATTGCGGAGAGGCCGAAGAGGACGTACACCATGTGCTGTGGGAATGTAAGCTATATGAAGACCTGAGACGAAAGATGATGGATGGGATCAGTCGAACGGAGGTGGGCGCGGTGTATTACGCGGATCTGGTGGGTTCGGAGGAGAACTTTCGCCTGCTGCGGGAATTTGCGCACGGTTGGCATAAGAGACGACACAGGTCCGAGTGGTCGCAGGAAAGTCTGCCCGACGACGGAGGCATACTTGTGATGTCATGCCCAGATGGGGGAGAGTGACAAAAAGGGACAAGGAGCTGATTAAATAATTTGTAGGGAGTCAAGAAAGGTGAGCGCCGGGAAAAAGCCAAGAGCAAGTACCGCGCGCCCTCTCCCGCGATTCGGCCCGTATGACCGAATGGTCGGTGGGACCATGGGTGGAGGTGGGTTGTCACTCGGGCGCCGGTCGCTCTCCGCGCATCCCGGAGCGTCCGGCGCTCGCTCCGCACTGAGCGCGAGCCGGGAGCGACTCAGTGCGACGACTGTTCCCACTCACCCGGGCGCCGGCCGCTCTCCGCGCATCCCGGAGCGTCCGGCGCTCGCTCCGCACTGAGCGCGAGCCGGGAGCGACTCAGTGCGACGACTGTTCCCACTCACCCGGGCGCCGGCCGCTCTCCGCGCATCCCGGAGCGTCCGGCGCTCGCTCCGCACTGAGCGCGAGCCGGGAGCGACCCAGTGCGACGACTATTCCACTCACCCGGGCGCCGGCCGCCTCCGCGCATCCCGGAGCGTCCGGCGCTCGCTCCGCACTGAGCGCGAGCCGGGCGCGACTCAGTGCGACGACTGTTCCCACTCACCCGGGCGCCGGCCGCTCTCCGCGCATCCCGGAGCGTCCGGCGCTCGCTCCGCACTGAGCGCGAGCCGGGAGCGACTCAGTGCGACGACTGTTCCACTCACCCGGGCGCCGGCCGCCTCCGCGCATCCCGGAGCGTCCGGCGCTCGCTCCGCACTGAGCGCGGGCCGGGCGACTCAGTGCGACGACCGTTCCCACTCACCTGGGCGCCGGCCGCCTCCGCGCATCCCGGAGCGTCCGGCGCTCGCTCCGCACTGAGCGCGAGCCGGGAGCGACTCAGTGCGACGACTGTTCCCACTCACCTGGGCGCCGGCCGCTCTCCGCGCATCCCGGAGCGTCCGGCGCTCGCTCCGCACTGAGCGCGAGCCGGGAGCGACTCAGTGCGACGACTGTTCCCACTCACCCGGGCGCCGGCCGCTCTCCGCGCGCATCCCGGAGCGTCCGGCGCTCGCCCGCACTGAGCGCGAGCCGGGAGCGACCCAGTGCGACGACTGTTCCACTCACCTGGGCGCCGGCCGCTCCGCGCATCCCGAGCGTCCGGCGCTCGCCCGCACTGAGCGCGAGCCGGGAGCGACTCAGTGCGACGACTGTTCCCACTCACCTGGGCGCCGGCCGCTCTCCGCGCATCCCGGAGCGTCCGGCGCTCGCTCCGCACTGAGCGCGAGCCGGGAGCGACTCAGTGCGACGACTGTTCCCACTCACCCGGGCGCCGGCCGCTCTCCGCGCATCCCGGAGCGTCCGGCGCTCGCTCCGCACTGAGCGCGAGCCGGGCGACTCAGTGCGACGACCGTTCCCACTCACCTGGGCGCCGGCCGCTCTCCGCGCATCCCGAGCGTCCGGCGCTCGCTCCGCACTGAGCGCGAGCCGGGAGCGACTCAGTGCGACGACTGTTCCACTCACCTGGGCGCCGGCCGCTCCGCGCATCCCGGAGCGTCCGGCGCTCGCCCGCACTGAGCGCGAGCCGGGAGCGACTCAGTGCGACGACCGTTCCCACTCACCTGGGCGCCGGCCGCTCTCCGCGCATCCCGAGCGTCCGGCGCTCGCCCGCACTGAGCGCGAGCCGGGCGACTCGGTGCGACGACTATTCCACTCACCCGGGCGCCGGCCGCTCTCCGCGCATCCCGGAGCGTCCGGCGCTCGCTCCGCACTGAGCGCGAGCCGGGCGACTCAGTGCGACGACTGTTCCACTCACCCGGGCGCCGGCCGCTCTCCGCGCATCCCGGAGCGTCCGGCGCTCGCTCCGCACTGAGCGCGAGCCGGGCGACTCAGTGCGACGACTGTTCCACTCACCTGGGCGCCGGCCGCCTCCGCGCA
The DNA here is from genome assembly GCA_029286605.1 of Sericinus montela. NCBI lineage: Eukaryota > Metazoa > Arthropoda > Insecta > Lepidoptera > Papilionidae > Sericinus > Sericinus montela. The sequence continues at coordinate 3,322,609 of JAGSMR010000036.1, forward strand.
TCCCGGAGCGTCCGGCGCTCGCTCCGCACTGAGCGCGAGCCGGGCGACTCAGTGCGACGACTGTTCCACTCACCTGGGCGCCGGCCGCTCTCCGCGCATCCCGGAGCGTCCGGCGCTCGCTCCGCACTGAGCGCGAGCCGGGAGCGACTCAGTGCGACGACTGTTCCACTCACCCGGGCGCCGGCCGCTCTCCGCGCGCATCCCGGAGCGTCCGGCGCTCGCTCCGCACTGAGCGCGAGCCGGGCGACTCAGTGCGACGACTGTTCCACTCACCTGGGCGCCGGCCGCTCTCCGCGCATCCCGGGCGTCCGGCGCTCGCTCCGCACTGAGCGCGAGCCGGGCGACTCAGTGCGACGACTGTTCCCACCACCTGGGCGCCGGCCGCTCTCCGCGCATCCCGGAGCGTCCGGCGCTCGCTCCGCACTGAGCGCGAGCCGGGAGCGACTCAGTGCGACGACTGTTCCCACTCACCCGGGCGCCGGCCGCTCTCCGCGCATCCCGGAGCGTCCGGCGCTCGCTCCGCACGGAGCGCGAGCCGGGCGACTCAGTGCGACGACTGTTCCCACTCACCTGGGCGCCGGCCGCTCTCCGCGCATCCCGGAGCGTCCGGCGCTCGCTCCGCACTGAGCGCGAGCCGGGAGCGACTCAGTGCGACGACTGTTCCCACTCACCCGGGCGCCGGCCGCTCTCCGCGCATCTTGGAGCGTCTGGCGCTCACTTCGCGACTGAACAGCTCGCTGGGCACTCCGGCGTCTGTGTCGTGTCGACCGACTAAATACGACGACTCCGTCTCGTCGTTTCCTGTAACAACAATACATTTCATTCCACAGGCCAACGTCATTACTTTAATAAACGTCGTTACAAACTAATAAAGTTTACGTCGCAAGTTTTTGTATCGACAAGGGTTCATAGATAAACAACATTTGAAAATACGTATGAGCCGTTCAAGTATCGCATCGCTAGTCCGAGTGCTTTATCTTTCATCGCCTCCTATATTCTTATTTAATACTTTTCATTCCGCTTTTTGCTCTTAACATTTTTCACTAACCTTTTTGATTCCTCTGTTCGTCCCTATATTCCCCCTAGCGTACAAACACTATAAAATTTCATACATTTACTTTTTTGCTATTTAAAAGCATTATTTACCATATGAAGTGTAATAAAATGTCATTTAATTTTAAAAATTAACCAAATATCGCCGACAAACATTATCGTATCCTGTTTATTCCTTTGGAAGATAAATCATTTATGTAAATGAGAAAAAGAAGTGGGCCGAAAATCGAGCCCTGCGGTACGCCCATTGTTGGCATCGCTCCAGAGGAACATACACCATTAATTACAACTATTTTAATTATATTGCATAAGTACGAATTAATTAGGCCAAAAGCGGTACTTCTGATGCCATGGTGGTGAAATTTCCTGATAAGCGTTTCATGATGAAGGCAATCAAAAGCCTTAGAGAAATCACAAGGCGCTCATCTTGTTAACTTTGTTAAGCCTCAAATATAGGATTAATAAGCGCTACACCTGCAACCGTGGTAGATCGACAATTTTGTAAAACCAAATCGATTGTTGTGTAATAATTTATTTCTTTTTTTATTTCGTTGTACCAAATTAGGCCTAAAGTTAGTGAGTGGGGTCCGACGTAATACCAGATTTATATACAGGTATTACATAAACTTTATGTTTTTTAAGACCTGGAATGTATTTCCGGGTTCTACTGTTAAAAATTATGGAAAAATAAGGTGCAATGAAATCTATTATTAAAGCTGTGACTTCAACGGACTTTTACTTTATCTGCCATTTTCTTACATTCAATTGCCTCACAATGTTTGTAGGACATTTCATTGTAAAGTTCATTCAACCACAAATGCGTTTCTAAAAAAACCCATTTGGCCTTAGCAATCGAACTCGGGTCTCTTGGCTCGAATTCCGATCACCCGACCACTCTGTTACCGTAACTTTATTTTAACAGTGGTAGAGCCACGCATCAGCTTTTGTTGTTGCATGAATGGGCCGGCTCGACCGGGGATGTACCACGCCCTCACAGAATACCGGCGTGAAGTATAAGTCTAACAAACTTCTGCGTTTCGTCTGGTGAGTGCAGGTAACCGGCGGCCCACCCCCTCCCCCTATTCTTGGGGGGGGGGGGCACTCTTAAGGGAGGCAACGCATCTGCAATGCCTCTTGTATTGCGGGTGGTCATGGGCGGCAGTAATCACTTACCATCACGTGAGCCACCTGCTCGTTTGCCTCCCTTTTCTATAAAAAAAAAAAACTAAATAATATCGTTAAAAATAGAAATATCAGCTGAGGTTAAAATGAAATATTTACCCAATTGTTCAACTTGCAACTCGTTACCGGTGAAATGGGCCCGCAGTTGAAATAGATAAGTCATAATCTGGAACAGGAAACAATATTTTAGACACACTCATTCAACATTAGTGGAGAAAATATTTTAATACCAGAAATACCAGGTTCGATTTTAAGCCCTTTCTACCCACCTTCCACCGAAGACTTTTTTAAGCGTTATGTCAGGTGGTGAGCCCGTCCAAGCCAACGAAAAAAACCGTACACCAGTTTGGACAAAAAGTATTTATATTTTAGTATTAGCATAATCACGATAGCCGTGTGGTTGGGTGGTCGGAATTTCGAGTCAAGAGACTCGAGTTCGATCACCAGGTGGCGGGCTCGTACCAATGAGTTTTTCAAAAACTTATGTACGAAATATATCGTTGGCTTGGACATAAAGACGGACGGAAGACCACCTGTCACGTTATCTCGAAAAATATTTTCGGTGGAAGGTGGGTCGAAGGGACTTAAATGTCTAGACTAGACCTCTGTCTACCCCTGTATTAGGAATTGCGTGAAGATATATATTTTTTTAGTATTAGTAGAAATGGATAAGGGCGTGCTTCGATGGTTTGGGTACGTTGAGCGAATGAGCGAAGACCGAATGTTGAAGAAAATATATAGCGCGAAAGTTAATATAAAAGGTGTCGAGGTAGACAGAGACTAACTTTCGAAGACCATGTGAGCAAATTGCTCGACGTGCATGTATGAAGAAGATGATGAATCTAAAAGGATCGTGACACTTGGCGATCTGTTCTCTCCGGCTACCCTGTCAGTGATTGTGCGTGAAGATAAGTAAAAAAACCCACCCACCTTCCACCGAAGATATTTTCGGGACAACGTGACAGGTGGTGAGTCCGTCGCCGTCTTTATGTCCAAGCCAACGGTGAAATTCGTACATAAGTTTTTTTTGAAAAACTCATTGGTACTGCCACCTGGGGATCGAACTCGGGTCTCTTGACTCGAATTCCGATCACCCGACCACTCTGTTACCGTAACTTTATTTTAACAGTGGTAGAGCCACGCATCAGCTTTTGTTGTTGCATGAATGGGCCGGCTCGACCGGGGATGTACCACGCCCTCACAGAATACCGGCGTGAAGTATAAGTCTAACAAACTTCTGCGTTTCGTCTGGTGAGTGCAGGTAACCGGCGGCCCACCCCCTCCCCCTATTCTTGGGGGGGGGGGCACTCTTAAGGGAGGCAACGCATCTGCAATGCCTCTTGTATTGCGGGTGGTCATGGGCGGCAGTAATCACTTACCATCACGTGAGCCGCATGCTCGTTTGCCTGCCTTCTACTAAAAAAAAAAACTAAATAATATCGTTAAAAATAGAAATATCAGCTGAGGTTAAAATGAAATATTTACCCAATTGTTCAACTTGCAACTCGTTACCGGTGAAATGGGCCCGCAGTTGAAATAGATAAGTCATAATCTGGAACAGGAAACAATATTTTAGACACACTCATTCAACATTAGTGGAGAAAATATTTTAATACCAGAAATACCAGGTTCGATTTTAAGCCCTTTCTACCCACCTTCCACCGAAGATATTTTCGGGACAACGTGACAGGTGGTGAGTCCGTCGCCGTCTTTATGTCCAAGCCAACGGTGAAATTCGTACATAAGTTTTTTTTGAAAAACTCATTGGTACTGCCACCTGGGGATCGAACTCGGGTCTCTCGACTCGAAATTCCGAGCACCCAACAACTCGGCTATCGTGACTTTTTAAAGTCACGTTAGCCGAGTCTTTTTAAAGTAAGTAAGTAGTATTAGCAGAACAAACGACATGACATACAGCGTGTATCGTGACTTTTTAAAGTCACGTTAGCCGAGTCTTTTTAAAGTAAGTAAGTAGTATTAGCAGAACAAACGACATGACATACAGCGTGTATCGTGACTTTTTAGTCACGATAGCCAAGTCTTTTTAAAGTAAGTAAGTTAGTAGTATTCGCAGAACAAACGACATGACAGACAGCGTGTATCGTGACTTTTTAAAGTCACGATACACTTTTATATATCGTCTTTACTTTAAAAAGACGATAAAGATATCGTCTTTTTAAAGTGAGTGAGTGAGTAAGTAAGTAAGTGAGTGAGTGAGTGAGAGAGAGAGTGAGAGAATGAGAGTGAGAAAATGAGAGTGAGAGAATGAGAGTGAGAAAATGAGAGTGAGAAAATGAGAGTGAGAAAATGAGAGTGAGAGAATGAGAGTGAGAAAATGAGAGTGAGTGAGTGAGTGAGTAGGCGCCGGCGCTCACCGCCAGCTTGTCGGGCGCGGGCGCGGCGCACACGTCGGCGGCGGTGAGCACCTGCGCGATGCCGAGCCGCGCGCTCGCCTCCAGCGCCGCGCGCACGTTGCGCTCCGCCTCCTCGGGCTGCAGCCCGGAGAAGTCTCTGTCGGGCGACGAGCCGTTCGCCGGCTTTTAAATCCCGCTGGGGCAACTAAAATTTCACTAATACCATTCATTCAGTCATTCATTCATTCATTCATTTGTTCGTTCATTCATTCAATTCCTAACTAAGACGCTCAATTCGGAGATCATATCTTCCGTCTACCCTCTACTTACACTCGACTGATACCTAAAAGCCTGTTAAAATCCACAGCAAGAGATAGCCCTCTCCTATTCGCTTGGTAAGCTAATTGGCGATCGTAGTACCAGATCTAGAGTCCAGATCTAACAGTGGTAGAGCCACGCATCAGCTTTTGTTGTTGCATGAATGGGACGGCTCGACCGGGGAAGTACCGCGACCTCACAGAATACCGGCGTGAAGTAGAACTCCAAGGCCGGCAACGCATCTGCTATGCCTCTAGTATGGAGGATGTTCATGAGCGGCGGTAGTCACTTACCATCACGTGAGCCGCATGCTCGTTTGCCTGCCCCTTCTACTAAAAAAAACTACAATTTCACTAATACCATGCAAAAATTTACAATTTTCATTCATTCATTCATTCGTTCAATTCCTAAATAAAACGCGCAAATTGGAGATAATACCTTCCGTCTGCCCTCTTCTTACACTCCACTGATACCTAAAAGCCTGTACAATAATTACAAACAAACTCTTAGGTTTACAATTTTCATTCATTCATTCAATTCCTAACTAAAACGCGCAATTTGGAGATCATAACCTTTCTTCTTACACTCCACTGATACCTAAAAGCCTGTAAAAGTTCACGGCAAGAGATAGACCTTTCCTAAACGAGAAAGCTTGCCATAATTGCGACGCTTTGCAAGCTAATTGGCGATCGCAGTACCAGAGGTTTCACACCAACGCTGCACTCCGTCACAGGTCTGCTCAGTTTTAGTTTATTATTTTTGGAGATGGTTATGTCGTCACCTATCGGTGTAGGCATTATTATTTACAAAACTTTCCTCTCAGTCGCCTCTTGCGACACCCCACGGGAATAACGGAAGTTTTAAACTTATAATATTCTGAGTATAAAATAAATCAATATTATATTACAATAATAAATAAACGTTGAGTACATCCCTGCCTTAGTTTCCAAGCCAAGAATTAAGAGACGTCAATGTTCTTATATTACCACTAAACGAGAAACAGATACAGGTTGAAGCAATTTACTTTCATACGGCTTATGACCGGGTAAACCATGATATTCTACTTAAAAAGTTGGCCTACAATGCAGTAAGAGGTAATTGGCTAAGGTGGTTTTGTTCATATGTTGTCAATAGATCCCAAAGAGTTGTCATCAAAGGATATCACTCAAAACCTACCATCGCTACATTTGGCGTCGCTCAGGGATCGATTCTGGGTCCATTGTTCTTTATTTATTACGAATTAAAGTTTGACAGGCATATTTTAACAATAATTGTTATTCATTAACGTTGTACATCAAAACTTAATATTTGTATAATTTTAATACAGTAATGTGCAATTTATTTTTTATTTCAAATAAAATATTAACTGAACTGAATATAATCACAGATAAATACAGTAATCACAGATAGCTTACAAACTATAACTTACATTCTTATACGTGAAGATACTAGTCTTCTACACACGCTATAATACAATATTCTTACTTAGATATATACTTACATATATAAATATTCATATATAATAATAACCACAAATTATATTCATCACACAATTTGCCCCCAGCGGCATTCGAATCCGCGATCCTCAACTTCGAAGACAGTGTCACTACCGACTTGGTTACCGCGCGTACTCACATGAGATCCGGTCGGAAGCGGTGTATGATGGCGCAGAAGGCCAGGCCCGAGCGGAAGCTGGTGGTGAGGTTGGTGATGCGGCAGGCGCGGTGCTCGCGCGTCGCCGCCTGGCACCACTCCAGCAGGTCCTGCACCTGCACGCAGCCGGTACAGGACATACATACCACCGTACATACATACCTACCTACCTACTAAGGTCACAGAACATGAGTGAGATTCTACATATACATAGGTCCCAAAGTAAACAACTTAAACACGCGTGTAATGGAATCGGTTGAGGCATACCCAAACGTGAGGCAAAAAGAAAAAAATGGTTTTGTACATTGACCCGTCTGGGAATCGAATTCGGGAAATCAGAGCTGGCAACTTCACCTGGCAGCCCGTATGCTCACCACTCGTCCATGGAGGTCATCAATAGTCGACTACTACTTCTTATTTTTAGCCTATCAAGAGTCGACTACTGCAAATAGGCCTCCACTAAAATTTACCCATGGAACGGACCTCAGCCTTCCATTGGCTCCTATAAGCGTTTGTCTAAACCAAGTTGCTATTCAAGAACTTCTTTATTCCCCAACAATTGGAAAAGTACCAGAAGAATCGTATATAACAGCACTGCATAAGTCTGATGTGTTTAATACTGCGTTTGCCGATCCGCTCGCCAAGCGTAGCAATTATGAGCGAAATTAATCACTGATTTATTCTCCTGCACATTATCCATTGAACCATTTATACGCTGCTAATTATATAAGGTACTATAAATCTAGAAATGTATTTCACTCACCGGAGTTTTGTCCTTATCTAGACCTTTTACAGGGAATAACTTCTCCATATCAACTGTAGGAGTTTGCTCGCCGTCCTCTTCCTTCTCATTGTCATTCGTATCTAAGCTAATGTTATTCAAATTAGTCTTTAACTCTAGCGGCTTAAGGTTCCTTTTCGCTACGGTCTTAGGCTTGAACTGCATCGCTTTCAAATTATCTACGGGCAAATCTTCCGCTAATGTATTGACCACTTTATTAGGAGTAGATGTGAATTTGGGTTGTTCAGTTTTCATCGCCATTTTTGTTAGATTACTCAAGTATTCCGGTCTGCTTTTAATTGCATTGGATGTGTCCAGTTTTGGTTCAGACTCCGTCGTGTTTTTCGGGGTGGGTGTGGTGGGGGTAGTTGGGGTGTTGGTATCTGGGGTTATTGGGGCGGTTGGGGTTGCGGAATTGTCGAAGTTCAGACTCTGTACGCTATTGGGTGTAGCCGCTACGTCGCTGTTTGTAAGGCTTTGAGTCATTTCTTCCACTTGCTGCCTAAGATCCAGCATCTGTAAAACAAGTTATTGGTATAACGCTAAAACAGCCTGTAAAACACAAATGACGTTAATCGTCTGGGAGGAGAATAAAGATGATTTGCCTCAATCGCCACACACGGCGAGCTAATCTCAGTACCAGCTGCCCGTCACCAGTTTACTTAATTCTCTAACATATTTCGAGATGGTTATATCACCACCAGTTTTTAATTATTAACGTCTTCAAGACTTTTCCGTAAGTCTCCTTTTACGACACACACGAAAAGAATGGCAGTGGCTTATTCTCAGATCGATGTAAAAACTGCAGCAATATTTTGTCGTTTGCTCCACGGTTTTTGATTTATTCAGAAAACTTGGAAATAATGAGCAAAGAAGTCCACCTATAATTTATACTTGCGATTGTTGTCACTTGGAGAAATTACATTGCATTAAAATTCATTGTTGAACACTTGTGCACAATTCACTTTATTTAATTATTTATTAATTAACCGACCGGTTTCGCCTTACGGCATCATCAGGGTATTGGCAAATAAGGCCTTCATTGGCCAATAATCAGGGTATTGGTTAAACCACAGAGGTCGTCATACGTACTACCCAACTGCTTTTTCGGTTACAGTGCAGTTTGGCGTGTTTAACACTTTAGTTGTTGAATTATGACGTCAGGAATCCTCCACGACTCCATTGAAACCCGTCACTCCGCCCGCAACAAATGCACGGTCGCCTAAGGATCGAGATAACATTCTCTCCCACCTGTCTGGTGGAGTTGTCCGAGAGGGTGTAGTCATCTTCGTCCAAGTCCTCCAAAACTGCGATGTCCGAGTTGTTGTTCACTGAGAGCAGGGAGGCCAGGGACTGCATGTCTTCATCACTGCGGATTATAGAGTTTAGTTATTAAGCGGCCCAAAAATAATCAGGAAAAAGGGTAACAAGATGTTCTTGCATAATTTAAAGATCTTTTTACAGCTGTGTTTATAAGTTATTTGTGTGCTTGGGTTGAAACGAACGCTGTGCAGCGTGAGGCAGCGCGGGGGAGGGGAGGGCGCTACGGCGTGGCGCTCCCCTCGCGCAACAACACGCTGTGCAGCGTGAGTGCAGCGCAGGGGAGGGTGGGGGAGGGCGCTACTGACGTGGCGCTCCTCGCGCGGCAACGCTGTGCAGCGTGAGGTGCAGCGCGGGGGAGGGTGGGGGAGGGGCGCTACTGACGTGGCGCTCCCCTCGCGCAGCAGCACGCTGTGCAGCGTGAGGTGCAGCGCGGGGGAGGGTGGGGGAGGGGCGCTGCGGCGTGGCGCTCCTCGCGCAGCAACACGCTGTGCGGCGTGAGGTGCAGCGCGGGGGAGGGTGGGGGAGGGCGCTACTGACGTGGCGCTCCTCGCGCGGCAACACGCTGTGCGGCGTGAGGTGCAGCGCAGGGGAGGGGAGGGCGCTACTGACGTGGCGCTCCCTCGCGCAGCAGCACGCTGTGCAGCGTGAGGTGCAGCGCGGGGGAGGGGGGGGGGGGGGCGCTACTGACGTGGCGCTCCTCGCGCAGCAGCACGCTGTGCAGCGTGAGGTGCAGCGCGGGGGAGGGTGGGGGAGGGCGCTACTGACGTGGCGCTCCCTCGCGCAGCACGCTGTGCGGCGTGAGGTGCAGCGCGGGGGAGGGGAGGGAGGGGAGGGGAGGGGAGGGGCGCTGCGGCGTGGCGCTCCCCTCGCACCAGCAACACGCTGTGCAGCGTGAGGTGCAGCGCGGGGGAGGGTGGGGGAGGGCGCTACTGACGTGGCGCTCCCTCGCGCAGCAACACGCTGTGCGGCGTGGTGCAGCGCGGGGGAGGGGAGGGGAGGGGCGCTGCGGCGTGGCGCTCCTCGCGCAGCAGCACGCTGTGCGGCGTGAGGTGCAGCGCAGGGGAGGGTGGGGGAGGGCGCTACTGACGTGGCGCTCCCCTCGCGCAACAGCACGCTGTGCGGCGTGAGGTGCAGCGGGGAGGGTGGGGGAGGGCGCTACTGACGTGGCGCCCCTCGCGCAGCACGCTGTGCAGCGAGGTGCAGCGCGGGGGGAGGGGGGGGGAGGGCGCTACTGACGTGGCGCTCCCCTCGCGCAGCAGCACGCTGTGCAGCGTGAGGTGCAGCGCGGGGGGAGGGGGGAGGAGGGCGCTACTGACGTGGCGCTCCCCTCGCGCAGCAGCACGCTGTGCAGCGTGAGGTGCAGCGCGGGGAGGTGGGGAGGGCGCTACTGACGTGGCAGCCCTCGCGCAGCAGCACGCTGTGCAGCGTGAGGTGCAGCGCGGGGGGAGGGGGGGGGGGGGAGGGGCGCTACTGACGTGGCGCTCCCCTCGCGCAGCAGCACGCTGTGCAGCGTGAGGTGCAGCGCGGGGAGGTGGGGAGGGCGCTACTGACGTGGCGCCCCTCGCGCAGCAGCACGCTGTGCAGCGAGGTGCAGCGGGGAGGGGAGGGGAGGGCGCTACTGACGTGGCAGCCCTCGCGCAGCAGCACGCTGTGCAGCGTGAGGCAGCGCGGGGGAGGGTGGGGGAGGCGCTACTGACGTGGCGCTCCTCGCGCAGCAGCACGCTGTGCAGCGTGAGGCAGCGCGGGGGAGGGTGGGGGAGGGCGCTACTGACGTGGCGCTCCCTCGCGCAGCAGCACGCTGTGCAGCGTGAGGCAGCGCGGGGAGGTGGGGAGGGCGCTACTGACGTGGCGCCCCTCGCGCAGCAGCACGCCAGCAGCGTGAGGCAGCGCGGGGGAGGGGTGGGGGAGGGCGCTACTGACGTGGCAGCCCTCGCGCAGCACGCTGTGCAGCGTGAGGCAGCGCGGGGGAGGGGAGGGGAGGGCGCTACTGACGTGGCAGCCCTCGCGCAGCAGCACGCTGTGCAGCGAGGTGCAGCGCGGGGGAGGGGAGGGGAGGGCGCTACTGACGTGGCGCTCCCCTCGCGCAGCAGCACGCTGTGCAGCGTGAGGTGCAGCGCGGGGGGAGGGGGTGGGGGGGAGGGGCGCTACTGACGTGGCGCTCCCCTCGCGCAGCAGCACGCTGTGCAGCGTGAGGTGCAGCGCGGCGGCGCGCAGGCGGCGCCCGGCGGGCTCCAGCTGCAGCCGCAGCGAGCGCTGCGCCGCAGACAGCGACGCGTGCCGCCGCAGGTCCAGCGCGCAAGCCGCCAGCCGCCGCCGCTTGCCCGTCGGCGATACCTGCACAGAGACACATTACAATCAATACAGTAATTCACTCCCTCCTATAATAACGCAATCAAATTTTCAATCAACACCCATAACTCACATCCTCCAACACAAATGTCCAATCCTTGTCTTCCAGCTCATTGGTCCGCGGGTCCCTGAACAGGGTGACTGTCACCGTCTGATTTTCCGGCACAGCGAATATAACAGAACCTCTGTGAACAAGGAACGATTATCAATCTACATTCAAGATAGAAATAATTTCTTCTTTCTTTCTTTTCTTTCTTCTTTCATTTCTTTCTTCTTCTTTCTTTCTATAATAGTTTCACTAATTAACTATTCATGAAAAAATTGTATTCTTGTTTATGAATAAACTTTTTAATATCTTGTTGTTTTATGACAAAAGAAATAGAAAGGATCAGCTTAGCTGATTTTCGCTTTTGTTTTGTTTTAGCTGAATCAGTTATTACTAAAAAATCTATCGATATAAACAATAACAGTATACAGTATTTATACCTTTTAAATACACCATTAAATAACGGATACCGCAAGGATCCCAGTTAAGACTTGCGCTTTATACATTATTCAAAAAGCAGAAACAGCATACTGTTTGAAACTGATTGTGGCAATGATCTTTAATTTTTTATCGCAGCACTAATTATTTAAATCTTACAACAAATAAGGTTCCTCTATAAGGTTGCAGGGCAAATTATAATCTTATAATTCTATTATACGGGTTAATTTAAATCATGTGACGAAAGTGAATAAAAAGTTGAGATGAATAATTTCAACTAAACAAATATAAAACATATCATATAACATATATATATATATATATATATATATATATATACATATATATATATATATATATATATATATATATATATATATATATATATATATATATATATATATATATATATATATATATATATATATATATATATATATATATATATATATATATATATATATATATATATATATATATATATATATATATATATATATATATATATATATATATATATATATATATATATATATATATATATATATATATATATATATATATATATATATGTATATATATATATATATATATATATATATATATATATATATATATATATATATATATATATATATATATATATATATATATATATATATATATATATATATATATATATATATATATATATATATATATATATATATATATATATATATATATATATATATATATATATATATATATATATATATATATATATATATATATATATATATACATATATATATATATATATATATATATATATATATATATATATATATATATATATATATATATATATATATATATATATATAATAAACTTGAAAATATCCAAACCTTAAGGTCACGATAGGTTGGGTGATCGGAATTCGAGTCTAGGCATTCGGAATTCCAGTCGGATGCGTCAAGATCATAGATGACGATGAAATCATTAATGATGACGAAATGACTGATGAAATCATTGAAGACCGTTGTGAACGAGAGGCGTAGAAAAAAACACTTTTTCCACATTTTCAGGTGGTTCCATAGCTTCAAGTCTCGGTGTTTGTGGTGCCATCGTTGTTTCCAATTCCAAAACACACAGTTTACATTGGGATCAGAATAATGTATATGACGCAGATGTACATTGCCCTATATATTTATGTACTTTTTATTTATTTCTAGATAACAGACTATTTACTTTCCTTGTATCAAAAATTATTTTATAGATTTAAAAAACACATATCTACAAACAGTTGTACAAATATTGGATTCAATTTGTAGAATATAAAGAAAACAAACAAAATTTTGTTTCAATCATTCGTCAATTGTTTAGCTACTGCGCCAATCGGTTTGATTGTCTGGCGTTTATTTTAGCCAAAGAGCCAAAGAGTAAATCTGAAAAAAGAAGTCTGAATATAAACACATACAACTGATTATTCCAGATCATGTTTAAGAGTTACCCTACTAAATATAAACAAGTCTGACGCATGGGATGACGCGGACTTTGTAAATATGAAAGTGAAGCGCGCACTAACTTGAGAGGATCCTTGAGCGATGGCTCCCATTCGAGCGGTGCGGTGACCACGCGACGAGAACGCCTCGTCCAAACAATGCTCAGTTTATTCGGCTTCCTGGAACATTAACGGGTTTAAGAAATTTATTAAAGAAAAACTTTACAAGAACGGTTAAGACAGTAACCCCTGGGAAAGAGGCGATCGCTCCCAAGCTATTTCTAGAAAATATCACATCACATTTGTTTAATACATTATATTGTAAAAAAAATATTGACCAAAAAAGAGGATAACTACGGAGTTTCTTTCGCCTGTTTCTTCTCCGCTAGAGGAACCTCATTGCGAAACGATGGTAAATAAAAATGACTAGCAATAAACGAAATTGCTTAATGTAGATAAATAAATGATTTGATTTAATTAAACGATCACATCTATAATCACCTTGATTTAATTCTTCTCTTGTGTATTCATTTAAGTCATTTATATGTGTTACGTGTTTACGTATGTTTATTATATTTAGTTTATTTGAGTGTTTGTAATTCGAGTCAAGAAACCCGACTTCTGATAGATAGGCTCGTACCAATGGTTTTGTTTTAAATTAATTTAAGATTTATAGTGTTAGCTTATACATTAAGACGAGAAAGATACATTATCACTAGGTTTCACGTTGTCACAAAAAATGTCTTCAGTGAAAGGTGGGTTGAAAGGACTTAATTGTCTAGACCTCTGTCAACTCCAGTATTGGGAATGGTGTGAATACTTTTTTTTTGTTTATTTTGGCACAATCCAGAAAGTTTATGAAGCTTACCACCTTTCACTATTCATTAGTTTAATTTTCCTACGCCAAGGTTGTCTGGACTGTAGCGACAAGACCGCCTTCTTGTACTACTTTTTAAGATTTATTTTATATTACCTTTGTATTATATTTCTAGTGGTGTACAATAATTTTACAATAAGCATTTGAGTCACGACAGCCGAGGTGACAGGCTCGTACTAATGGGTTTTTCAAAAACTTATATACGAATTATATCATTAGCTTGGACACAAAAACGGCGACGGGCTCACCACCTGTCACGTTGTCCCGAAAATATCATCGACGGAAGATGAGTCAAACGGACTTAATTGTCTAGACTAGACCTCTGTCTACCCCTGTATTGGGAATTGCGTGAAGACATTTATTTATTTATTTTTTATTCTTTTCGTAGGCCAGTTTGGCTACCTTCAAAGGCACAACGCCAAATAGCGTTGCCATAAAGCACGCGGGCACGATATCTCAAGTACTGTATTTGTGGAAGTATTGTACAGTTTCACACCAATTATTCGCTCAATTATTTCCAATACGGCTTTGTCTGACCTTTTAAAATATCACACTCTTTCCTCGCTCAATTATTACGAAAACCGCGTGCATAGTGGCACTTAACGATATGACCTTAAAAATAGATTTTAAATATATAAAAATATATATAAATATATCTTCACGCAATTCCCAATACAGGGGTAGACAGAGGTCGAGTCTAGACAATTAAGTCCCTTCGACCCACCTTTCACCGAAGATATTTTTGGGACAACGTGACAGGTGGTGAGCCCATCGCCGCCTTTATGTCCAAGCCAACGATATTCGTACATAAGTTTTTGAAAAACTCATTGGTACGAGCCTACCAACTGGGGATCGAACTCGGGTCTATTGACTCGAAATTCCGACCACCCAACCACTCGGCTATCGTGACTCTAGATTTTAAATAACTTCCATGAAAAGGAGTTGCAGCGGATGATTTGCTGCACGAAAACGGTAGCTATCCGCCAGATCGGTAGTTCGTGACCTGGGGACGTTCGTGACCTTCCACCAGTGTGCTATCGGTACTCGTATATATACGTGCAATCGTGAGAACTTCAATAGCGCGATGTGGGATAGGATATCGGTATGTTTCTTGAATTGTCTACGATAAGCAAGCTTCTTATACGGAGACATTGATTTCGCTACAGAGTCACGGAGGTAACAAAGCACAATTCGCACTGAATCTAATAAGAGTCGAGTGGTTGGGTGGTCGGAATTCCGAGTCAAGAGACCCGAGTTCGATCCTCAGGTGGCAGGCTCGTACCAATGGGTTATTCAAAAAATTATGTACGAATTATATCGTTGGCTTGGACATAAAGACGGCGACGGGCTCACCACCTGTTCACAATGTGGGTAAAAGGGACTTAATTGTCTAGACTAGACCTCTGTCTACCCCTATATTGGGGAATTGTGTGAAGATATTTATTATTTATTTATTTATTTTAATCTAATAAGACATCGCGATTGTAAATGCAAAGACGCTGTACGGTCTGCTAAATTTAGTCTAGTATTTTTTGAGCCGTGTCTTACGGCGGTAAGGGTATACCACCCGCTTTCTACTCGTGGTTGTCGTAAGCTGACTAAAGGAAAAGCCTTCAAAGTGCAACTGGCTACTGACACATGGCGGGACATCTGTCTTGAAATATACCAAACCAAAATTTAGCAGACCGGGTACAGGCAACAGCGTCTAGAGTTCGAGGTGTCTGGTACTGCGATCGCCAGTCCGCTTGCCTAGCGTGGCTATTATGGCAATATGGTATGATTGTGGTGTGTGATTATGGGAAAACCTCTCGTACGGGAAAGGCCTATGTCCTTCAGTGGATGATTTTTTGATTTGGTTTCCTCGCATTCTATCCGTACCCATTGGTTAATGAATTCTTACGATGGCAACCATTCGAGCAAGGTATGGTATGGTATTGAAATCCGCGAATCCACTTGGCGATAGTCGTTAATTTACGGGGAACTAGTCGATGAGATAAAAAGAAATACATACAAAGATAGGTACAACACCACCTACGTAGCTCCGATACCAAAGCAAGCAGCTAATGCACTTGTGGTATGGAATCGGAAACGACGCAGCCTCCACAAACACCCAGACCCGAGGAAATATAAAGAAACTCCTGGTAAGGTGTCCTCAGAGATGAGGACACCTTAAAAACCCGGTGTGTACGCCACTCGTCCACGGAGGTCGTCGTCGATATATATTTTAACAGCATGAAATCCAGCAGATTTCAGACAAATCAACTAGAATTTCGAGCACAAAGTAGAAAGTGACTGAAATATCTGTGTAATATTGCATAACGTATAATGAAATAACAATTTTATTATCTGGCAGCATGAAGGTGATTAAGACAATAACTTTAATTGCCTTTAAACTATAACAGTTATTTTTATATTTTTCATGAAGTCCACGAGTATGTTTGTGTCTTGTACCGTTACCGTACTAAGACGGCGATAGGCTTAACACCTGTCACATTCTCCCTATTAGGCTACAATGAAAGATGGGTCGAAGGAACTTAATTATCGAAAATTCTGTCTAGGATCTTACGGTATAAATCTCACATTTACAACTTCGATCTCTTGAATCGAATTCCGATCACCCAACCACTCGGCTATCGTGACTGTTGCATTAAACAGATTCGTTTACCATTTGGGCGTGGTCTCGATGTCGATGCGGTGGTAGGACGCTGTGTATTGGAACTTCGCGGCGCGCTGTTCACGCGCTGCAGCCTCTTCAGACAGACGCCATGGCTCAGTGATCTGCAACAAAAAAAAAAAAATATTTAATATTATAAATAGACACTTCAATTTTATTTTATATTTTTCATGAAGTCCACGAGTATGTTTGTGTCTTGTACCGTTACCGTACTAAGACGGCGATAGGCTTAACACCTGTCACATTCTCCCTATTAGGCTACAATGAAAGATGGGTCGAAGGAACTTAATTATCGAAAATTCTGTCTAGGATCTTACGGTATAAATCTCACATTTACAACTTCGATCTCTTGAATCGAATTCCGATCACCCAACCACTCGGCTATCGTGACTGTTGCATTAAACAGATTCGTTTACCATTTGGGCGTGGTCTCGATGTCGATGCGGTGGTAGGACGCTGTGTATTGGAACTTCGCGGCGCGCTGTTCACGCGCTGCAGCCTCTTCAGACAGACGCCATGGCTTTTGTTGCAGTGATCTGCAACAAAAACAAAAACAAATCTTGAATTATGTGCTGATAATGTAACCTACCATGCTTCCTAGCCGCAAAGCCGAGGGGAAATCGAAGTATTTTACGCATATATTATAAATCATCTGCCCCGCGGCTTTGACCGCAGTTTAACATAACGCGGAACCCTAATTATGTTTCTAAAACTAAAGTAGCTTATGTTACTCCTTATAACATTAACTATCTGTCCGAGAAAGTCCTGTTAAAATCGGTCCAGCCGTTTCAGAGAGAGCCGGTACAAACAGACAGGCAGACATAATTTGTAAAAAAAAATATTTAATATTATAAATAGACACTTCAATTTTATTTATATGTATAGATGAATAAAAAACCATTTACTGTTCTTATGCTAGGAATTACAAGTAAACCAGACAAGGAATATAATAGAACCTTTCCGCGTAAGAGATGAGAAGATATCCGCGCAAGAGGTGCCTGAAGTAAGTTTCCTTAAAACAAAGGAGAAAATAAGAAGAAAATAAAATAAAATAAATATATTAATATCGCCATTTCCCAATACAGGGGTAGACAGAGGTCGAGTCTAGACAATTAAGTTCCTTCGACCCACCTTTCACCGAAGATATTTTGGGACAACGTGACAGGTGGTGAGCCCGACGCCGCCTTTATGTCCAAATCAACGACCGAGTTCGATCCCAGGTGGCAGGCTCGTACCAATGGGTTTTCAAAAACTTATGTACGAATTATATCGTTGGCTTGGACATAAAGACGGCGACGGGCTCACCACCTGTTCACAATGTGGGTAAAAGGGACTTAATTGTCTAGACTAGACCTCTGTCTACCCCTATATTGGGGAATTGTGTGAAGATATTTATTATTTATTTATTTATTTATTTATTTATTTATTTATTTATTTATTTATTTATTTATTTATTTATTTTAATCTAATAAGACATCGCGATTGTAAATGCAAAGACGCTGTACGGTCTGCTAAATTTAGTCTAGTATTTTTGAGCCGTGTCTTACGGCGGTAAGGGTATACCACCCGCTTTCTACTCGTGGTTGTCGTAAGCTGACTAAAGGAAAAGCCTTCAAAGTGCAACTGGCTACTGACACATGGCGGGACATCTGTCTTGAAATATACCAAACCAAAATTTAGCAGACCGGGTACAGGCAACAGCGTCTAGAGTTCGAGGTGTCTGGTACTGCGATCGCCAGTCCGCTTGCCTAGCGTGGCTATTATGGCAATATGGTATGATTGTGGTGTGTGATTATGGGAAAACCTCTCGTACGGGAAAGGCCTATGTCCTTCAGTGGATGATTTTTTGATTTGGTTTCCTCGCATTCTATCCGTACCCATTGGTTAATGAATTCTTACGATGGCAACCATTCGAGCAAGGTATGGTATGGTATTGAAATCCGCGAATCCACTTGGCGATAGTCGTTAATTTACGGGGAACTAGTCGATGAGATAAAAAGAAATACATACAAAGATAGGTACAACACCACCTACGTAGCTCCGATACCAAAGCAAGCAGCTAATGCACTTGTGGTAGGAATTACAAATAAACCAGACAAGGAATATAATAGAACCTTTCCGCGTAAGAGATGAGAAGATATCCGCGCAAGAGGTGCCTGAAGTAAGTTTCCTTAAAACAAAAGGAGAAAATAAGAAGAAAATAAAATAAATAAATATCTTCACGCAATTCCCAATAGGGGTAGACAGAGGTCTAGTCTAGACAATTAAGTTCCTTCGACCCACCTTCCACAGAAGATATTTTCGGGACAACGTGACACCCTCACCCGATGGTGAACCCGTCGTCGTCTTTATGTCCAAATCAACGACCCGAGTTCGATCCCCAGGAGGCAGGCTCGTACCAATGGGTTTTTCAAAAACTTATGTACGAATTATATGGTTAGCTTGGACATAAAGACGGCGACGGGCTCACCACCTGTTCACAATGTGGGTAAAAAGGGACTTAATTTTCTAGACTAGACCTCTGTCTATCCCTGTATTGGGAATTGCGTGAAGTTATTTATTTATATAATTTTTTTTTATTTTTATATTTTTTCATGAAGTCCACGAGTATGTTTGTGTCTTGTACCGTTACCGTACTAAGACGGCGATAGGCTTAACACCTGTCACATTCTCCCTATTAGGCTACAATGAAAGATGGGTCGAAGGAACTTAATTATCGAAAATTCTGTCTAGGATCTTACGGTATAAAAATCACATTTACAACTTCGATCTCTTGAATCGAATTCCGATCACCCAACCACTCGGCTATCGTGACTGTTGCATTAAACAGATTCGTTTACCATTTGGGCGTGGTCTCGATGTCGATGCGGTGGTAGGACGCTGTGTATTGGAACTTCGCGGCGCGCTTGTTCACGCGCTGCAGCCTCTTCCAGACAGACGCCATGGCTTTTGTTGCAGTGATCTGCAACAAAAACAAAAAAATATTTAATATTATAAATAGACACTTCAATTTTATTTTATATTTTTTCATGAAGTCCACGAGTATGTTTGTGTCTTGTACCGTTACCGTACTAAGACGGCGATAGGCTTAACACCTGTCACATTCTCCCTATTAGGCTACAATGAAAGATGGGTCGAAGGAACTTAATTATCGAAAATTCTGTCTAGGATCTTACGGTATAAAAATCACATTTACAACTTCGATCTCTTGAATCGAATTCCGATCACCCAACCACTCGGCTATCGTGACTGTTGCATTAAACAGATTCGTTTACCATTTGGGCGTGGTCTCGATGTCGATGCGGTGGTAGGACGCTGTGTATTGGAACTTCGCGGCGCGCTTGTTCACGCGCTGCAGCCTCTTCCAGACAGACGCCATGGCTTTTGTTGCAGTGATCTGCAACAAAAACAAAAACAAATCTTGAATTATGTGCTGATAATGTAACCTACCATGCTTCCTAGCCGCAAAGCCGAGGGGAAATCGAAGTATTTTACGCATATATTATAAATCATCTGCCCCCCGCGGCTTTGACCGCAGTTTAACACTTAACGCGGAACCCTAATTATGTTTCTAAAACAAAAGTAGCTTATGTTACTCCTTATAACATTAACTATCTGTCCGAGAAAGTCCTGTTAAAATCGGTCCAGCCGTTTCAGAGAGAGCCGGTACAAACAGACAGGCAGACATAATTTGTAAAAAAAAATATTTAATATTATAAATAGACACTTCAATTTTATTTATATGTATAGATGAATAAAAAACCATTTACTGTTCTTATGCTAGGAATTACAAGTAAACCAGACAAGGAATATAATAGAACCTTTCCGCGTAAGAGATGAGAAGATATCCGCGCAAGAGGTGCCTGAAGTAAGTTTCCTTAAAACAAAAGGAGAAAATAAGAAGAAAATAAAATAAATATATTAATATCGCCATTCCCAATACAGGGGTAGACAAAGATATAGACAATTAAGTCCTTTCACCGAAGACATGTTTGGGACAACGTGACAGGTGGTGAGCCCGACGCCGCCTTTATGTCCAATCCAACGATAAAATTCGTACATAAGTTTTTGAAAATCCCATTAGTACGAGCCTGCCACGAACTCGGGTCTCCAGACTCGAAATTCCGACTACCCAACCACACGGCTATCGTGAGTATATCAAACAGAAATGCCGTGTATTCCTTTAGACTTGAATTTTAGGGCTATTATAGAGATATAAATACATCACTGTCCCTCTCTTTCTCTCACATCTCATACGTTAACAACATATCTCCCATTAACACACTTGGTATACCATCTTCTAACGCATACATATATACATATCATATCAAAATTATCACAGACGCAGTGCAATGACCTCTGAGCACCCGGAATTTATTCCCATAGTCGGGCGTGTTGATAAAAGCATTTATGGCGTTTATAAATCGTCACGAGTTTAAGAATTTGTTTGCAAAGTTTTTAACTGAGCGATCACATTCGCTAGAGCGTCGTGTAGTAAATTATAAAGTGATAAATTGCCTGAAAGTGGGTGAGAGACAGAGAATTTGAAAAAGACAGTTCAGAGTCTTTTATACATACACAAGTAATAAAATAATACAATTTAATAATACATATATAGTATAGTAATACATATATAGATAGGGACAACATCACATACATTGCTCCGATCCTAAATGTAAGATGTTAAAGCACTTGAGGTGTGGGAATCGGAAACAACGAAGACACCACAAACATCCAGACCCGAGAAAATGTAGAAAAAGTGGAGGTGTGGTACATTGACTCGACCGGGAATCGAACCAGTGTATACGCCACGCGTCCACGGAGGTCGTCAAAATTAAAGCAAGTGTAAAACAAAAAGATAGAGAATAAAAATTTCAGCTCATGCGTCTAGGACACGGTTGCAGGTCGCGGATTCGAAACCGTCCCGTGTCAATTAATTTGTAAAATTTCTCTTCAAAGTAAATGGCACTTGGCGCTCTGTTCTCTCTCGCTGACCCCGTTAGCGATGGTGCCAAATGATTAATTTCTTTAATTTCAGCACCTATGTTTTAAAAAATATTTTTTTTGTGTCCAAACGTTTTTGTGTGTGTTTATCCGTTTTAAACACATTACCCTTAAAGGGTCACTTCGTTGTTCATATGTCAGTCCTATAGTCCGTCTGTAGGTTAACTAAGATCCTTTTTCTAATCAAAATGTTGGCGTATCAAATACAAATATATATCATATACGTAAAGTCACGATAGCCGAGTGGTTGGTCGGTAGTAATGTCGAGTCGAGAGACCCGAGTTCGATCCCCAGGTGGCAGGCTCGTACCAATGGGTTTTTCAAAAACTTATGTACGAATTATATCGTTGGCTTGGACATAAAGGCGGCGACGGGCTCACCATCTGTCACGTTGTCCCGAAATTATCTTCGGTGGAGGGTGGGTCGAAGAGACTTAATTGTCTAGACTAGACCTCTGTCTACCCCTGTATTGGGAATTGCGTAAAGATATTTGTTTATTTATTTATTATTATTTATAATATTTGATTCATATGTAGATCGATGGCATCTACACTCGAAAGCTGGGTCTAATTATCGTTTTGCGTTAATATGTATATAAAGAGGGCATCTTGAGCAACCCGGCGAGGTTAAACCAGGCTCCATTCAAACCGCAACGTTAGTCAGTCGTGTTATCATTACAGTGTTTCATTATATTACTGATCCCCTGGCTACGTATGCGTGGAGTGAAGAATTCAATCGATTTCCTTATTTTCATCGACGGCAAAGTTATTATAACAAAATAAATAATTTTTTTAGGTATAACACCTGGCTGAGAGATAGATTAATTTACATTTATAATGCATTTACATCATTAAAATACATTCGTAGAAAACTATACTTTATTTTTTTTTTCCATACATACATACAAACATACAAACATAGATAGGGGCAACATCACATACATTGCTCTGACTCCCTTTTAGATTACAACGTATCTAAACCTAACGAGGAATGTAAAGCACTATTTAAATACAAAATATTAGCCAATTCGTTAGAGTAGTTCTTGAAATATCTATAAATAGAAAATAGAAAGGTCTCCAACTCGATGGCCGAGTTGGTAGTGAACCTGCCTTCGATGTTAAGGGTTGCGGGTTTGAGTCCTGTTAGCGGCAAACATTTGTGGTTAACAATGTTTTACTTAAGTCACGGATATTTATATAAATATTTACTTTATCTAAATGTATGTATGTAGTTGTACTGGCGCAGACGCACAAAGATGCCCGACCCCAAATAATTGTGAAAATATCACGAGAAAGAAAGAAAAAGTGGGTTTTAAGGAATGACAAATGATAAAGAATGGAAAGGAAAAGGTTAGGCTGTCGGTGCAATTACGACCCACTTGCATGAAAGGCGGTGAGCCTGTCGCCTTTAAGTCCATGCTAATTCCACCTTAAAACTCTTAATAAGTAATACCAGCATATATGCGGTGCCTAAGTCTCTCGGCACTCGCATATCACATTAAAACTCACCCTGGCCACTAAGCTACCGCTACAACACACATAACAAAGATAGTCAATGAAAAAACATATGGCAAATCGATATCTGATCAGGGCGCAACGTCGCCGGAACCTATTATCTGTTTAAACGTTATCAGAGACCGACGCTTCTGTATAGGAAGCTCGATGCACGGTTTATTGACATATTTAATAAAATATAAAGTTACGATAGCTGAATGGTTACGCCACTGGAATTCGAGTTAGAAGAGTACGATCGCCTGGTGCTAAGTTGATAGCAATGAGTTTTTTTTCAGAATTTATATAAGATTTATCGTTCGTTGATTTGGACATAAGGACTGCGACAGGCTCACCACCTGTTACGTTGTCTCGAAAATGTCTATAAATAGGGACTTAATTGTCTAAACTAGACCTCTGTCTACCCCTGCATGGGGAATTGCGTGAGAATATATATACAATGTATCATTTAAATCGTTAGCATAGACACTAGAACATCGACAGACTCGCCTCTTGTTACGCCTGTGACAAATCGAGAGGACTAAACTGTGAGAGGGTATTATAATTCTGGTTAAATTCAAAATAATCAACCAAATAAGCGCATCAGGTTGCGGACTGCGAAAATGATATCGCAAACGCACCCGTTCTGTCGATATATAGTCGAATGCTGGGCCCATTTGTCTATTGTCCTAAACCAACTACAGACACAAGCATTGCAGCTTGATTGTAGCTTGGTTGTAAGCATCATCAGTATATGGATAAGCATATAAATACCATACTTCTCTTCCTTTTTCATATAGCCTCTCTTAGAAGAATTCTGCCAATGAATTCCATACTTGAGTAAGACAGAAGTCTTGACAATTAAGTCCTTTCGACCCACCTTCCACTGAAGCCTATTTGGGACAATGTGACTGACGGTAAGCCCATCGTCGTAATGCTATTTAGTATTGGTAGTATTCTATAAAAATTATTACAGCTGTTCTAAGTCAGAGTTTAATATCTCACTTAAGTAGTGGAATAAAAAATCTACAGCAAACAAGGCGCTATTCGAACACCCACCTTGAATTCCAGTCAAATGTTAACTAGAGGTGTTTGATGATGTCATCTCAGGCTATCAATAAAATTTTAACCGTGTGGACAAACAGATAAAGTATGTTTTGTATTACGACTGTTAATGCATATGTTAATTTCTAGAATATTCTTTTTGTTTTTCAAATATTTGCATGGCTTTTTACAAGGTAAGTACCTAATCTGTCTATGAATTATATTACAGTATTAATATTGTCGACGATTGACAGTGGTGGTATTGGTTTAACAATATGCCACCTCCTTTCTTCTCGTGGGTTTCGTAAAGCGACTACGCGGAAATTCTTGACAATGTCAAAGGCTACTGAAGGATCACAAACTGAAAACCATCCCAGCAACCACTCGGGTCTCTCGACTCAAATTCTAATGATCAGGAAAGCAAAAAACTAGGGGAAACCAAAGTACAGATACGCCGCGAAGTGAAGGGTGGACTAGTGCTCTGTCAAGCACCCGCCTGCTTGAGTCCCACGGTCTCCAGGTGGCGGACTCGGGTGGGTTCGTCGCCCACTGAGGTTTGAAGGCCAAGGAAGCTAGACGCGTCCGTGTCAGAGCCTTGAGGGAGTGAGAGAGAATTAATTACGTAAGTACTCTTTCGAGGAGGGGCTGGCTATGGCGGCCAGCGCGGGTAAGAGCGTTCCCGTGGCCCTGCCAATATGTGGCGAAGACGCAACAGTTTTAGTCGGTGCGAGCCAGTCCTTGGCCTCGTGAGGGCGTGTAAACGTAAAAAAAGTATTTTCACACATATAAAAAAATGACCCATCGAATTTATGGGTTCGAATTCGAAAAATCGAGGGACATACATTTGAGTGTGAATGATATGAATTGTGATGAATGTTTGTACCTGAGTAATAGATGCTTATATGTAAAAATAAATAAATATTCTCTATGAAAATATATATCTACGTAAGTACATTGTACCATTCACTTGGACACTAAGATGTTGATGGACTCACCACCTACCACATTGTCTCAATTAAGCATTGGTAAATGTGAGTCGAAAGTCATACTTGTCTAGTCTGTCTACCCCAGTTAATTTTTGCAAAAAGTTTGCAAATAGGATGCAAAAAGTTTTTCTTTTATATGCACATCATATTTGTGCGATAACAATGATAAAAATAAATAAATAAATATCTTCACACCATTCCCAATACAGGGGTAGACAAAGGTCTAGACAATTATGTCATTCTGACGCACCTTCCACTGAAGATATTTTTGGGACAATGTGACAGATGATGAGCCCAGCACCGTTTCAATGTCCAAGCCAACAACATAATTCGTTCATAAGTTTTTGAAAAAACCCACCTGGGGATTGAACTCAGGTCGCTCAACTCGTAATTCCAACCACCCTACCCACTCGACTATCATGACTTTTTAACAATGATTGTTCATTGAACATAAATATGGTGTAATTCAACAGGAAATGTCTGCATAGTGAGGTAGCAATTAAACTGAGCTCATTAAGAGAAAATTGCTTACACCAATTCAGTAAATATAACCATGTGATGTCATTGCCATTCTCATTTATATGATAGCAGGGAATGTGGTTGTCTAGTGGTCAGGATGCTTGCCTCAGGGTGCAAATGGTTTGATGTCTGGGCCGGCCTACAGTTTCTAGTAGCAATTTTAAGTCCTGAAATTATCACAAGCCCAGCAGTGATGGAAAATCTTTGTAAGGAAACCTATCTTTTGTATTCATGTCTGAGAAATATCTTAAATAAATAATAAATATTGTCACACTACTCTCATTCCGACTACTAAACCATGCCACTATTAGACCTCAGTCTACCCCAGTATTGGGAATGGTGTGAAAATATTTTTACTAATACTGCTTGTATATAAAAATTACATGTTTATTTTATAAATTGTAAAAAAATTATTTATAAATATCTTTATGCCATTCCCCATATGGGATAGACAGAAATCGTGACAATTAAGTACTTTTAACCCACATTAAACCAAAGGAATTTTTTGGGACAATGTGACAGGCTGTGAGCCTGTATCCGTCTTTATGTCTTAGTCAATGATATAAATCATGCATAAGTTTTGAAAAATCCATTAGTACACACCTACCACAACACACCTAGTGAAACATGCGGAAAAAATAATTTAAATTATGATGTCTTTACAAAAATTATATGTTTATTTTATAAATAATGCTGAAAATTATTTAAAATATTTCCCCTTAACAATAGCAAACAATATAATGATTGAGCACATAAATAACTTCAATATAATGATGTCATAGCATTCAGTAAGCTGATAAGCTCACAGTGGACATAATTATGTAAACTGATTTAATAAATATTAATGGGATTTCCTTTTAAATACACAATATGCATTATAAGCTTCAGTGTTGTAGAATGTAAAAAAGTCTGGCTAAAAAAAATTATTGCTAATTACACACCAATCACAGACTTAATTTCCGATACGTAAATTTTCACAAAGAGTGTAATGTAACTTAGAGCACATAACTAATTGAATTTAAGTATGTAATAATAGATTTATTATTTACATGACTGCCCCAAAATAGGAGTGTTATGTTCTCAGTATCTAAATACAGGTTTCTTTTTTCAACCATTTCTTTCATCATCTAATGAGATATGATTTACATTTATGGGCTGTAATGTGATTTTTTTTTAATTAATATGGCAGGAGCTTCTTTATTTTGTTATTTTTTTAAACAGAGCAATTGTAATTTTTTTAATAGTAATAAGCCAATTGCCATGGCTTATGTGAATGAAAAAACTTTGCTAGAGTGAACTTCCCACCTTCCTGAAGGTAAAAAAACCTGTAAATTATTGTCAAACAATTTACATGTTTTTTCACCTTCTAGTAAAAAATCCTGTAAATTCTTATCAAACAATTTACATGTTTTGTCACCTTCAGGAAGTCCCAGGACATATGATGCAGAATCGTGGATAATTTACTGAGACATTTAGAGTTATAAATTTCTTCAAAGTAATACTCAAATATTTTTGAAATAATTTATTTTAAAAATTAATTTTAAAAGATTTTTTTAAAGAATATTTGCAATGCCAAATGACACTACAAGTATTTCTGGTAACCACTCCAAATAAGCTGTAATGCTTGAGTCTGGAGTGGTCCATGACAACAGTTAGCTATATTATGTACTTTTGTATGAAGAAATAATTTCTGTAAATCAAATTGTACATAAAATCACTTAAAAACACCTATCATTGTTACACCATCAATCTAAATAATAACTTAATATTTATTATTCACCGAAATAGAACCTGTAACAGTAAAACTTCCAACAAAAAAATTATACAGGCTACAAATTAAATATTTATTACAAGGTGCGAGAGTTCAAACAGTGGGGTACGAAAAACAAACAAATAGCACCAGCAAAGACATGCGCGTACTACGGTACTAAAAATAGCACCAACGAAACGAAGCCCTACGACGATGCACTTGA
The DNA here is from genome assembly GCA_029286605.1 of Sericinus montela. Lineage (NCBI taxonomy): Eukaryota > Metazoa > Arthropoda > Insecta > Lepidoptera > Papilionidae > Sericinus > Sericinus montela. The sequence continues at coordinate 3,350,156 of JAGSMR010000036.1, forward strand.
AAAATTACATCACGGACAATAGAGTTCAAAGAACCGACCGTGATATCACCATTTCCTGACCGAACACCTCATCGATGGGTTAATTGACTCGGAATAAAAGCAGTGCCCAGCCTTGACTTGAGCCACCTCGGAAGTATTTCTAGTAATACTTACAGTGCGAAATTCAATGCCGTAGCATTAGAGAAGAAAATTTCACAGTAACACCAAATTAGAAAACACTATAAGCCAACTGTAGTTCATTAATTACACAGTACCGAAAGCACCACTTAAAATATATAACACGGGCTTATTTTTTTACGTGAAGCGTAAATTTTGTAGTACAAAACTTATCAAACCATTTTTGACTGATCTGACATTTTTACTTCTGACGTTTACTGTATTGCAATATCTAGAAAGAAATCGGGTTTAATAAATGTTACCACTTTGATATAGAACAATTTAAAACTATTTTTTAAAGAACAACTAGTGAAAAATGGAACTGCGCAAAGTTTTTCGTTCCAAAAAGGGTTCCAAGCAAGAGGTAGAGTGAACATGGTAGAGCTGAACGGCAGCTTTTGTTGCTGCATGAATGAGTCGCCTTGACCGGAGCAGGACAGAATTATTTACAGAATACTGTCATGAATTAAAGACACCTTGTGCTTCTGCGTTACTTGTCTCCTATCTCTCTTTTCTTTACCCTTCCAAATAATATTCTTAATCGAAGGCATTACGAATGGCGCACATGTAGCACGTCTGTTGTTGCGTCTGTACATTGGTATTAGTAGTCATCGCAGCATCATTTTAATAGTTTGTGCTAGTATTTTTTTACAAGAGGTAAGCTAGTTTGCCATCTATCCCCACAAAGACACACACTTTCTCAATTATTTTTTTTTGAGATTTTGAATTAAGCTGCTAAATTAACGTATGATGTAGGATAGAAAGAGCTGAAGGGTCATGTCAAAATGATCATGAATATTATATTTAAAATTACTAGAGTATGAAATTGGAAATATTTCAATTCAATGTGATGGTAAATTATTTCCTCATAAGTGTCGGCTGAGCAAAGAATGGATGGTGAAGAAAATATAAAATAGGAAAGTCAAGAGCATTTCTGATATTCGACATATATCTATTACGAAAATGATGAATCTCATAGACGTAAAATAGGTATGTAAGAATCGTGACATTTGACTGTAAGTTTCTCTAGTATTATTTATTTATTTAAACTTTATTTAAATAAATAAATAATCTATTAATCTATTATCACCTTAAAAATAAGGATAACAATGCCTTATCGGCATTCTCTACCAGTCAACCCGAGGCGTTGGGAAAAAATGTTTAAAAGTTAAAAGATATACATAGATATATACATGTATAGATACATATACATATATATACATACACATGTACCTACACACATAAATAATTATAAGAAATATATGATATATCTGTTTTGACTCACTGCACGTAGTTACAAGCTTGTTTGATATCTAAAAAGTGTTCACGTACTGACCTTTTGAAACTTTCCTTATTAGGAATTTTTCTAATGTTTTCGGGTAAGGAATTCCAGAGTAATGTAGCCTGAACAGTAAATGACTTTCCAAGGAAGTCGGTGAAGTGTTGCGGAATGCTAATCTTGTTATTAGAATAAGAACGGAGAACCCGATCGTGGGTTGAAGATAGATATAAGAATTTATCCTTAAAATAAGAAGGAAAAGCGGGGTCATTTAATATGGAAAATAAAACTAACAGAATTCTAGAATTGCGTCTCTGTTGAAGATGCGAACGGTATTGAGATATATGGTCATACTTACGTAAACCGAAGATATATCTAATACAACTGTTGAATAGGCGCTCTAACTTGAGTAGGAGATCTTTATTAAGGTCTGTGTAGCACACATCATGGAATCACAATATTATTATAGTGAATAGGAGGAAGTTTTGTCAAATCAACTTCACCAATCATTCTCGAGCTACCAATCACTATTGCTTGACATTTTAGCGGATTAACAGAAACACCAAAGCGCCATGACCAGTCGTATATTGACTTTAAATTAGTATTCAAGGAGTCAATCGCACTGTGGAGACTGTCTAATTGCACGTAGATTTGCAAGTCGTCGGCGTACAGATGGTACGAACAATCAATACATGATGTAAGAAAATTAATAAAAATTGAGAAAATTAAAGGAGAGAGGATACCGCCTTGCAGTACGCCAGTTACAAGCTGAGTCCATTGTGAGGATTCTTCCCCCAAACTAACAGATTGTTGGCGTCCGCGAAGATAAGTAGAGAACCACTCTAAGGCAGGAGAAGCGAATTTATAGCAGGCCAGAATTTCAATAAGGATATCGTGGTCGACTGTGTTAAAAGCATTAGAAAAGTCAACTAGCACCAAAACTGCGACCTTTTTATTTTCCATTCTTTCTCTTATGTTTATTTATTTATTTATTTATCTTCACGCACAATCCCTGACGGGGTAGCCAGAGAGAACAGATCGCCAAGTGTCACGATCCCTACATACTTCTTTCGCTTCTTTCAGATTCATCATCTTCTTCATACATGCACGTCTAGGTATCCGAGTACTCTTGACCCTCCTCTCTTCGAGCAATTTCCTCACATGGTCTTCGAAAGTTAATCTCGGTCTACCTCGACACCTTTTAATATTAACTTTCGCGCTATATATTTTCTTCACCATTCGGTCTTCACTCATTCGCTCAACGTGCCCAAACCATCGAAGCACGCCCTTATCCATTTTGAGACAAGGTCATCTTTCAAACCTGCCATATTGCGAATCTCTTCGTTTCGCTTTCGGTCGGCCATGGTAAGGCCGCACATTTTACGAAGAGATCGCATCTCCACTGCATTCAACCTGCTTTTATGCTTCTTCTGGCATACCCAGGTTTCGCTGCCATATAACAAAGTCGGTACCAACACTGCGTTATGTATTGCAAGGCGTGCACTTTTCACAACGCCTTGCCTTTTGATTAACGCAGTCAGGGCACCATTGACTTTGTTCCCGGCAGCGACACGCCTGTCCACATCTAAATCACATCTTCCATCCCGGCTAAACGCACTCCCCAAGTATACAATTTCATTCACCTGTTCTAGACATTCCTGATTTACTCGATTTCTCTTATGTCATCTGTAATTTTAAGTAAAGCAGTAGTGGTGCTGTGACCAGGAAGAAACCCAGACTGAAATTGACTCGGTAGGTTATGATCATGGAAAAATTTAGAGATTTTTTTATGTACACAGGCTTCCAATACTTTAGAAAGAAAAGGTAGAATTGATATAGGACGGAAATGCTGAGGAAGAATAGGATTAGGTACTTTGAGAAGAGGTCTCACGAAAGCCATTTTCCACTGAGACGGATAATGACCCGAATCAAGTGAACAGTTAACAATGTGAGTGATTGCAGGAAGTATATACTCAAGTATATGGGTTATCAGGACCCTGCTAACATTATTACTTCCCGTAGCCTGAGACTTGATTGCCAGAACAGCTTTTCTGACCTCATCCTGATTCACAGGAGAGAATTCAAAGACTGGGATATGTGGAAATTGAAGTGTAGCTATATAAGCTATAGTTTGAGATCTAATTGTAGGGTCCAATGCCGAAGCAGAAGCAAAATGAATGTTCATATCATTATGAGAAATAGAAGGACCACAATCCAGGATAGGTTTTCTTCCAACACCAATAGAATTAAGGAATTTCCACACATCACCTGGCGAAGCGTTACAAACATTATTGTGGATATATCGGCGTTTAGCAGTTCTTCTAGTATCTGCATCTCTGGAGTTTGCAGCTGTTAAGGTTGATAATTGAAAATGAGTATATAATGGTAAATTATAATTAACATATACCACTTCAATCATGTCCTTCATGACGAAGGGCATAATTGAAGTGGTAAGAGTCGGAATTTATGGTTACAGCATATATTGATGTAGAATATTAAATGGAGAATATCTAAGTGCTGAATTTAGGTCTCTCCTAAAGTTCGCCACAGAGGACGGTCCCATCATAAGATTATCTTGGGTTGTCATGGAACCTTGTACCAACTGTTATGCGCTTAGCCTTGGCATTGACAGAAAAAAATCGTTGAAATGAAAAAGCAATGCACATGTTAGAAAACAAAACGCATTAAGAGTCACTTTTACTAATTCCACATATATTTATATTGAAATACCTGACCGGTTTCGCCTTTATGGCATTATCAAACGTTTTTTATTACAGTTATAATCTATTGAGATCGAAAACGTATAAAACAGAGATAAAATAGAAAACAAAACAGTTTTTCTTTCGTTGAGGGTATACATAAGTAATTATAAAGTTAATTGTCAAAGCGTCTCATTAACACAACAACTTTGATATGGTCAGATTAAGCAAAAATAAACAATTCTTGCACTAACTTTCAAATTTATATAAATTCATACTTATTCATATTTATTTTATTTGTCCTAAAATATTTTAACATCCAATGATTTTATCAGTATTTCAATGAACTAGTTGTGTAAATACATTTCGAAATAGAATAAGTATATTCATACATCTGTTATGTTCTTGGTTCTAGAAAGTGGCAAGACTGATCAAAAATGGCCTTTGTATTTGCACCAGTGTGAAACTTGTCAAATTTTCAAAATATGATTATGAAGTGATCTATAATGATTTTGTAGTTGATTGTTATTTTTAATTTAGCTAATAAAATTTTCTTATGAACTTACCTGTTGATATATATATTAACTCTATATGGTAATTTTATATTAGTGCCGGTAGAGGTTATGAAGAGAAAAAATAGTTTCAACACCTTATTGATTTAATATGTTTTAAAATATTTCCTATATTATCAAGAATTTAGAAAAAGTATAACTCTCAATATGTCAAGAATTCTACACAATCGTATAAGGTAATATTTAAAACATTCTAGTTTGTTATGTACGTAATTTATCGATTTGATTACATATATTTCAATGCTCCAAGTACTCAGTAGTGTATTTCATTTGTTGATCTTAACATTCAAATTATAACAGATTAGGAACTCATATAGATTAGATTTGACTACCGAAAGATAGCAGGATAACCTCGAAAAATACACGAGCAAATCGAGGAGACTATTGACATGCAAGAGTATCTAAGGTGCAGAGTGTTAGATACTGCGACCGCCAATCCGAATGCCAAGCGTGGGCGAGCGTGGCAAGGCCTCCTGTATGAAAGAGACCTATGTCATACAGCGGAAGTAATTTTACTCAGTATCTATACAAATATTTATAATACAAGCAATATGGTAAAAAACATTATCAATTGCAGGTCATCCCTTAAAAAATCAGCAGCCTGGTCATGTGTAGACAAGAGGGCTGTTGCATTTTCAATATGGACAGGCAGAAGCATGTTACTTTATAAACCAATTGATCCAATACATATTCCGAGAAGAAAGTATGGTATGTTGGTAGCAAGGGCACTGCGAGGGGTATTGAAGATCAGATATCTACTTTTAGGAGGAGCTGTTGGTGGGGGCATGACATTGAATAAGGTAAATAAATGCATACATAGATATAGACAATGTCACATACATTGCTCTGATCCCAACATAAGTAGATTAAACGGTTGTGCCATAGAATCGGGAACAACACTGGTACCAGAAATACTCAAATAATAATCATAAATAAATAAATATATTTACGCATGATATTTCACGAATGAAGTGAAGTTTTCCCTACAACTTTTTCTTATTTCCATTTTTATTTATATGTTTTTAATCTGTTTTTAGAAATACACAGAATGGAAGGATGGTTTACCAGATATGGGTTGGTTAAATGATCTGCTACCAGACAATGAACAATGGAACAATTTTACAACAACATTGATTAATGCCAAAGATCGTATTGGAGATCAGTTGCAAATTGGTGAGCCTTACTTTTCTTTATACTGTGTAATTTACATGTAATAGGATATAGTATTGAAATGCTTAAGGGGAAGAATTTACTGAAAAAAACGGTTTATGTATCAAAATATGCAACATGTGAATGGGATGTTGATCCCCATGTCTAAGAGCTTGTACACATTTTTAAAAACATGTTAAAAAAATATAATTTAAAGTAGTAGTCGATGCAATTACCTACATAATTAAAAGTAGAATATTAGTTTTTAAATATTGTATACTATCTTCACACAATTTCCGATAGTATTCAGAGATCTAGAGTATGAATCGTTTTTGACTTTATTTTTTTTCAATGAAGCTTATTTGGGACAATATGACAGGTGATGAGCTCATTGCCATCTTATCTACATCATGGATTGAAAATAACTCAGGGTTAGCCAGAGGCTTAGACAATTTAGCCCTTCCGACCCACACACTTCACCGGAGCTTTCTTTTTCACTACTAAACTCAAAATGTCATTGGTCACGAGCCTACCTCCTGGGAATTAAACTCTGATCTCTCGACTAGATTCCGACCTCCCCACCACTAGGCTACAATGACTATACAATGATATAAGGCCATTGTGAGGCCTGTCCCGGGTAGTGGAGTGCGTCCAGGAGCACGGTGTAAGGCTGTGTGGCTGTGGCTGTGCTAGGTGTCCCGCTGACGCTGACGCTGCACGCAGATCCTCGGCTGCGGGACGCCGGCCTGCAGCGCGCCGAGGAGCTGCGAGCCTGGCTGGCGCAGCGCTACGAGGATGCTGTGGCTGCTGCGGCTGCTAACAACATGGGTGAGTCAATCACCGGGTACCAATCCGACCACATGTAGAGCTGTTGGGGGTGAATGATCGCAAACACTGATGTTCTTCAGGCCATTCCTAATATAGGAGTAAACAGAGGTCTAGACAATGAAATCCTTTCGACCCACCTTCCACCGAAGACATTTTTAAAATGTGACAGGGGATATAAATTGTACATAATTTTTTGAAAAACCCATTGCTACAAGCCTACCACCGAACGAATGAACCTTGAACGAAGCGAGGGGATCGAACTCGCGTCTCTTGACTCGAATTCCAGTCTCTCACCACTCGGCTATCGTGACTTGCTGAGACTGTAAATTTAAAAATAAACCTTTTGAAGTATGTTAATGTTATTTTTACAGTCACGATAGCCGAGTGGTTGGGTGATCGGACTCAGAGTTTGATCCCCAGGTGACAGGCTTGTACCAATGGGTTTTTTTTTAAACCTATGTACGAATCATATCGTTGGCTTGGACATAAAGACGGCGACGGGTTCACCACCTGTCACGTAGTCTCAAAAATATCTTCGGTCGGTAAAAATGAGGGCCAAAGTGACTTAATTGTCTAGACTAGAACTATGTCTACCTCTGTATTGAGAATGGCGTGAAATATATTTATATACATATAATGTTATTTTTTTATAAAATAACTTCTCACAATCTGCATAGGTCGGTAATGGCATATCTTACACCGTTAATGTAACAAGACACTATCGGTGTACAGTTACATTATTGTTGATAGTCAGACTTGATATCAATTATATAGTAGTCGAAGCCACATAACTCTGTATGGTAATTATTAGAAATCTGAAACATGTTATAAATAAAATAAGAAAATTTATCTCACACCATTCCCAATACAGGGGTTGACAGAGGTCTAGACAATTAAGTCCTTTCGACGTACCTCACACTGAAGACATTTTTTGGGATAACATGACAGGTGGTCAGCCCGTCACCATCTTTATGTCCAAGTCCACGATATAATTAGTACTTCAGTTTTTTGAAAAATCCCATTGGTGCTAGCCTGCCACCTGGAGATCGACATCGGGTCTCACGACTCGAATGACGATCACCCAATCTTACTTGCCTATCGTGACTTATATGTTAACATATATGTTTACATATATGTTAACATATCATCAACATAATGGCCCGTAGAAGTCCACTGCAGGACACAGGCCTCTCCCATAAGCGAGGTTTTACCATAACTATGACAAACACCTGTATTTATTAACATCTTTATTTTTTATTATAGCTGGCGGACTATTATGTCTAAAAGTTTATGTTTGTATTTTTGTCTTCTGCAGAACCGGCCCCGAAGATAATCAACAATCTGCAGAGCAGACCGGCGCCTTCTCCGGCTAACGAGAGAGGATCTCGAGAAGAGTCTGCTACATATGGTAATGTCACTCTCACTCGCTCACACACAATTTTGATATATTACTTATTATATTTTTGTTCAACATTTTAAATTTTTTTGTTCAGTATTTTATTTTGTCTTAGATAATTTTTCTTTTTTAATTTTAATGTTTAGCCTAAACTTTACATAGTTCTTTTTATTTGTTACATTTTCCTTTCTTTAGTATATGCACTTCTGATGTACCGGGCGACCACCAAGGGTTAGGATGAAGATCAGCACTGCTTGATTGTTCTTAATATTTCGTGGTTCACGCTGAGACTAACGCCTTTTGCTATCAAGTATATGGATTTGCTACATACCTATAATGTATTTGTTTAACTTTATTTTTTGAATTCAAATAATGGCAATAAACATGTATTATTATTATGTAGCAATCACCAAGAGAAGGTTTAATACTGCTTTGGTTGTCCAAATCACCTCCAACTCAAGCAGGTCCTTGTAACAAAATTTTTGAGATTTTGTGTATTTTGACCCCGTGTATTTTTTTTATAGAAAAGGGAGGCAAACGAGCAGGTGGCTCACGTGATGATAAGTGATTACCGCCGCCCATGAACATCCGCAATACCAGAGGCATGCGTTGCCGCCCCTAGAGTGCCCCTCCCCCCGCCCCAGAATTGGGGAAGGGGTGTGTGAGGGCCTTCGGTTACCTGCACTCACCAGACGAAACGCAGAAGTTTGTTACACTTCTACTTCACGCCGGTATTCTGTAAGATCGTGGTACTTCCCCGGTAGAGCCGGGGCCCATTCATGCAACGACAAAAGCTGATGCGTGGCTCTACCACTGTAAAAACTTTGTCTTAGATAACTTTCCTTTTTTCTTTTCTAATGCTTAGCCTAAAATTTACATAGTTCTTTTTATTTGTTACATTTTCCTCTCTTTAGTATATGCCCTTTTGATAAGCCGGTAGACCACCTAGGGGTAGCATGAAGTGACCTTCAGCACTGCTTGATTATTCTTCATATTTCGTGGTCCACGCTAGACTAACGCCTTTGACTGTCAATTCTATGGATTTGCTAGATACCTATAATAATGTATTTATTTAACTTTTTTTTTTATTCGAAAAACATGAAGACTGTCATGAAATAATGGCAATAAACATGTATTATTATTATGTAGCAATCACCAAAAAATAAATAATAAATATCATCACGCAATTCCCAATACAGGGGTAGACAGAGGTCAAGTTTAGACAATTAAGTCCCTTTGACCCACCTTCCACCGAAGATATTTTCGGGACAACGTGACAGGTGGTGAGCCCGTCGCCGCCTTTATGTCCAAGCCAACGATGAAATTCGTACATAAGTTTTTGAAAAACTCATTGGTACTGCCACCTGGGGATCGAACTCGGGTCTCTCGACTCGAAATTCCGACCACCCAACAACTTGGCTATCGTGACTTCCAGCAATCACCAAGAGAAGTTTAATAATGCTTTGGTTGTCCAAATCCCCTCCCAACTCAAGTAGGTCCTTGTAACAAAATTGTGATTTTGTGTATTTTGACCCCGTGTATAAACAGTCAATTTGCACCTTTACAAATTGCTCCACAGAAAAACGGGTACACGCCCTGCAAGAGGAGGTGTTGGCGCTTCAGGCTCGCTACCAACGCGAGCTGCAGCGCTTAGAGCAGGAAAACAGAGAGCTGAGGCAGCAGAACATGCTCTTGAGGCAGGGGAGGCAGCCGCCGACCAAGAAGTTGAAGGTATGGTTGTTGGGGACGAAGGGACGGGCGGTCATGATGTGTCCCACGATACTAATTGTTACATTTATGGTCAGCCTTGACATTAAGGCTTTGGAGTCTTTTTTTCTTTTTTATTTTTTGTTTATTTGGACAAAAATAATAATTTTAAAACTAAAAATTTTTTTTTAACGGTAGTGTTATTAAATTTTACAACAATCGTATCGGCGTTGAAATTTAAATTTACGTTATAAATTTTTTTAACTTAGAGTTTGTGTATAATTTATGTATATATTGTAATATTATTATCATTGTAGTGTCGTCTGCCATAGGGTAAGGTTAATGTTTACTGCTTGGGGTGTAGATCGTTGATGTAAATTAGAAATAGCAAAAGACCTAGTATGTTTCCTCGGGGTACTCCTTAATTTGTTGTTTATATTTATAAGCGATTCTCGTTTATTAAATATTTTTGACGTTTTGTGCTTTAAACTTGTTTTGTTAAGTAACTCTATCAATTTGTAAAGAAGGTAAGAAAGCTAGGAAGAAAGAAGAGAAGAATTTCAATTTTATTCAGTAAACTTATAATGAAGATTAAAAAAAAAGAAATATAGACCAATTTTGTTGACCTACTGTCTCATAATCATAATTACCTATTTAAAATTTTATTCAAATTGGTTATCTATTATTTACATTGGTACGAGAGTTTCTCGTAGAGCAAATAACTTCTTACTTAACTTCTCCGCCTCTGCGTCAACATGCGTAAGGTTTACCCATGTGTTAATTTTTGCTATACACTGCCCTGTATGTGGCTAATACCTTTTGGGAAGCCGCAATATGTTATAATAAATACATAGATAGGAACAACATCACACATCTCGCTCCCAAAGTAAGCAGCTTAAGCACTTGTTTTATGGAATCGGGCACAACCAAGGTACCACAAACACCCAGACCCTGGAGAAAACGTAGAAAAAGTGTTCCTTCTACATTAACCCTGTACGGGACTGTAAGCTTCACGCAATTTCCAATACAGGGGTAGACGGAGGTCTAGTCTAGACAATTAAGTCTCTTCGCCCCACCTTCCACCGAAGATATTTTCGACACAACGTGACAGGTGGTGTGTCTGTCTCCGTCTTTATGTCCAAGCCAACGATGCAATTCCGTACATGAAAAAAAACCCATTGGCACGAGCCTGCCACGAACTCGGGGCCTGGGGGGAGCCGGTGCGCGCTCCCCGCGGGCGGTGCGACGAGTGACGGTGAGCTCGCCGTTGCAGCGGTCGCTGATCGACATGTACTCTGCGGTGCTGGACGAGCTGGGCGGCTGGGACGCGGGCGAGGCCGGGCGGCTGCCGCGGGTGGTGGTGGTGGGCGACCAGTCGGCCGGCAAGACCTCGGTGCTGGAGATGCTCGCGCAGGCGAGGATCTTCCCGCGCGGCGCCGGCGAGATGTGCACCCGGTACGTCGCCATTCTCCGCACTGACCTGACCTGCTTAACTGGCAACACTGTTCACTGCTGTTTTCGACAAATCTAGTTGCGTTAGATATGTTGTTGATTTGTGTGATGGCAATAAGTAAAGTTAAGAAAATCATCATTAAGGAAATCGATAATTTTTTTCGTAGAGTTACAAAAGTAACAAGCATTAAGTCTGAACTTGTAAAGATCCCAGAGATGAGGCCAATGATCCACGGATTGGTGTTGTTGAATTTTTTTTAGATCTCTAATTTATGGGTTAGTATTTACTGAATTTTTTGCTGCTTCTCTTCTGAAGTCTAGTGTATCAGAATTTATAAAGAACTTCACAAACAACATAAACTAAGAAGTGAGTAACTATGTTCCCTTAGAGAACATTTTTTAATTTACATTTAAATTACATTTCCTAAATATATTTCCTAAATATCTTATAAATTTTAAATTATAAATTCATTTTTATTAAATTTGTTTATGTAGATAAATTTTAAATTATAATTCCCTTATAGAAACAAATAAAAAAAAAACTTCAGGTCGTTCCCAATACAGGGGTAGACATCTCGATAATTAAGACTTTTCGACCCACCTTCCACTGAAGACATTTTTTGGGACAACGTGACAGGTGGCCTGTCGTCGACTTTTTATCGAAGTCAACGATATAAATCGTACATAAGTTTTGAAAGAACCCCTTGGTACGAGCCTTGGAGATCGAACTCTGGTCTCGTGACTCGTATTCCGATCACCCCACCACTCAACTATCGTGACTTTATCGGGATTTAAACTTTTAAACAGATTTTGTAATAAATACTTTATTTTCCAGAGCACCAGTAAAGGTTACGCTGTCCGAGGGTCCGTACCACGTGGCGCAGTTCCGTGACTCGTCGCGCGAGTTCGATCTGAACAAAGAGTCTGATCTAGCTGACTTGCGCAAGTAAGCTAAAATTTGTTTTATTTTCAAATTTCATTTGAAATATACATGTTTGTAGTTACTGTTTCGTTTCTATGGTAATCCTCATATGACTTGAAAAATTTTGAAAAACGTTCTTCTTTATCGACAGTTAAGATATTGTAATTAATTTGGTTTACAAGGAACTATAGCTAATGCAGAAATGATTAAGCATATATTTGTCTTGGAATAGTTCATAACACGTTTTGGGTGTCTATTGTGATTTTTCCAAAACTTTCGATAGTGTCAGATATAAACCTCTATTAGAAAATTAAACAATTACGGCATAATAAAGACAACGGTTGACCTTATTAACTCATAATTGTGTAATAGAACACAACAAATTGTAATCAAGGGCGCAAATTCTTCACGGTCAATGGGCGTTCCACAGGGCTCTATTCTCGGTCCCATACTTTTTCTCATTTACATTAATTTTATTTGTTAGAGAAAAATCATATATGCAATTTTGTTTGCCCATGATAATGTATTTTAAAAATCAAGCGTATTGTAAGTCACGATAGCCGAGTGGTTGGGTGGTCGGAATTTGGAGTCAAGAGACCCGAGTTCGATCCTCAAGTGGCCGTACCAATGGGTTTTTCTAAAAACCTATGTACAAATTATATCGTTGGCTTGGACATAAAGACGGCGACGGGCTCATCACCTGTCACGTTGTCCCGAAAAATATTTTCGGCGGAAGGTGGGTCGAAGGGACTTAAATGTCTAGCCCAAAATTTCAGTATTTCGAGAGACTTGTGTATTTGTACACAATGTGGGTATAATTAGATATGTATATATATATATATATATATATATATATATATATATATATATATATATATATATATATATATATATATATATATATATATATATATATATGTGTGTGTGTGTGTGTATTCTGCGCTCGGCTGCGGCAGGGAGGTGGAGATGCGCATGCGCGCCAGCGTGCGCGGCGGGCGCTCGGTGTCGTGCGACGAGATCGCCATGGCGGTGCGCGGGCCCGGCCTGCCGCGCATGGTGCTGGTGGACCTGCCCGGCGTCATCTCCGTCAGTGCCCTCCTCAGTTCTATACGAAATATTACAGTCACGATAGCCCAGTGGGTCGTGTGGTCGGAATTTCGAGTCGAGAGACTCGAGTTCGATTCCCGGGTGACAGGCTCGTACCAATGGGTTTTTTTTTTACATACGGTAACGGGCTCACCACCTGTCACGTGGTCCCGAAAATATCTTTGATGGAAGGTGGGTCGCAGGGACTTGATTGTCTAGACGAGACCTCTACCTACCACTGTATTGATAAATGCGTGAAGATATTTATTTCTTTTAAAAAAACATTCAACTACAATCCGTGAATCATTGGCCTCTTTACAAGTTCTCCCGGATCTTTACAAATTCAGCCTCAATGATTGTTACTTTTGTAACTCATTATAATTATTGTGGTAGCAAATTCAGTATTATTATTATTTTTTATTATAAATTTGTTTGGTTTTTTTAATTTATGCACTTTTATTATATTGTTGTAGGTGTTTTATTTGATTTGTTTATGTAGATAAATTTTAAATTATAAATTCATTTTTATTAAATTTGTTTATGTAGATAAATTTTAAATTATAAATTCATTTTTATTAAATTTGTTTATGTAGATAAATTTTAAATTATAAATTCATTTTTATTAAATTTGTTTATGTAGATAAATTTTAAATTATAAATTCATTTTTATTAAATTTGTTTATGTAGATAAATTTTAAATTATAAATTCATTTTTATTAAATTTGTTTATGTAGATAAATTTTAAATTATAAATTCATTTTTATTAAATTTGTTTATGTAGATAAATTTTAAATTATAAATTCATTTTTATTAAATTTGTTTATGTAGATAAATTTTAAATTATAAATTCATTTTTATTAAATTTGTTTATGTAGATAAATTTTAAATTATAAATTCATTTTTATTAAATTTGTTTATGTAGATAAATTTTAAATTATAAATTCATTTTTATTAAATTTGTTTATGTAGATAAATTTTAAATTATAATTCCCTTATAGAAACAAATAAAAAAAATCTTCACGCCGTTCCCAATACAGGGGTAGACATCTCGATAATTAAGACTTTTCGACCCACCTTCCACTCAAGACATTTTTTGGGACAACGTGACAGGTGGCCTGTCGTCGACTTTTTATCGAAGTCAACGATATAAATCGTACATAAGTTTTGAAAGAACCCCTTGGTACGTGCCTTGGGGATCGAACTCTGGTCTCATGACTCGTATTCCGATCACCCCACCACTCAACTATCGTGACTTTATCGGGATTTAAACTTTTAAACAGATTTTGTAATAAATACTTTATTTTCCAGAGCACCAGTAAAGGTTACGCTGTCCGAGGGTCCGTACCACGTGGCGCAGTTCCGTGACTCGTCGCGCGAGTTCGATCTGAACAAAGAGTCTGATCTAGCTGACTTGCGCAAGTAAGCTAAAATTTGTTTTATTTTCAAATTTTATTTGAAATATACATGTTTGTAGTTACTGTTTCGTTTCTATAGTAATCCTCATATGACTTGAAAAATTTTGAAAAACGTTCTTCTTTATCGACTGTTAAGATATTGTAATTAAATTTGGTTTACAAGGGAACTATAGCTAATGCAGAAATTATTAAGCGTATATTTGTCTGGGAATAGTTCATAACACGTTTTGGGTGTCTATTGTGATTTTTCCAAAACTTTCGATAGTGTCAGATATAAACATCTATTAGAAAATTAAACAATTACGGCATAATAAAGACAACGGTTGACCTTATTAACTCATAATTGTGTAATAGAACACAACAAATTGTAATCAAGGGCGCAAATTCTTCACGGTCGATGGTACCAATGGGCGTTCCACAGGGCTCTATTCTCAGCCCCATACTTTTTCTCATTTACATTAATTTTATTTGTTAGATAAAAATCATATATGCAATTTTGTTTGCCCATGATAATATATTTTAAAAATCAAGCGTATTGTAAGTCACGATAGCCGAGTGGTTGTGTGGTCGGAATTTGTAGTCAAGAGACCTGAGTTCGATCCTCAAGTGGCCGTACCAATGGGTTTTTCTAAAAACCTTTGTAGAAATTATATCGTTGGCTTGGACATAAAGACGGCGACGGGCTCATCACCTGTCACGTTGTCCCGGAAAATATTTTCGGCGGAAGGTGGGTCGAAGGGACTTAAATGTCTAGCCCAAAATTTCAGTATTTCGAGAGACTTGTGTATTTGTACACAATGTGGGTATAATTAGATATGTATATATATATATATATATATATATATATATATATATATATATATATATATATATATATATATATATATATATATATATATATATATATATGTGTGTGTGTGTGTGTATGCTGCGCTCGGCTGCGGCAGGGAGGTGGAGATGCGCATGCGCGCCAGCGTGCGCGGCGGGCGCTCGGTGTCGTGCGACGAGATCGCCATGGCGGTGCGCGGGCCCGGCCTGCCGCGCATGGTGCTGGTGGACCTGCCCGGCGTCATCTCCGTCAGTGCCCCTCCTCAGTTCTATACGAAATATTACAGTCACGATAGCCCAGTGGGTCGTGTGGTCGGAATTTGTAGTCAAGAGACCTGAGTTCGATCCTCAAGTGGCCGTACCAATGGGTTTTCTAAAAACCTTTGTACAAATTATATCGTTGGCTTGGACATAAAGACGGCGACGGGCTCACCACCTGTCACGTGGTCCCGAAAATATCTTTGATGGAAGGTGGGTCGCAGGGACTTGATTGTCTAGACGAGACCTCTACCTACCACTGTATTGGGGATTGCGTGAAAATATTTATTTATTAATAAAAAGTATTTTTTTTCATTACAGGACGGTTCAGTAGACGCGGAGCGTAGCAACGTCACCGACCTGGTCTCGTCGTGCGACCCCACCGGAAAGCGGACCATATTCGTTTTGACCAAAGTTGACCTAGCCGAAGAGAACCTGGCCAATCCAAACAGAGTAAGTTTATTATCGTTTTTCAGTTAGTAAATAGATCCCATAACTTCATTCTGTAAGAGTGATTTGGTGTAAGTTAAAATTCATTTTTTCTTATTTTAATTCCAACACCTGACTGGTTTCGCCCTTATGGAATTATGGAATGAAATAAATAAATTATATATTAAAGAGTTAAAATAAATATATGGTATAGTACATGATATAATATAAAATAATATACTATAATATATAAGTCACGATAGTCGAGTGGTTGGGTGGTCGGAATTTCGAGTCAAGAGACCCGAGTTCAATCCTCAAGTGACCGTACCAAAGGGTTTTTCTAAAAACCTATGTACAAATTATATCGTTGGCTTGGACATAAAGATGGCGACGGGCTCACCACCTGTCACGTTGTCCCGAAAATATCTTCGGGGTCGAAGGGACTTAAATGTCTATACTAGACCTCTGTCTACCCCTGTATTGGGGATTGCGTGAAAATATTTATTTATTAATAAAAAAGTATTTTTTTTTTTCATTACAGGACGGTTCAGTAGACGCGGAGCGTAGCAACGTCACCGACCTGGTCTCGTCGTGCGACCCCACCGGAAAGCGGACCATATTCGTTTTGACCAAAGTTGACCTAGCCGAAGAGAACCTGGCCAATCCAAACAGAGTAAGTTTATTATCGTTTTTCAGTTAGTAAATAGATCCCATAACTTCATTCTGTAAGAGTGATTTGGTGTAAGTTAAAATTCATTTTTTCTTATTTTAATTCCAACACCTGACTGGTTTCGCCCTTATGGAATTATGGAATGAAATAAATAAATTATATATTAAAGAGTTAAAATAAATATATGGTATAGTACATGATATAATATAAAATAATATACTATAATATATAAGTCACGATAGTCGAGTGGTTGGGTGGTCGGAATTTCGAGTCAAGAGACCCGAGTTCAATCCTCAAGTGACCGTACCAAAGGGTTTTTCTAAAAACCTATGTACAAATTATATCGTTGGCTTGGACATAAAGATGGCGACGGGCTCACCACCTGTCACGTTGTCCCGAAAATATCTTCGGGGTCGAAGGGACTTAAATGTCTATACTAGACCTCTGTCTACCCCTGTATTGGGGATTGCGTGAAAATATTTATTTATTAATAAAAAAGTATTTTTTTTTCATTACAGGACGGTTCAGTAGACGCGGAGCGTAGCAACGTCACCGACCTGGTCTCATCGTGCGACCCCACCGGAAAGCGGACCATATTCGTTTTGACCAAAGTTGACCTAGCCGAAGAGAACCTGGCCAATCCAAACAGAGTAAGTTTATTATCGTTTTTCAGTTAGTAAATAGATCTCATAACTTCATTCTGTAAGAGTGATTTGGTGTAAGTTAAAATTCATTTTTTCTTATTTTAATTCCAACACCTGACTGGTTTCGCCCTTATGGAATTATGGAATGAAATAAATAAATTATATATTAAAGAATTAAAATAAATATATGGTATAGTACATGATATAATATGAAATAATATACTATAATATATAAGTCACGATAGCCGAGTTGTTGGGTGCTCGGAATTTCGAGTCGAGAGACCCGAGTTCGATCCCCAAGTGGCAGTACCAATGAGTTTTTCAAAAACTTATGTACGAATTTCATCGTTGGCTTGGACATAAAGACGGCGTCGGGCTCACCACCTGTCACGTTGTCCCGAAAATATCTTCGGTGGAAGGTGGGTCAAAGGGATTTGGTGTATTGCGAATTGCGTGAAGATATTTTTATTTTTTAGTAGTTGTCGTCCTCCTCATGAAGAGTTAAATCATCAAATCATACAGTACTAGAATGCTACGACTCGCACTACTAAAATGCTACAATGAATAAATCCCTTTGTATGATTAAATATTTTTGTAATTATATTTCCAGCATTTTAATGACACAATAAATGTGTTTCAGATCCGTCGCATTCTAGAAGGAAAGCTGTTCCCAATGAAAGCCCTGGGCTATTACGCAGTGGTGACCGGCCGGAGTCGCAAGGATGATTCCATACAAAGCATACGGGATTACGAGGAGAGATTTTTCCGCTCTTCCAAGCTCTTCAAGTAAGTAAAGTAGTAGACAAGAAAGTAATACAATGAAAGTAGTATAACGCGTGATGTGATTGATGTACATCTTGAATTGCTGTTATAAAATGCATGTTTGATTTATCTTGATTTACTGTAGTACAACATATGTAATGTTGATGTACATCTTGAATTACTGATGTCAAATGCGTGTTACTGTTTGGTTAATCTTGATTTAATTTTGTACAATGTGTTATGTAATTGTACATCTTGAATTATTGATGTAAAATGCATATTATTGTTTAATTAATCTTCATTTACCGTTGTACACCATGTGTTATGTTGATGAACAGCTTGAATTATTGATGTACAATGCTTGTCTCTGTTTGATTTATCTTGATACACTGTTGTACAACATGTGTTATGTTGATGAACATCTTGAATTATTGATGTAAAATGCTTGTCACTGTTTGATTTATCTTGATACACTGTTGTACAACATGTGTTATGTTGATGAACATCTTGATTTATTGATGTTAAATGCTTGTCACTGTTTGATTTATCTTGATACACTGTTGTACAACATGTGTTATGTTGATGAACATCTTGAATTATTGATGTAAAATGCTTGTCACTGTTTGATTTATCTTGATACACTGTTGTACAACATGTGTTATGTTGATGAACATCTTGAATTATTGATGTAAAATGCTTGTCACTGTTTGATTTATCTTGATACACTGTTGTACAACATGTGTTATGTTGATGAACATCTTGAATTATTGATGTAAAATGCTTGTCACTGTTTGATTTATCTTGATACACTGTTGTACAACATGTGTTATGTTGATGAACATCTTGAATTATTGATGTAAAATGCTTGTCACTGTTTGATTTATCTTGATACACTGTTTGATTTATCTTGATACACTGTTGTACAACATGGGTTATGTTGATGAACATCTTGAATTATTGATGTAAAATGCTTGTCACTGTTTGATTTATTTTCATTTATTATTGTACAATGTGTGCTATGTTGATGTACATCTTGAATTACTGGTGTAAAATGATTGTCACTGTTTGATTTATCTTGATACACTGTTGTACAACATGTGTCACATTGATATACATCTTGAACTACTGTTGTAAAATGCATATTACTATTTCATTAATCGTCATTTACTGTTGTACAACTTGTGATATCCGTCACTGTTTGAATAAACATGCATCACCGTCGTACGGTATGTGTTACTAGTGAAATACCACTAGTATCACTGTTGTACGGTGTATTGTTCATTAATCAGTTTATTCCTGTACAACATCAAGAATTCGTTATCTGTTCGCTTATTATTTTTTCAATGTGCAGGGACGGGCTGGTGACACCGTCGCAGGTGACCACGCGCAACCTGTCGCTGGCGGTGGCCGAGTGCTTCTGGCGCATGGTGCGCGCCACGGTGGAACAGCAGGCCGACGCCTTCAAAGCCATGCGCTTCAACCTCGAGACCGAGTGGAAGAACACCTTCCCCAGGTGGAGACGCGCGTCAGCTTTCGTTGTTGCACGAACGGGCCGGCTCGACCGGGGAAGTACCACCTCGCCGAACACCGGCGTGAGGTGGAAGTCTAACAGACTTATGCGTTCTTATGCGTTTCGTCTGGCGAGTGCAGGTAATCGGAGGCCCACACACCCACCCCCCCTCCCCCAATTTGGGGGGGGGCACTCTAAGGCCGGCAATGCATATGTTATGCCTCCGGTATTGCGGGTGTTCATGAGCGGCGGTGATCACTCACCATCACGTGAGCCGCCAGCTCGTTTGCCGGCCATTTCTATAGAAAAAAAAAAGAGGTGACTACTCCAGGACCGTTTTCAGGTGGTGTGAAAGCTCGACATCTATATTTCGAGCGAATTTGTATACGTCGGTTGGTTTCCAGGCAGCGCGAGCTGGACCGCGACGAGCTGTTCGAGCGCGCGCGCGCCGAGCTGCTCGACCAGTCGGCCGAGCTGTCGGCGGTGGCGGCGGCCGCGTGGGAGCGGCGGCTGCACGCGGCGCTGTGGGCGGCGGCCGCGCGGCGGGTCTTCGCCGGCATCTACCTGCCGGCCGCCGCGCGCGCGCACGACGACGTGGGTGAGTGCGGCGAGCTTGCCGCGCCGGGTCTCCGCCGGCATCTGCCTGCCGGCCGCCGCGCGCGCGCACGACGACGTGGGTGAGTGCGGCGAGCTTGCCGCGGCCGGGTCTCCGCCGGCATCTGCCTGCCGGCCGCCGCGCGCGCGCACGACGACGTGGGTGAGTGCGGCGAGCTTGCCGCGCCGGGTCTCCGCCGGCATCTGCCTGCCGGCCGCGCGGCGCGCCGGGTCTCCGCCGGCATCTGCCTGCCGGCCGCGCGGCGCGCCGGGTCTCCGCCGGCATCTGCCTGCCGGCCGCGCGGCGGGTCTTCGCCGGCATCTGCCTGCCGGCCGCGCGGCGGGTCTTCGCCGGCATCTGCCTGCCGGCCGCGCGGCGCGCCGGGTCTCCGCCGGCATCTGCCTGCCGGCCGCGCGGCGCGCCGGGTCTCCGCCGGCATCTGCCTGCCGGCCGCGCGGCGCGCCGGGTCTCCGCCGGCATCTGCCCGCCTTCCTTCTCTCGTCAAGCGTAGACGTAAAATAAATAAAAGAGAAAAATTTATTGTTCGTAAAATCTAGTGCATTTGAAGCCATTCTCATTTTAACTTTCTCTTTCAATGTCCCTTTCCCAGAAAGGCCGATGATGAACTTTGTCAAGTTTAAACATAAGAACACCGGTGACGTCACCGTCATAGAGCCGGATCCTTACGATTTTGATTTTAGTAAGATTGATTTACTTAACAATTTTTCTATCACACCGGTAGTAATTTTTTTTAAATAGTGTAGTGGTTAAGTCATACCATTGTCGACTTATGTAATTAACAAATTTATTTGTATTATTGTTGTATAAGTAAAGGAAGGTTTATCAAAAACCGCACATTTTTACAAATTTTTGTCATTTTTTTAAAATTGTTTGAATCGAGTAGTTCTTATTTTTAAAGTAGTTATAGTATTTGCGTTGCACTAATTACAGGTAAGTCTCTTCACGTACTGACATTCCTTTCTACTTAATAACAAAAAATATACATGCATTCTGGAAAAGAATGTGGGATTAGGTATAAATTATTACCCATTCTATGTGACTAAAGAGACTTCTATATGCTATATTACATATAGCTTAACAATCCTTTTCGGGTATTGCAAATATTAAATTCTTAAAATATAGAACTATTTAGATGTTACCATTATGTGTTTATTGTATGAAGTTTATTATATATTATATTAGCGTTATGTGTTTATTGTATGAAGTTTATTATATATTATATTAGCGTTATGTGTTTATTGTATGAAGTTTATTATATATTATATTAGCGTTATGTGTTTATTGTATGAAGTTTATTATATATTATATTAGCGTTATGTGTTTATTGTATGAAGTTTATTATATATTATATTAGCGTTATGTGTTTATTGTATGAAGTTTATTATATATTATATAGCTTAACAATTCTTTTCGGGTATTGCAAATATTAAATTCTTAAAATATAGAACTATTTAGATGTTACCATTATGTGTTTATTGTATGAAGTTTATTATATATTATATTAGCGTTATGTGTTTATTGTATGAAGTTTATTATATATTATATTAGCGTTATGTGTTTATTGTATGAAGTTTATTATATATTATATTAGCGTTATGTGTTTATTGTATGAAGTTTATTATATATTATATTAGCGTTATGTGTTTATTGTATGAAGTTTATTATATATTATATAGCTTAACAATCCTTTTCGGGTATTGCAAATATTAAATTCTTAAAATATAGAACTATTTAGATGTTACCATTATGTGTTTATTGTATGAAGTTGTAAAATGAGCTAAGGGTTTTGTATGAAGTTTATTATATATTATATTAGCGTTATGTGTTTATTGTATGAAGTTGTAAAATGAGCTAAGCGTTATACTCCTGGTATTACTTCTGGTGTGCCACAAGGTTCACATCTATGACCCATTCTCTTCAATACCTTTGTAAGTGACATTTAAGAGATTTCTTATCCACTCTCAACTTACAATAAATTTTCATGGATTATACGCGACGCTCAACATTTTTAAGCAACATTCTAAATTTTAAAATTAGCTTATTAATTAGTTAGAAGAGTATTGTTATTTTAACGTAAACATATGATAAGTATATATAGCAATCTTTCTTTGTACTCGATAGACAAGTTCAACACATCGGTTGACATAAAACTACGCGAGTGGGCTGAAAGTGAGCTGCCCGTGCAGTCGATCCAAGCGGGCCACGAGGCATTGAAAGAGGAGTTCACGTCGCTAATGAGTCGTTCAGCGGAATCGGACCCCGTGTACGAGCCGGTCAAAAAGGCTGCAGTTGAGGAGGCCCTGAAAAGGCATACCTGGGAGGAAAGAGCTCAAGATGTGAGTATTACGTATTATATAATATATGTACGATAATAAATAACTAATGATAATGACGTCACGAATAATACAGACACGATGGCCGAGTGATTGGGTGATCGGAATTTGAGTCAAGAGACTCGAGTTCGATCACCAAAGCTCGTACTAATATTTATATTTTCAAAAAAAAAAACTTAAGATAAATATCGTTGGCTTGGACATAAAGCCGACGACGGGCTGTCACGTTGTCCCAAAAATATCTTCGGTGGAAGGTGGGTCGAAAAGACTTAATTGTCTGATCCTCTGTCTAGCTCTGTCTAGTCCGTGAAAATAGATGATAATAATAATAATAAGAATAAATAAATACATAGATAGGCTCATTCTCATAGGATAAATACATACATTGCTCTGATCCCAACATAAGTAGCTAAAGCATCTGTGTTACGGAATCTGTAACAACGAATGTACCCCGAACCCACTGTCCCAAAAAACTGTTGAAAAAGAAACTGTTGTGAAATTTCTTATGTGCTAGATATCTGCGTGATGATGTGCTAGATATCTGCGTGATGATGTGCTAGATATCTGCGTGATGATGTGCTAGATATCTGCGTGATGATGTGCTAGATATCTGCGTGATGATGTGCTAGATATCTGCGTGATGATGTGCTAGATATCTGCGTGATGATGTGCTAGATATCTGCGTGATGATGTGCTAGATATCTGCGTGATGATGTGCTAGATATCTGCGTGATGATGTGCTAGATATCTGCGTGATGATGTGCTAGATATCTGCGTGATGATGTGCTAGATATCTGCGAATTTATCAAATATTTTTTTTTATTCAGTTTTAAATCTGAACTTTATCGATAGCATGTAAACAACAAGCATTTGTAAACAACGAAGGTATCAAATTTTTTTTTACTCCATTTACCACATCATAAGTAGTGGCGTGCTTATAGTATTGGCAAAAATCGGAAAGGAGTTTTTCTTCTTACGTTATAATTTTGATTTTGCACAAAACTATCCAGGATTTTCATTGTCTATATGAAATGGCCGACGGTATGGAAGTGTGAGTAAATTTACGGTAATCGAATTTTGAAAATCCTTGATAATTTGAAATAAAACTATTGTTCGCGGATTTTGTCGCGTTTCATTTAGTCCGATTCCTGGATTCAGATTCAGGTTCAGACATAGAAATATTTTTCCTTACCTTTCTATGTAATAATATGAAATGTCAGGTCCTGAGAGTGTTGCAACTGAACGCGCTACAAGACCGTTGCGTCGCGTCTCGCGCCGACTGGGATGCTGCCGTCTCCTGATGGAGACCGCCCTGACGGAGAAACTCAACGCTGTCGACGAGGAACTGAAAGCTCTCACAGGTGGGTAAGATTGGCATTGATGCTGGATTTACAGGTGGTAGATTAACTACTCTTCGGGGGTCTGGGTAGGTATACTAATATAATTCTGTCGACAGTTAGTGGATCTACTATTGTTTTTCATCCAAATCGGATGATAAATTTCAAATTCAAAAGTCACGATAGCCGAGTGGTTGCGTGGTCGGAATTTGGAGTCAAGAGACCTGAGTTCGATCCCCAGGTGGCAGGCTCGTACCAATGGGTTTTTAAAAACTTATGTACGAATTATATCGTTGACTTGGAAATAAAGACGGCGACGGGCTCACCACCTGTCACGATGTCACGGAAATATCTTCGATGTAAGGAGGGTCCGAGAGACTTAATTGTTTAGTATTAGGAATTGCGTGAAGATAAATCAAATGTTTATTTGCAAGGACTAATTTCTTACGAGGTCTTTTGTACAAAATACAATTAGAGTCTAGTCACTTAAGTTATTCATTATTTTTCAAATTTTTCTCTTTAATTTAATAAGAAAATTCTTTAAAAAAAAAGCTGGTATTTGACTTTAATATTTAGTTTTTATAGTGACGTCATTTATAACTATCGCCATCAACGATTGTTTGGCGCACAATAATCAGGTGGCCTATAATTTCAAAGTAACCTATGAACGGTAACCAATGAATGTCTATTATATATTTTTATTGTAATAATTATATTGTAATATAATTTATGTATGAGTATATGTATATATATATATGTGTGTGTGTGTGTGTGTTTATGTATTTATGTTTGTGTATGTGAAATGAAAGAAATGAATGAAAGAAACATTTATTCAGCACAAGTCAAAATAATAACAAGCATAACCAATTAAAAAAAAAATGAAAAACATAATTGTGCCAAAAAGGGGTTGGCTCAGCATATGCTAAGCAAGGAAAATCCCGCCAAATAACCTCGTCATTGGCGTAACGAACGCCGCATATTTCTTATTTAGTTAAAGTGCTAGCTAACTGAAGGGGCACACATACGTAAGTTACATACCATATAACTCATATTATAAATTAACGGGCAATAATTAAAAGTATAAATACACACATCATATACACATACAATACAATAATAAAACTAAAAGGCTAAATAATATAACTAAACATGTAATAAAACAGTAACCAATATATAAATATCAGTGTTAAGTTGCAATAATATAAAAAAAAATAATAATTATAGTTATAGCAGGTTTTAGGGAATAGTAACACGAATACTAAAGAAAGATCATAGCAAAAATGCTACGTTATATTATGGAAATATTGTGTTGGAGCTCTTCATGTTGCCTTTGCGTCTCGATGAGGAATTTTTTTAGTTTTAATTTAAATGTGTTAATATTCTTGACATTTCTAATTGGCGGTGGAATGTTATTCCAACATTTTGAGGCAGCGTATCTGAAACTGCCTCGAAACGCCGCGGTTCTGTGGAGTTGAATAGAAAGTTGCTGTGCACACTGCCTACTTTTGCAACCTCTGTTTTGGGATACTAACATTAGCTTTCTATATAGATACCCTGGCTTTTGACTATTTAGTACGCCAAATAGAAGGCACGCTAAGTGGAGCTTCTGCCTAGATTTCATTTTAAAATGTAGTGTTTATTTGAAAATGGTGCTACGTGGCTACGCGGAGGAATAACATAACAAAATCTAGCACATGCGCTTTGAACCCGTTGTATAAGACGCTGTGTACGAGCCAGCAATCTAGGGCCGTAAACAGAATCGGCATAACTAAGCTTGGAGAGCACGAGTGATTCTACCAATTGTTCACGTAAAGTAATACAAAGATGAGGCCTGATTCTATATAAAATTGTTAGTCTATAAAAACAAGATTTCACACAGTCAACTACATGCTTCTCGAATCTCAATTCTGCATCAATGTTCAGACCCAGATCCCGAGCCTCGTACACGCGTTCAATGGGAGTGCCTTATAGCAATGGCTGTGTGGGCGATACTGTTGGTATTGTAGCTACTTTTTTCCTGGGCCCCAACAACAAATATTTAGTTTTGTTGGGTTAAGAAGAAGGTTATTGTTCTTAGCTCACATTGCAACTCTTTGTAAATCTGCATTAAGATCATATATGGCCACATCTATGTCTTCTGCCTTAAAAGATAAGTAGACTTGTATATCGTTGGCATAGATGTGGTACTTACAGGTCAAAATGCATTTTGTAACATCTGCAGAATACAACGCAAACAAAATTGGTCCCAAAATCGATCCTTGAGGAACTCCTCTATTAATCGGGAATAATTCAGAGCATAGGGAAGAACCATCAGACATTTTTATATCAACCAGTTGTGATCTGTTATTTAGATAACTATGGAACCATTTCACTGTTTTTGCATCAAAGCCGTAGTAACTTAACTTTGATAGGAGAAGGGAAATGTTAATTCCATCGAAAGCTCGGGAAAAGTCCAACAGTACCAGCAATGTGCATAATCCTTCATCCTGAGCATGCAGTATATTATCTGTGACATCTAGTTACGCCGATACAGTGCTACGACCCCTCCTGAACTCAGATTGAGCATCTAGCAAAATACTCTGCTTTTCTATATAATCTGTCATTTCTTGGCAGACTATTTTTTCGAGTACTTTCGAAAGACACGGCAGAATACTTATTGGCCTGAGGTCCTTAACATCAAGAGGATTATTGTTTTTAGGAAGCGGCCTTACTATGGCTATTTTCCATAAGTCAGGAAACACAGAGGTAGTAATTGAGGTATTTAGTAATGCCGAAACGGTATCTAAAGTATCCGGACAGGTTAATAGGAGCATATTTAACGTTATTTCATCATAACCTTGAGCATTTGAGTGCAGATTTGTCATAACTTTATAAACAGCATCCTTTGTGACTAGGTTCAGGCTGAAGCTACTATTTGAAAATCTATGGAACTCGAAGTAGGATAAGCGTGACATATCAACTTTTGAGCTTCCGGGAATATTTAAAAAGTGTAAGTTAATTTTTCAGCGTCCGTGAAATGCAGAGGCAACTCTTTGTTTTTATTAAGAGGTAAAACAGTTGATTTAAGGTTTTTCCAAAGTAATTTCGGTCGGTGTATTTGTTTGTTAATGTTACTTTTAAAATAAGCTGTTTTCAAAATAGATTGTTTTTAACCAATGAATTTAGAGTTTTAAAATATTCTTTTTCCTAGGTTGCCTAGTTTTACGGAAATCTGAAAGGGCTTTATTTTTAAGCGATATCATAAATTTTACGTTACATGTCATCCAAGGATAGGATTGTCTCTTCAATAAAAATATAATAAATATCTTCACGCAATTCCCAATACAGGGGTAGACAGAGGTCAAGTCTAGACAATTAAGTCCCTTTGACCCACCTTCCACCGAAGATATTTTCGGGACAACGTGACAGGTGGTGAGCCCGTCGCCGCCTTTTATGTCCAAGCCAACGATGAAATTCGTACATAAGTTTTTGAAAAACTCATTGGTACTGCCACCTGGGGATCGAACTCAGGTCTCTCGACTCGAAATTCCGACCACCCAACAACTCGGCTATCGTGACTTATAATTGTCTCTTCAGCTTACACTTTTTATATGGAGCATGAGTATTGAAAATATTCAATATATATTTATTACAAATAATCAACATTTCATTTACATCAGATAACTGCTCGATCAAGTCCCAACGAATTAAATTTAAATCAGATTTAAAAGATTCATAACAAATATTATTTATTGGTCGGTAAACAATGTACTGGGGAGTAGGTACATCTTTTTTTATGTTTAACTCGCAAAACACCACAGCGTGCCCACATAGTGACCCTACAGCATCCACGGTAACACGATGCGCGCACAGATCCGTGCAAATAATATCTATTAATGCAGAGTTAAATTCAGTGTAGTGTGTTGGTAAATTTACTAATTGTTTAAGACCTAGACAGTGTATAAAATATAAATAGAGGAATTATCGGTGCCCGTCCTTCTTCTCCAGATCTTAGCCACGTCTCATTTATAGCCATGACATAAACAGAATACTTAGCCATAAATGCGATAATCTCATCGTGTTTAGTTCCCAAAGAACCTGCGTTATATAAGCCAACTGTAAACTTGTTATTAGTAGACATTTTTTAACCTCAAAATAGAAATCAATGTGTTATAAAGAAAATAGAAATATAAATTATTACACATATAAATATAGGATGTACCAGGGTTGTTCAGTGAATGTTTGTTTTGTATTGCAATCGGTTTGTATTGTATTATATATGTTAAAATAGATAGTATATAAATATTTAAACAAGTTAGCCTGTATTTTGTTAGCGACACGAGACACACAGATAATATTAATAAATTTTTCATTCCTAATGAAAAAGCTATAGCAAACATTATGCGAGAACAGAGTAGTGCGAACTATAAATAATAACATTACGCAAACAATGCAAAGTAATGTAATCGACATTACTTTACTTTGCCTCTGCGCAGAATATAATATACATTTTATACTATGCTTGACCATGTTAAGTAAATATAGTATTATAAACACGTAAAAACCATCCAAACATAAAATTAAGCAAAAAATGTTTCAATATCTTTAGTCGTACGTATACGCTTGACAGGTTTGCCATCATCTTTCCGTAGGAATATTTTACCATCCCTGGTCCAGGCATACTTACAGTTGTGTCGACGTGCTTCCTCTCGTACTCGATAAAATAACTGACGGTTTTGGCGTGTAAGTCGATCATTCACGTAAAGTCACGATAGCCGAGTGGTTGGGTGGTCGGAATTTCGAGTCAATAGACCCGAGTTCGATCCCCAGTTGGTAGGCTCGTACCAATAAGTTTTTCAAAAAAAAAAAAAAAAAACTTATGTACGAATATCGTTGGCTTGGACATAAAGGCGGCGATGGGCTCACCACCTGTCACGTTGTCCCGAAAATATCTTCGGTGAAAGGTGGGTCGAAGGGACTTAATTGTCTAGACTAGACCTCTGTCTACCCCTGTATTGGGAATTGCGTGAAGATATTTTTTTTTTATTTTTCTTTTTTATTCACGTAAATGCGTTGCGCCGTTCCCTCCAAGTTAAGATCAGCTGATGTAATTAATTACACGACGAACTCGTGCGGCGCGCAGGATTTGATCTCGGATGCAACGACGCGAGAGCCGCAAAGCTATTGGACGGGAGCGAGGAGTTAAAGTGCGGTCACCATTAACTTTGTTCTGCCGAATGGGCCCAGCGCGTTCAGCATGTACCACGTCCACCTCATCAAGCTTCACCCCCAACTTCGCCGTGACTAACTTTACTAAATGTAGCGGGTTCTCGTTAGTATTTTCAGGGATACCAGCTATTTCTAAGTCATTGCACAGCAGCTCTTGATCCCGTTCCTGTATCTGTGCCCTCAGCTCGGATATCGTATCCTCAAAAGTGGTTATATTCATGGGAACCTTTTCTTCAAATCGTTTCTCTAATGAAGTAAGTCTATTTTCCATGGTGTCAAGCCGATCCATGCATGACTTTAAAGACACGTTAAAATCAATAATATCTTGGCGAACTACTTTTATTTCGTTTTAATATCGGCTCTTGCTGCCTGAAGTTCCTCACGAAGGTTTCGTATTTCATGAGCAAGGGTATCGGTACACTCAAACTTTGGCGTAAAATTGTTAATATTATTTGCCGCGCAGGGTAAGAAGTCAGCGGGTGGAGATTCCGTTGTTAGTCCCTTCACAGGAGTTGCTATGTTATCGCCTTTTGGTAGTCGACTTTTACACCCAGGGCAGATCCTGTTGGCACTTAACCTGGCGCTATCCGATATTTTGACACATGCCCTATGGAACTCAACACTGCACTTAGGGCATCGAACACTTTCCGCTGGTGACATGAATTTTCCATAACCTCCACACTTAGCCATGGTATTCTATTGTTTAGTTTTGTTAGACAATGAAAATATTTTTTATATTTTATTTGCTGCGGGTACCGAATGTCGTTGACAGCGATCAGCTGTTACTTGTATATTTAAATGATGAAAAAGTGGCTATATTTTACAATATCCGTGGAAGATAACGTTTTATGACGCTATTATATGTTAGCACTGCACTATAATACGTTTTTTTTTTCACTTTTGTTCACTTCAAACTAATTAAACTCAAAAGAATAAAGGAGTACTGTTATAACCGTGCCGAGTTCGTTACGTCATCTCCTTGTGTATAAATATATATTTATAATAATTCTTGTTCCTCACATCTATTATTTATATTATATTTTTTTGCAACCGCCTTCAATTTTATCCCACTGCCTTAAGGTTGACTGGCAGAGAGTGCTTTTAGCATTAAGTCCGCCTTGTGTTCCTTTACTGTTTTGTAAGGTTGATTAAAGAATAGAATAAATAAATAAAGAAACGCCTGCACGCGGCAGGTCCCGGGCTCCGCGAGCGCTGGCTGCGCTGGCGCTCCAGCAGCGACGAGCAGCGGCGGCGGGCCGAGGTGCGCGGCGAGCTGGAGCGCCTGGGCAGCAGCCGGCCCGCGCTCACGTACGACGAGCTCGTCGCCGTGCGCGACAACCTGCGCCGTCGCGGCGTCGAAGTCGACAACGAGTACATCCGCGAGACCTGGAAGCCCGTCTATTTGAAGTAAGCCCTTAGTGTAACGCGTCTCTGTCTACGAGACCACTCGATTTATAATATACATAGATGTATAGACAGGGACAACGTCACATACATTGCTCTGATCCCAAAGTAGTACGCAATTTCATAACACAAGGGCTTCACGCGAGTTGATGCAGTAAACGCGGTTCTGCATTGACCTGTCTCAGAATCCAACCCGGGACCTCGGAAGAGTTGAGGTCACCATAAAAACTGCCAGGTCCGCCAAATGTCCACGTAGTTCGTCGCTATATACCCTCTTCCTACGACTTCATCAAATTTAGTAATTGTTTAGTCTTGGTTACATAAAAATAATTTTATAAAGAGACATTGAGAGAATTCTCTGAAAAATATGTTTTTTATCTAGCAGGCCTAAAGAATTATTATAAAACAACTTATATAGGCGGTGTATAATTTTCTAAACGTAATTATAACAAACGTTTGACAAGAAAGTGGAAGGTTATGATTTACATAATGTAATGCTTTAGTACTATACTAAAGCAATAGCTTATGTCGAACATGAAATATTACAATAAAAGAACATACAATTATGGTATTAGAAGATAATATGTGCAATTGATATAGAGTTTTTTAATAAACAAAAGCTAATGTACATTAATTTCTAAAAAAAAATCAAAATAATGAAATATAATGTGACGTAGTACCACAGGGGAATATATTGAGTGCTATTCTTTTAAAATAAAACGATTTTCGGATTTTATCGCGTTTTTTTAATTAGTTTTTACAATCTATTTTTATTTCCCGACGTTTCGGATGCTTTACAGCATCCGTGGTCACCCCGTGACCACGGATGCTGACCGTCCGAAAATCGTTTTATTATAAAATTGTAATCATTATGAGTCCTATTCTTTTTATTATCTCTTAATTCACTTACCGATGGCAACATCGCCCCATGATACTTTTTGCTTCTTGATTAATCTACCTCATACTATCATGTCTATTAGATAAATACTTATAATAACATGGTTATGGAGCCTTAATACGACTCTCGTCTTATCCTGTCGGTCTATCATTACTTATTGTTTAGCTTAACTAATAAATTTAGTTTTGTGGGTAGAAATAATTAGAATAAACATCAATAATAATTTGATTAAATTAACTCACAAATACAATAGTTTACCGAATAACAGATTTTTTTAAAGTATAAACTGCACACACACTTTTGAGTAGAAGTATAAAGTAAATTTAATATTACAACCGATATTTTAATTTTCTCTTTATTTAAACTCATTTGAATCTCTTTCTACTTTTATTTATCCCATTCTTCGATTTCTAGTTCTTCTTCTCACTTCAAAACTTACCATTTAATTCGCTCTTTATCGATGCTACATATATTGGTCCTAATTTCTATTGTCTTTTTATATAGAATGTCCACGATTAAAAACCTAGTTGTCTAGTATTAAGTAGTTAAAATAGAGTTATCTTTGAAACTTCGAAGAAATTATCTTTATCTTAATGTTGACATTCAAGATACATACATACATAACGTCCAGTTAAAGTCCATTGCTGGACATAGGCGTGGCGATTATGGCATTTGTCATAATCGCCACGCTTGGCAAGCAGATTGGCGATCGCACTACCAGACTACTCGCAATCTCAGAAGCTGCAGCCTATCTTCGATCCGATTACTTGGTCTGACATATTTAGGAAATGGTTATCCTGCCATCTATTGGTAGTCATAACAATATTCATGGCTCTTTCCCTTAGTCGCCTCTTAGGACACCCACGGGAAGAAAGGGAGTGGTAAAATTCTTACGTCGTTACCGCACGGAAGACATTCAAGATGTCAATCCAATATACTAATATTATTTTCAGAAATTTCCTAGAGCGAGCGCAGACGAGAGCGCGTGACTGCAAAAAGAGTTTCTACCTATACAGTCAGCAAAATGGAACTGGGGTAAGCGCAGCAAATTTAGTGTATGTTTATTATAATACGCTTTACGTTAAATGTATGCGGTATGTAAGCAATCAAGCCTTGCGTACTTATTCGTCGTCACTATGTACATATAAAACAGCATCGTAAAGAAAAAAGGCCGCAAAACTCGAAAAGTAGTCCATGGATTTACGTAGTTTTAAAAGATTGTCGCATTTATTTTTTTTTTACAGTTTTTGGAGAACATAAGTATCTAAATAAATATCTTCACGCCATTCCCAATACAGGGGTAGATAAATAAGACCTTTCGACCCACCTTCCACCGAAGACATTATTTGTTGGGACCAAGTGTCGTACACAAATTATTTGAAAAACCCTTTCATTATGTTGTAGTAGCCTCATTCTTAGATATCACCTTATTTGCCAATGAATTGTTGAATCGCGAATCGTTGAATTTTTTGCGAAAAGGATATAAAAAAACATTTAGAAAGATGTTAAAATCTAGTCTATTCAGGTGACAGTAGTCTATGAATCTGAACAAATCGTGCTGGAGAAGTGCGTCAATATTATTGTTAGCAGTTCTAAAGATTTCCATAGAATTGATATAGGAAATATTGGAACATTTTAAGATGTTACTTATGTATAAGATGAACAATAAAGGTCCCAAAAGGGAGCCTTGGAGAACTCCATATGGGACACATCTCTAAGAGAACATGTAACAATTTAGGACTTCTGCTTGTGTACCATTCTCGACATAAGACGAGAACCAGAGGTACAGACTGCCCTAATTCCATAAATTCTTATTTTGCTGAGTTTTAATGCGTAATCTATGGGGTCAAATGCCTTGGTGATGATGAGATTATAACCTAGAATGTGTTTCAAACTTACTATGGAATCTGCTCCTCGACTTGATGAAACCGATGTATTTTACGATCTGTACATATTTTGCAGCTAATGCATATCGGAAAAACACGTTTTGTCGTCGTTGGTTTTGTACCTTTTATCGGATCGGCCGATCGATTTGGCTCGGTCATTAATAAACAAAAGCTGTATTTTCCGGTTGAATACGAAGCAAAAACACGTTGGTCTTTTTTGGTTCTGCACTACTTAGCCGATTGGGCGATCGTTGCCACGTGGCCATTAATAAACGAAAGCCGTACTTCCGATTGAATGCTAAGGCAGCACGTGTCGTGCCCGCAGAAGGAGTGCTGCGAGGTGGTGATGTTCTGGCGCGTGCAGGCGACGCTGCGCACGACGGCCAACGCGCTGCGGCAGCAGATCGGCAACCGCGAGGCCGCGCGCCTGGACCGCGAGCTGCGCGAGGTGCTGGACGAGGTGAGTGCTGCCCGTGCTGCCCGTGCTGCCGACTGCTGCCGCCTGCTGCCCGTGCTGCCGCCTGCTGCCCGTGCTGCCCGTGCTGCCGACTGCTGCCGAGTGCCGCCGAGTGCCGCCGAGTGCCGCCGAGTGCCGCCGAGTGCCGCCGAGTGCTGCCGACTGCTGCCGAATGCCGCCGAGTGCTGCCGACTGCTGCCGAGTGCCGCCGAGTGCTGCCGAGTGCCGCCGAGTGCCGCCGAGTGCCGCCGAGTGCTGCCGACTGCTGCCGAGTGCTGCCGACTGCTGCCGAGTGCCGCCGAGTGCTGCCGAGTGCTGCCGAGTGCCGCCGAGTGCTGCCGAGTGCCGCCGAGTGCTGCCGACTGCTGCCGAATGCCGCCGAGTGCCGCCGAGTGCTGCCGAGTGCCGCCGAGTGCTGCCGACTGCTGCCGAGTGCTGCAGCTGCTGCAGCTGCTGCAGCAAACATTCTTGTTTCCTGTGTCCTCTTGTAAGAGACACCGATCCCGTAATTAACTGCAGAACCTAGAATAAGAACATATAAAATAGTAGTAATACCAATGTAACACATTTCCATCGTTCCAGATGGCAGCTGATCCAGAGCTCAAGAAGAAACTTTTGTCGGGTAGGAGAGTGGAGCTCGCTGAAGAGCTAAGTGAGTACTAAACTGCGCTGATAGTTATATGATGTAGCACAGTGGCCAATATCAAATGTATTAATTCCTTATATCCCCTTTTTAAGGCGGTCTTAATGCCTGAGGGCATTCTCTCCCAGTCCACCTTTAGGCTAAACAGAGATATACAAGTACGAAAAGGTGCAATGAAATAAAAGAAACCAGAAAAAACACATATATACATACATAGTATTTTTAGTACTTTACATAAACATATATATATATATATATATATATATATATATATATATATATATATATATATATATATATATATATATATATATATATATATATATGTATATATATATATATATATATATATATATATATATATATATATATATATATATATATATAAAAATACATTTAAAAATAATAGTATATCAAAGTCAGACAATTGACAAGCCTCTCCCATAGAGAAGGATTTAACTCTCTAGATGTAGCCGAATCACCGCTGTGATTAATTTTGATATTTTTTAAGAAGGTTAATAAGTTATCCTTCCATCTGTTGATAGTTATGGTCATCTTTAATGATTTTCTGTTAAAAACATCTATGAGCAGGAATATGGTACGATTTGTATTGTCAGTTACTAATATGTCTCAAACAAGGTAAACATTTAAAAATTTGTCAATTATTGACTGTTAGTGAGCACATGAAGTATCTATCCAAGTAATGTAATATAAATTTTGTAGAATTAATATCGGTTGGCTTTTGGACAAACGCTGTCCCAAATAAGCTCCGGTGAAATGTGATGCGAATTGACTAAATGGCTGGACCTCTGACCACCCCAATATTAAAATAAATAATAATAAATATGTATGTTCACGCAATTCCCAATACAGGGGTAGACAGAGGTCTAGTCTAGACAATTAAGTCCCTTTGACCCACTTGCCACCGAAGATAATTTCGGGACAACGTGACAGGTGTTTTGAGCCCGTCACCGTCTTTATATCCTAGCCAACGAAATAATTCTTAAAAAAATATGTACAGTTTTTGAAAAACCCATTGGTACTAGACTCTCTAGACTCGAAATTCCGACCATCTAACCACTCGGCTATCGTGACTCATTAAATTTTTCTGTATTATTCTATTCCTCAGAGCGAGTGAGACAGGTGCAGGAGAAGCTAGAAGAATTTATAGAGGCCCTGAATAAAGAAAAATGAACCTTATATATTTATAGTTGATGAACTCATTTAGTTGTATACGTACCTACTATGTTGTATTATTTTTGTTATAATTTAACAGTTTGATCTAAGTTATATTTTTTAATAAAATAAAATGTTACGAACGTTTTCAGTTTTTTATTTTAAACATACATAAGTGGTGTTACCAGGCACAATATAAAAAAATTTAAATAAAGCTTAAATGTTATTACAGTAGATAAAGGATTTGTTACAATATATAGGTTTTTTAAATAATGTCAACCCATTCATATCAGTAATAATTCAATGTTACAATTTTAAAATTTTTAAAACATTTACAATAAAATTAATGTTACCGTTATTGTATAATGGTATCATTAATTTTCTGAATTAAAAAAAATTAAGCTAATATTTTTTAACACAATAAACACATAAAAAATGGTGTTCTAAGAATGCATGTGCATGCATGGTGTTGTAAGAATGTGTGTGTGTGTGTGTGTGTGTAACTTTAACAATTCTAAAAGTACATACTAAACTTCATAAAACCTATGTGAGATAGTACTCATTCTCTCATTTATCTTAATGCTTCTACGACTTAAGGATCGTACTTTGAATTAGAGTGGTTCCGTAATATTATAAATAGAACAAATAGCTGATAAATTGTTAATACGGTCCGGGTTTTATGAACTTTTACAGTAGGATCATGATATGGCATGAACGCAGCAACTTTCAATATGGTTGTTTACGTTCTTTCAAGTTATTGCTCTTAGTAGTTTCGCCCCAGGATGTTATACAATATATAGTTATAGACGATTTGAAGTTACGATAGCCGAGTGGTTGGGTGGTCGGAATTTCGAGTCAAGAGACCCGATGTCGATCCCATGTGGCAGGCTCGTACCAATGGGTTTTTCAAAAACTTATGTACGAACTATATCGTTGGCTTCGACATAAAGGCGGCGACGGGCTCACCACCCGTCACGTAGTCCCGAAAATATCTTCGGTGGAAGGTGGGTCAAAGGGACTTAATTGTTGTGCATAATAGACTGTTTTAAGATGTTTTGGTCGGCTACATGACTGAGATTTTTAAAAACAAAAATATTTTTTGTCTTGAATTTAGAGCATCTACATGCAGTTAAAAAATCAATGTATTGTGTATCACTACACCGAGATATTTCATAGTATCAGTATTTTGTATGATAGGGCAGTCGCATAGTGTATCGGTATCGAAACTTGAGTGGACGTGTAACGAATATGTGGGATTATTCTGTTTTTTAATAGAGAAAGTCATGTATTTAGTTTTGTCAATATATAGTGTTAATATAACAATATTAGTTAGTTAATATAGCGTTAATATTATAGTAACAGAGTCGAGACCATGTTGAGTTATTCATATAAACTAGAAACAGAGAAGGTCCAAGAATGCTTCCCTGGGGGATACCATATGTAATTTGAAACTCCTGGTTGATCCATTTCCTCATTTTTATTGGCTGGGTTCTGTTAGTGAGATACCTTCGGAACAACTGTAGAGGTATGACTAGAGGTCACTGGTAGAGGTGTACGTTAAGTGTGAAATATTAAAACCATATCAGTCATATATACTGATACAATTTGGGTGGAAAGGATTAAATTAGACTTCTAGCAAAAATCTATTTAATTAAAATTTTTTTTGAACATAAGTGTATAAAATCCATATAGAATTAGAGAGGCATATGAATGAATACTTTTTAAAGCTACTTCTTATAATTAAACATAAATTTTGCAACCATTTACTATGGTATATGTGTTTTTATATGTATTATAAATTTTAAGTACTTTGTTAACAAACACGCTTTTACAGACCAGCAAATACCTTGCTATTATACGCACATGCATAGAATTACACATTTTCGTTTTAAAGTCATCGTCGGATATCTTTTCCCATGTAAAGTTGTCCATGAAATTCTCTATGAAAGGCAAACATTGCTTGACAGATTTAAAAGAGAATGAAAGTGGGTTGAGATTGAATGAGTTTCTCGTCAAATGTTTTCTCTGTGTTGCGAGGAGATGGATATTGCCATGAGTGGAGCTTTTGTTAGAAAGGGAATGAAGATTAATGTAAAGAACACGAAATTTATCGTGTTTGAAAAAGCAGTGAATAAGTGAAAAAAGCAGTGACAGACTGCAATATCGTGATTGGAGACGAATAAATTGAACAGGTGAATGAGTTTGTGTATCTGGGTTCAGTTTACAAGATGGAAAGTGTGAGAGTGATATTGAAAGAAGAGTGAATCAGGAAACCTGGTGATGGAGCTTCGCACTCCTTTATGAGCAGTCGGAATGTTCGTTTAGCTTTGCATGAGGGGGTGTTGGTTCCGACACTCATGTACCGAAGTGAAAGTTGGGTATGCCAGAAGTAACATGAAAGCAGAGTAAATGCAATTGAGATGAGAGCGTTAAGAAGTATGACAGGAGTTAAGCTAAGTGACATGATAAGGAGCAGTGAGATAAGGAAACGTTGTGGTCTGAAAGAAGAATTAGTGACTAAAATTGAGAAAAGTTTGGCCAGGTTGAGGGAATGAATGAAGAACGATTGACGAAAAAGTGTATAAGGCGAGTGTGAATGAAAGTGTTGAAAGGGTTAGACCTAGGCGACCGTTTTGAAACCAAAGCAGAGACTTCCTGAAAAAAGGTCAGATCAAGAAAATCGAAGAGATAGCACTTTCATTATTCCCTCCATACATGAAGGGAATAATAAAAGTGGACGAAGCGAAACAAGTATGTAAGAATTGTAACAAGTGGAAAGAACTCTCTGCCTACGGGAAAGAGGCGTGATTGTT
Organism: Sericinus montela; assembly: GCA_029286605.1. Lineage (NCBI taxonomy): Eukaryota > Metazoa > Arthropoda > Insecta > Lepidoptera > Papilionidae > Sericinus > Sericinus montela. The sequence continues at coordinate 3,388,689 of JAGSMR010000036.1, forward strand.
TGTTTTATGTTATGTTTTTTCTGTCTACTCCAGCCTGGCGTGAAGATGATATATTACATTATTCACCATCTGGTAGGCAGCGGCGACGGGCTCACCACCTGTCACGTTGTCCCGAAAATATCTTCGGTGGAAGGTGGGTCAAAGGGACTTAATTGTCTAGACTTGACCTCTGTCTACCCCTGTATTGGGAATTGCGTGAAGATATTTATATTATTTTATTATTTACCATCTGGTAGGGGTTAGATCTAAGCCTTGCACATAAATGACGTACTCATACTGTGCATTTATGCAATAATTCTTTTTGAAACAACTTACAGCAGTATCATTAATTAGTATTTGTTGTAGTGTCTGTGTTGTTAGCGGGCTTTTGAACATAAATCACGTCCAACGCGCTTTGATACATTCCGGAGCACTGTTTGTACACTAAGCCATGTTTATAAATTAATAAGTTTACTAATACTACGCCACATATGTAAATCTATTATGCGTGTGTATGTAACTTGGTGACAAATTCCGATAGTTTCCAATAGTTTGTTGTGAAAATTTTTTCCACATGTAATGATCGATTAGCCAAACAGTCTGCTCAGAGCGAGATTTTATGCAATCGTCTTGGGTTTAATATTTTGCAGTTTCTCTACTCCACACATTCGCTCCGCTTCAATCGCCATGTCGCCGTCTGTATATTCAAGCCAACGATATAATTCGTACATAAGTTTTAGAAAAAACCCATTGGAACAAGTCTTGGGGATCGAACTCGGGTCTCTTGATTCGAATTCCGATCACCCAACACTCGGCTATCGTGACTATTCAGGCTAAGATGTTTCCAATATTACATAACCTGTAGAATCAGTTTCAGTTCGTATGTTATATATTTTCTATTTGTAATGTGTATCTTATGTGATTTCGTAAGTTCTAAAAATAAGTTGTTTTGTTACAGATTCAGAAGTATCATGCAATTTTGGACTTACAGAGATAACTCTGTAACATTAACAAAATTTTCTTAGCTATTAGATTATACAGGCATATTATTATAACGGCAATAATGGTAAATACCCAAGTACAATATTTTTGATAATACCGATCTCGTGTTGCGCGTTTCGCCTTCCGAGTTTATGTGTTCACATTAATGTATTCTCGGAAGCGAAGGTTGAAATGTTGGCGACAAACTTACCTGCCTTATATAAAAACAGATATAGTCTAGTCTAGTGAGCTTATTAAATTGTTACCTTTTATAATTTTTATTGGTTTCATAGAATTCACCTAATTCTAATCAGTCACACAATTTTACAGACTGGTTCAGCAGGGATGATATCCAGTATATCAATCAGGGATAATACGCATATAACTGAAACAAATTTACCTATGGGTGTAAATTAAATATTAGGGGAAGTTTCCAATCGAGATCGGACTATGGATTCAATTTAATCTAAGATCGTAGGATGGTTGGTGGATGGTATCGCAAGTATTAAAATTTATTATTTAATTTATTATTATTTTTTTTATTTAATTTATACTTGCGATATTTGTCACTGGTTGGTGACAAAAATCGCAAGAACAATGAATTTTAATTTATTATTTCTTTATGGTTTCTGCAATTAGTACATTACTTTTTAATAATTAAATATACTTAAAGGCTCTAAACCATTGTTGGTAGGCTGGTCCCAAAGGCCAGATAGGACTAAGTAGACGTGAGTAATCGGGCGAGGAGAATAAAACGAATTGTTTTCTTAATCGCTTGACTATATGTAACAACTCACTGAAATATAATCAATATCAGATTCAGAATAATTTATTACACAAAATAAACTACGACACCCTACCGAACACGTGGCGCACGTCCGAGTACCGACACGGCTTGATGTGTAATGACTATAACGTAGTGATTATATTCTCTTTGATGACCGCCGTCCACCCACTTGTCACTGTGGGTGTTTCGTCAGAGCTGATGTGACGTATCACAGTTGTCACTCTAAAATATTCGACGTAACTTCAAATACCATATGTATTGTATTAGTAACTATAAAAACAATCATGTAAAACAAGAAATGTCTTCGGGCCTATTCCAATCCAGGGGAGACAGATCTAGACAATTAAGTCCTTTCAACCCACCTTCTGCCGAAGACATTTTTTTGGGGACAAGGTAACAGGTGATGAGCCTGTCTTTATGTCCGAGGCAATTTTATAAATCATACATAAGTTTTTTGAAAAATTCATTGATATCTATTGGTCTATCACCTGGGCATCGAACTCTGGTCTCTTGACTGGAGTTCCGATCACCCAACCCCTCGGCGATATTGACAAATTCACATTTTAATTGTTATAAAAAAAATTACGTTAAGACTGACAGACGTCATGTTACTTTATATTTGACTACCTCTGTGGACGAGTGTCCTATACACTGATTTTGATATCGCCAGTTCGGGAATCTACGTACTATTCTCGGTCGGGTCAATGCAGAAAAATACTTTCTACATATTTTTCGGGTGTTTCTGGACACTTCTTTCCCTAACGTTTGTATTGAGGTGGTATATCTTGCATAAAGCTTGCAAATAACTTTTTTGATTTTTTTCTGCATTATACTTTCTTCTATTCGATAATATCATCGCAGGTAACGACTTATGCTTTCTTAGATTTGTTTGAGTTATGTATGCATTTCCGAGTGAAATACATTAATATAAAAAAGTTTTCTGTACGATACGATATTTTTTAAAAACATTCAACAAATATTAAACAAATACAGAACTCAGTTACTGCCCAACTATTGGTGAGCATTAATTGAGACGACACTTCCTTTTACAATAAACAGTCGGTTCTCGCACTAACATCGAAATCTAAGAAAGCTAACATGCAGACTTGGCTTACTGAATAAAGTAACATAAAGGAAACAAAGAATTAAATATTTTCGATTGACCGAATTCCAGCTGAACAAGGCCATCAATTACTGAATTATCAGCACCCAGATTTTAATCCCATATATATGGCATGCTCTGTATAAATTGGAAATGGAGTTTTACTATTTAGTAACACACCATTACAAATTTAAAATGGAGTGTTACTAAATAGCAACACTAAATAGTGCCCCTCCATTTCAAATTTCTAGAGCTAATTATGCAAAAAATTAAGCCTGAAAAAAGTCTAGATCTAGTCTAGACAATTAATACTTTTCGACCCACCTTCCACTGAAGATATTTTTCGCGACAACGTGACAGGTGGTGAGCCCGTCGCTGTATTAAGATGATATCGAAAGATGACGGATATACCTACTATTCCAAGGCCTTGGACAAAATCTCGCACTTCTTATTGATTGATAAACTTGGAGGATCTGGCATCCACTGTAATTTGCTTCGTTGGCTTAGATCTTCTTACCTTAGAGATCGTACTCAAGCAGTTACTGTAACGGGTTTTAGTTCAACTTTTTTCCTGTTACTACCGGCTTTCCCCAGGGATCCGTTCTTGGTCCATTATTGTTCAACATATTTTTGAATTATGTCATTAACTGCTGTTTTATATTTAGGTTATATATTTACATTCATAGGTTTTATATGCATATATTTAATATTAATGTCGTCTATAACCTGAAGTTGCAGGGGCCAAAGGCTCTTAAGTAGACTATTATACTACCTCTGATACGGAACGGTATCCTTAAACTACAGTTTTATCGGCCTACACATGGAAGACTCGATAAAACCAATGTGTTTTTCGAGAACCATATTTAATTGTATCATTTGTACATATTTTCTGAACACATTGGTCCACGTTGGTTTTGGTCCGTAAAGCTAGAAGAATTGACGGGCCCTGATTAAAGAAAAGTCCAAAAAAGAAATACTTATAGTGCATGAACTCATATAGTTGTATATATTGTATTATTTTTATTAATTTTACAGTTTGATCCAATTTATATTATATAATAAAATAAAATGCCACAAACGTTTTAAACTGTTTATTTCAAACATAAATAATATAACTGGTGTTACCCGTATACAAGGCACAGGAATTTAAAAAACTAACTATAAAAGCATTAACTGTTATAAAAATAGAGAAAAATTTAAAAGCAAATCTCTTAAAATTATGAAATATAATTTAACATTATAAGTTTTTAGACTTTAAACAATCAAATAAGCCATTATATATAAGTGGCACAAACTATGAAAGAATTTATAGTAGCAAAACTTATTTATCACAGAAAACACGTTATAAAATGAAAAGCCAATAAATTAAGGCACAATATCTTCCATTTATGAAGAATACGCTGTAAACTTGAAATATTTGAAGTGTATTTTAATATCGTTGTCTTGCATACTAAGACGGCGACATTATCTCTGCATCCACCGGTCACGTAGTCCCGATTATGATCCGGTGAACGGTTTGACTAGACTTCCAACGCCAATCAAATTATTATAAAATAAAAATACTTCAAATATTATTTACAAATCTGTATAAAATTAGAAAGGCTTATGACTTGATACTTCTTAAAGCTTAAAATTAAATACAAATACAAGATATTACAACAGCACAGTAAATATTATGAGTTATTAATACTTTGTTTAAAAAAAAAAGCAGAATGTGATTAGTAAAAAAATACTTTCGATAGACAGCCGGAGTACATGTCAGCGTACATAAAGAATTTCATCTCCTCATTCTTTGTCTCCTTCAGCGCTTTTAATATCGGACGTTCTGGATCCCTGTCTTGCCTGAACCGGTCCCGATGTATCACGTATTCTGCGACACGCAACGCCTCGGTGCTACCAACTTCTAACAACCCATCAACAATTCCCGTAATAAACCTGTTGGTACTCTCGTTGTACTCAAAATTTTCCAGTAGAAATTTCGTCAAACGCTCTTGGTATAGGCTTATTACCGACTTGAAATATTTGGAAACCAGTTCTCCGATCTCCAATCCGATATATTTACCGAGCGATTTGCCAACAACGGTCGAGCCCTCGTTCTGTTTAATTTTAACATCCGCAAACATCTCGGGGTGTAGTTTGAGACTCTGTTGGATAGCGTTGTGATATAACATTATCACATGTAGAGATACAAAGATATGGAAATAACCCTCCATTGGTAGTAATTTCCTAAGGTCAGTAACGACTCGTTCAAATACCGGCAAACATGAAACGAAATTTTTATCAAGAAATGCATTGTTGTATTTTAACGCTAACAGAAATTCTTTTAAATAGTCCTCGGTAGATTCTATGTTTTGTCTTAAAAGTGACGACAACCGGTCATAAAATGGTTCCCACACAATAGAGAGTCGTTCTTTCTGTTCGGAGTCGCTTTTACAGAGCAGCAAATACTTTGCTATTATACGCACATGCATAGAATTACATATTTTTATTTTATAGTCGTCGTCTGATATGTTTTCCCATGTAAAGTTGTCTAGGAAATTCTCAATCACTGCCTTCACGACATCGGTGTCCATTTCTGGGAAAAGATTTTCTAGTGTACAGAGAATGGGCATAGATTTCTTTTTTGATATCTTTTCAAACGTTTTGAACACGTCAGTCCAGTATTCCGTTTCTATATCTGTAGGAATATAACATGCTTCCTGGAGGGACTTTCTCAAATGTCGACGCTGTTCTACGGATAGATCGAGACTAGCTAAAGCCGGTCTCACCGCTCGCCACACTCCAGTCTCCACTTTGTCACAATTACGATGTCTTCTATAGTACGAAAGAGCAGCCCTTACGGCTACGGCCGGTTGCTTAGCCGCAACCAATCCAAACACTGCCGTAAGATCACCACCGCGCTCTGCGAGAAGCAGTGCCAACTTTCTAGTTCGCCGCCACTCGAGCGACTTCTGTAGATATTTTTCCACATTCATAGTTTTACAAATCATCACTCTATTTGCAATCGCTTTAACACCAACCGACTTCCAATCGATTTCATCGACGTCCAAAAACTGGCTGTGGTGGTAATTCGCTAGAATTGCGGATCCCAACTGCTTTTTAAGGCTACCTTTTGGTTCTTTGTTACATTCGTCTAGAATAGGGCGTAAGTCGGTCCGTAACAGTGCCAAGGGTCGAGCGAGACTCGGATGCAGCTCATCGGTCATAATTCCCTTTATTACTTTAAGGTAATTAGCAGATAATCCTTGATCTTCTCCGAAATAAAGCGCCAGTTTCCTTAGAAAGCCATCGTAATTGAAAGAGTGACTTTTTAGCGACTCTTCGAAATTTGTTGTAGACTTCAAAACGGACGCATCGTGTTGCAATGCGTTGAGATACGATGCGTTCGTTTTCATCAGGGCAAAGTTTTCGCGGAACAGTTCGCGTCTGGCGATACGTTCATTGTAGAGGCGTCGAAGGAAACACTCGGCTTCAGATGGTTCGCGTCGCACAGCCTCCACTAAAGCTTCGACCGCCCCAGGACAATCTTTTACACGCAACTTTAAAGCAGCTAATGCATCCAAAAGCAGCCCTAAGCGCTCTAGTGCAGCACTGGGTTCCGCCACAGCTGCAGTTAAAAGTAAAGCAGGTAGACGTTTTTTAATCAAAACTTTTTCACCTCCTCGTAATTTATATTCCGTGAAAGTAGAAAAATTACTCAGAAATGCGACACGCAGAGATTGGGGACATTCGTCGCCAGACAGCAAGATTCGTATTACTGAAGCGTGCATCCCTTCACGGCAAGTTATGGGCGAAGCGCCATCTATCCCTAAACCCCTGGCAAACTCACACAACAGAGCCCAAGCGGTGGCGGCGAGGCGCCAAACGCACGCTCGCACCACCAGACTACGTACAACGGTCGCTCGCAGGTTGCTGGATTCGTTGCTGTATCGCTCGACAAGAAAACGCAGTAATTTCTCTACTTGATCCATATTTTGACCGCATTTGCTGACTAATACGAGCATCATGTACTCCCGATTCTTCACGGAGCTCTCAGCCGCTAGCAGTTTCTGCAGCTCGAACATTGTCCGCTCGAAACTGAAAAATCGATAGCGATCAAATAGCTGATCGAGCAATGTTTTTCTACGCATAATGCTCCCGCACATCATGGCACATTTATAGGCTTCACAATCATCGGCAGATTTCATCATGTATTTCCTCTTCTTTAAATAACGTTTAAACGATGCTTTTTCCACGAACTCGTAGTTCTCGGGATCGTGCTTGTCGTCATCGAAAATAGTTTCCGAGTTTTCGCACTGTAAACGGGATGGCGGAGGATACGGCCAATCTTTGACTGTCGCGCCAATATCTTTATTAACAAACACTAGCTTTTTGAAAGCTGCCCTCTCTTCAACACTTATTCTTTTAATAAGTGGCTCTACATTTTTGTAAGAAAACCAATAGTTAAGGTATTCTGCTCTTGCTAGCTTCAGCACGAGGTCCTTTATTTCTTCATTATTAAGATGTTTAGCCAAAGTTTTGATATCTAAAATAGTAACCGTATAGAGTTCCGGCTTGTTCATAAATCTGTCCTTGTATTTCTTCATTATGTATTCAGTGGCTTGCGGACTTCGCAACCTATAAATATTTGAATATTTCTCTATTATATCCAAGTATAATTCGGTGTTAGTCTTAAAAATATATTTAAAGCAATTGATGTGCAACTTATCCTTCTTAATGTGCATCTTCAATGCGGAGGAATGTTTACTTAAATGTTCAAAGTACAACTTCAGTATGTTCGGACAGAATTCACAGAAAATCTTCAAGTGTTTTGGTTTTACTTTATCTATGATGCTCGGAAATTCTTCCATGATTAATTCAGAAGAACAGTGCCAGAGGAACTTTACACTCATATCATAATCATTTTTATAGTATTTGTAGAACTCAAGGCATCTCTGAGCGTCTCGTAAATTCAATTGCAACCAGTGCTTCATTTTGTTAACCGCTGGCGTAATCATTTGGGGGTACAAATCAGATTCTAAGTAATTGGGATTGATGATGCCTTGATACTCGGGTTCAAGGAGCCATAGACTCTTGAGGGCTCTGCTGACATATAGCATATCCTCTTGTTTGAGTGTATATAGGATAAAATCTACATTCCGATACCTTGATGCCAGATCAATTTTAAATAGTTTATCAACAGGAGATGACTCAGGCTGCTCTAAAATATGTTTTAGGGGTACATTTTTCCGATATGCATCAACAACCAAAGAATTTAGGTGACGATGTCTTTCGCCCAAGTTGTCACCACAGAGGGTTATAGGTAGTATGGTAGACATCTGCAAAGAATGATAACGTATTAAATGAGTATTAGAAATATGTGGAAATCTATCTCTATATAACATGTCACCGGAAAAACACACATCTTTATCATTAAGGGTTTAGGTTAGGTTCTCGCAATAAAACTTACGAATCTGCTGTTAATATAATAATAATAATGCGTTTATTTCTCCTCACATATTACAGACAATCTGCCTTATAACTATAATTAAATTTAGAACTATACGGGTACAATATTGTAGTCTCATATATGTGAGGAGCTGGTGTCTGAAGTAGGCACGGGAATGCCTGAATTACAGATCACCAGGGCCTCACCCCATGAATACAGTTTTTTTTTTTAACTTTTACAGTACCGTTGCAATCATCTGTTGTAAGTGTGTGTGTGTGTGTGTGTGTGTGATTATGTGTGAATGGATGCGTGTGGCATTGCAGACTAAGGGATAACGTATGTTACTAGGTTTATACTATTTAAGCAAGTTTTCTGTACAGTTATAGTCCAAAGTTTGTAGCCATTTCGTCATAACAGATTTACATTTAAATTTGGTCAGTGAATATATTGACAGAACTCTATTTACCTTATTATAAAGATGACAACTTTGATATGGGAAAAAATTTTTGGCTATACTTGTTTTAACTGTGGAACTAGTGCAAACTTTATAACTACGACGCAGGTTGCGAAATTTATCAGGTTCAAATTTTATTATAGAATGTTTCTTTACCACAGTGCATAGTATATAGAGTTGGCGCACCGTCAACACTTCCCATTTTTTGTACAGATCGGTTGTGGAATAAAAAAAAGGCAAGGATAAACTTAGCTTTAGAATTGCTCGCTGTGCTCTTTCAAGTCTTAGCAGGTGTGTTTTGGCTGCACCACCCCAAGAAGTGATGCAATATGTTAGCTGTGATTGGCAGAGTGCTAAATAGATCAATTTTAGTACCTTTCTATCTGCAATATGTCGGATATATTTAAATATTACCATAAGCTTTCGCGTTCTAGTAGCCAACAAATCAATGTGGTCTTGAAAGTTTAAATTTTTGTCAATCATTACGCCAAGATACTTAATTGCCGACCTGTTCTGAATTTTTGGACAATAACAGGTTCTTTCAGTTAAAAAGAGCAATAGTGGGATATTATATTAAGGAGGGATCCGGCTTTTCCGTTGATTTGATAGAAAGGCAATATACTTAGTTTGTCGACGTTTAATGTTAATGAGTTTTCATTTAACCAAATTAGGACAGAAGTCATGCCATTCTGTGCATTTTTTGAAATTCTTCCATGATTAATTCAGAAGAACAGTGCCAGAGGAACTTTACACTCATATCATAATCATTTTTATAGTATTTGTAGAACTCAAGGCATCTCTGAGCGTCTCGTAAATTCAATTGCAACCAGTGCTTCATTTTGTTAACCGCTGGCGTAATCATTTGGGGGTACAAATCAGATTCTAAGTAATTGGGATTGATGATGCCTTGATACTCGGGTTCAAGGAGCCATAGACTCTTGAGGGCTCTGCTGACATATAGCATATCCTCTTGTTTGAGTGTATATAGGATAAAATCTACATTCCGATACCTTGATGCCAGATCAATTTTAAATAGTTTATCAACAGGAGATGACTCAGGCTGCTCTAAAATATGTTTTAGGGGTACATTTTTCCGATATGCATCAACAACCAAAGAATTTAGGTGACGATGTCTTTCGCCCAAGTTGTCACCACAGAGGGTTATAGGTAGTATGGTAGACATCTGCAAAGAATGATAACGTATTAAATGAGTATTAGAAATATGTGGAAATCTATCTCTATATAACATGTCACCGGAAAAACACACATCTTTATCATTAAGGGTTTAGGTTAGGTTCTCGCAATAAAACTTACGAATCTGCTGTTAATATAATAATAATAATGCGTTTATTTCTCCTCACATATTACAGACAATCTGCCTTATAACTATAATTAAATTTAGAACTATACGGGTACAATATTGTAGTCTCATATATGTGAGGAGCTGGTGTCTGAAGTAGGCACGGGAATGCCTGAATTACAGATCACCAGGGCCTCACCCCATGAATACAGTTTTCTTTTTTAACTTTTACAGTACCGTTGCAATCATCTGTTGTGAGTGTGTGTGTGTGTGTGTGTGTGTGATTATGTGTGAATGGATGCGTGTGGCATTGCAGACTAAGGGATAACGTATGTTACTAGGTTTATACTATTTAAGCAAGTTTTCTGTACAGTTATAGTCCAAAGTTTGTAGCCATTTCGTCATAACAGATTTACATTTAAATTTGGTCAGTGAATATATTGACAGAACTCTATTTACCTTATTATAAAGATGACAACTTTGATATGGGAAAAAATTTTTGGCTATACTTGTTTTAACTGTGGAACTAGTGCAAACTTTATAACTACGACGCAGGTTGCGAAATTTATCAGGTTCAAATTTTATTATAGAATGTTTCTTTACCACAGTGCATAGTATATAGAGTTGGCGCACCGTCAACACTTCCCATTTTTTGTACAGATCGGTTGTGGAATAAAAAAAAGGCAAGGATAAACTTAGCTTTAGAATTGCTCGCTGTGCTCTTTCAAGTCTTAGCAGGTGTGTTTTGGCTGCACCACCCCAAGAAGTGATGCAATATGTTAGCTGTGATTGGCAGAGTGCTAAATAGATCAATTTTAGTACCTTTCTATCTGCAATATGTCGGATATATTTAAATATTACCATAAGCTTTCGCGTTCTAGTAGCCAGCAAATCAATGTGGTCTTGAAAGTTTAAATTTTTGTCAATCATTACGCCAAGATACTTAATTGCCGACCTGTTCTGAATTTTTGGACAATAACAGGTTCTTTCAGTTAAAAAAGAGCAATAGTGGGATATTATATTAAGGAGGGATCCGGCTTTTCCGTTGATTTGATAGAAGGCAATATACTTAGTTTTGTCGACGTTTAATGTTAATGAGTTTTCATTTAACCAAATTAGGACAGAAGTCATGCCATTCTGTGCATTTTTGAAGGCTTCTTCCCATGAATCTCCACTAAACAGTAATGATGTGTCATCGGCGAAAGCAATTAATTTCCCATCTGTTAGATCGATTTGACATAAGTCATTGATGTACACAAGGAATAGTGTGGGCCCAAGAATGCTCCCTTGTGGAACTCCCAGTAACACCGAAACCTCCTCACTAATAACTTGATCTATTTGTACGCACTGTTAATCTAGCAAGAAGTAGAGAACCTACAATGTGAGTACCGATCCTGCCCGCCCAAACGTTAATTAAAAATCGGTGCTGAAAGGAGGTCAATATGCGTGCAAACAAATGGGTGTTGTGTTGATGAAACATTCCAACACGAGTAAAGGAAACATTAAAAATATGTGCAAATAACGTTGTGCGGCCAGATTTCCAACAACCAACGACTGAACTTCAACCGTGGTGTTGACACCTGGTGGTGGTGTAATCACCTGGATAAGCAATAGGTGTTCACCGTCAGCACGAAGTGTTCGTCAAATGTACATATAGCTGATGTTAAAATAGGCCGCTGCTGCTCGAGTATTGCTATGGGAATTCTCGTTGAAGTAGTCAAAATTCTCATCTTGTAACCGACTACGTGTGCATAAGTTATCTCCTCTGGCGATTGCTGTGTTCGGTCGAAAAGATCCGTGCTTCCTAAGTCGCAGAGCAGTGGCTAACACGTGCTCCACTGCGGTCCACACTGCTACCATGCCTTTCATTGAATGTTCCGCAGGCTAATGCCTTATCACACTGCTAATATTTTCACAATTTCGGTGTCCTGGATATTGGTATACCGAAAAGATATCGCGTGCGGAAACTAGAGATTACTTGCGAGAACTTGGGAGGGAGGGAAGGGATTAGGCATCTTTAATACGGCTGGCATGTGACTAGTTTTAATTTGTTCATTTACTTCAAAACTTTTAATGCTGTTCAAAAGACAAAGCGCGCCGCTACTATTCTCAATACTAGCCCTGTATTCACCGTACACATTTTTTGGGACAACGTGACTGGTGGTGAACCCGTCGCCATCTTTTTCTCCAAGCCATCGATATAAATCGTACATAAGATTTGAAAAAAAAAACCCATTGGTACATGCCTTGGGGATCGAACTCGGGTCTCGTGATTTGAAATCCGATGACCGAACCACTCGGCTATCGTATCTTTAGTCCACCGTACTTTTGCTCACGGCTCTAACGGCATAACTTCTCTCTCTTTCTATTCTTTTTTAATTTTGCAATAAAGGGTGCCGAAGGAATATGTAACAATAGTCGATCGTTCATTTGGTGCCGATGTGTGCATGTATATAGGTATACTGATGCTTAAAGACCTCATTTATTGCACATTAAGTTCTTTTTTTGTATAAATATTTGTTTTAATTACGAGTAGTTTAATTTGAATTACGTTTATTATTGCAATTTTAAAAGCTTTATCTCCTAGACTTATAGTCAAATTTCGTTTTTTTTTAACAATTTTACAAAAGATGACTGTAATTTTATTTGTTTTTATTATATTTGAATAATAATTATAATTGAAATACAGATAGCAGGAATCGATTCAGTAGCTAATTTTAAAAAAGTACTTTGCAAATGTGTATATGTCATATAACACGTTGTATATTTAACTAGCATTTGCCCGCTACTTTGTACGTTGTGTCGTCGTCGAAATAGTTGTCCTTTTTTGTTTGCGCGTGGAAAGAAAAAAACTATTTTGTCTAACGCGTACTTATTAACTGCAGAGGAAAAATAAGAATTTTAGCGAAGGGGTTGAGTGAAAATTCTGATCCGCCTCGGAGTGCCGGGCGACTCGCCTTACTTCTACCCACGACTGGAGAACTGAGTGGGGAGTAGCAGTAGATGCGTTCTCTTGTGAGAAGTGCCTGCCTAAAGCGGACGGTATGGGTTATAGCGGTGATATCAGCATAAGACTCCCCCTCTGTATTATTATAAATATACATAAATATATATATATATATATATATATATATATATATATATATATATATATATATATATATATATATATATATATATATATATATATATATATATATATATATATATATATATATATATATATATATATATATATATATATATATATATATATATATATATATATATATATATATATATATATATATATATATATCTTGCCGGAGTGTCATAAAATGCGAATAAAGGAAAAACTTAAAAATATCACTGGCTATCAACAGATGGCAGGGAAACACCAGATATTCAGAAACAAATATTCAGACAAAAAAAACAGATTCGGAAGAATCTTGCAATTTTGAACTTTCTTACCTCCACAACATTGACAACATTTATGTGCTACTACAAGCTACAAGCATATTATTATAACATAAGATAACGGCAATAATGATAAATTCCAGATACAAGATTTTTTATTATACCAATCTTTTGTTCCTCGTACCGCGTTCCGCATTTATGTATTCTCGGAAACGTAGGTTGAAATGTTGGTGACAAACTTACCTGCCTAATGTAATAAACACGTACAGACGGTACGTGTGTGCTAGTATTCACAAAAAGAGTACGTTATAATAATTATATAGAATTAACCGCATTACAATCAGTCACATACGTTATAACCCCATCATAATCACTCCCAGTATATTATTTATTTATACACTTTATTGCACACAGCATAACAAATATATTATTATCTAAATATACTTTTAAAACGTTATATAAAGTGGTTGTTCTAAAGGCGGCTTAGGTATTATGGTGCTGTGGTATTACTCTTTGGTTACATGTTATCACTGACACATCCAGTAGAGATGTATCCAATATTAGAGATGCAGACATGGCATACATCGATTTATAAAAGTTATATTCTTATTCGATGAAGAATTTATGTATGTGGAATGGAACATGCAACTTATTTGTTGGCGGTTCTTTGGTGAGTGATGGAACAACAGTTCCTCAAAATATAATTTTCTCGAGTGTATAGAAACTGATTAAATTGCAAAAGATAAGGTTTACTTTTGTTTTTATTTAAGACTAAACAAGTATGACATATTTTAATCCATGAATGGCTTTTAGTTTTATACTTGCTTTTTTTGTCTCAAAAATTATTGTGTTAACTTTCAAAATAAAAAAAAATCATATATAAATACGAGATTTTTTTAATATACACCACATTAATAATTAGAAGAAATCGATGTATGGAATACATCGATATATTTTTTTATATTAAGATGCCACTGGGCGATACATTACATTGAAAAAAGTATCAATGTCGAGTGAGCTAATAATTCATTTTAAATTGAAAAAAAAGAAAATATTTTAAATTAAGTTTATTGGTACGTAATAAAATAAATAATTAAAGTAGTTATAAAATCAATATAATCCAGAAATCAAGAAAATTTGTCTGGTAGGAGAGTGAGCTTCACTGAAGAGCTAAGTGAGAACTAAATAAATATCTATTTATTTATCAAAATAAGAAACATGCTTTTCTTTATCGCTGTCAATTAAAACATTTTATACATCTACCAACATTAATAACATTATGCCGTATGGCGGAGGCACAAGAAAATCTGCTATCCCGTTTCATCCCGTGGGTATCGTAAAAGTCGATAGAGGGACTTATAAATATCAGGAGATTGGCAGCAGTAGCTTCCTGCATAGTAACAAAAAAAACTGCAGTTGCCAACCCACTCGCCATGCGTGGCATCTATGGCACCACCCCTCATGGTAACAAACGCAAAACAACGACCCCCAATCCCCGGCGGCCTCGCCAGTCCTGGCCGAGGTAGCAGCTATGGCAAAGGCGGGGCAGGGGGTGCTAAGAATCTCGGGCTGAGATCGCGCTGCCATCCCAAACGACTGGACCTGGCAACATACAACGCAGGCACACTGAGGACTAATGAGAAGATCTTGGAGTTGGAAGAAGAGGTGAGCAAGTTACACTGGAGCATTATAGAATTGTCGGGAGTCCGAAGACAGGGGGAAGACTCAATAATCCTCAACTCCGGTAACTTGTTCTATCACCGGGAGGGGCGACCATCTGTCCCAAAGAGGTGTCGGGTTTATCGTCCACAAGTCTCTCGTCAGCAACGTGATCAGAACCGAAGGTGTGTCGGGCAGGGTTGCGTACCTTATACTCAGAATTACCAAGCGGTATTCGCAGAAGGTTTTACAGCAATATGCACCAACCTCGGCTCACTCCGATGAAGAAGTGGAAGTATGAGGATATTTCTAGAGTCATACATTGCTTTAAAACCCACCTCACAGTGCTGATGGGAGACTTCAATGCAAGCATGAAAAAGCTCAAAGTTGCTCACAGAGCTATGTTGGGTGTTTCTCTGCGTGACAGAATCTGCAACGATGATATCCGTAGCAGAACTAGGGTAAACAACATAGCCATTAGGATTAGCACGCTGAAGTGGCAATGGGCCGGCCACATAGCTCGCAGAACGGACTACCATTAGGGAAGAAAAGTTTTCGAGTGGCAGCCTCGTTCTGGCAAGTACAGTGTGGCACGTCCTTGCACAACATTGTGGGAAGTCGATGGATGCAGGTGGCTCGGGATAGTTCTCTGTGGAAGTCTTTGAGGGAGGCCTATGTTCAGCAGTGGATTTTTGATAGGCTGTGAAGAAGAAGAAGAAGAAGAGAAGAAGACCAACATTAATAAACTATTGTATATATAAATCTATTATCTTCTATACATACCGTACATACATCATTTATTTGCTAATACATCATTTATTTGCTGACGAATCAAAAGACAACCAAATTCAAAAAAAATAATCAAAAACCTAATTTTGGCATAATGACAACGCGACATGGTATAATCGTCGCTCGGAAAGCGAATTTTGGATCGCCGTACCTTGCGCCTTAGACGTTGCTGCGTCACCGATTTGATATATTCTAGTAAGGTAATTTTTAGAAAGGGTTATCCCTCCATCTGTAGGTAGTCATTATCGTATATCATACTTTTTCATAAATAATCCACGGGAAGTGTTCACCGATCTTGTAACATCTATGTTTCAAACAAGGTAAACATTTAAAAATTTATCAATTATACAGTTTAATAAGATTTCATCGTGACTTTCCTGTGCCATCCGATTAACTTTTGTACAATTTGCGTCACAAACTAGGACAGATATTATCCGAAATAAGATCCGGTGTAAGAAGCTAGAAGAATTTATGGAGTCCCTCAATTAAGAAAAATACTCCTTATAAATGTATAGTGGATGAACTCATTTAGTTGTATATGTAATTATATTGCATTATTTTTGATATTAAATTAACAGTTTGATCTAAGATACATTTTAATAAAATAAAATGTTACAAAGTTATTAGACTTTTATTTAATATATCTTTCATAAAATAACTGGTGTTACCCTTATGCAAGGCACAAGCATATAAAAAAAACATTTTAAAAAAGCATAAACCGCTATCTCTACAGAGATTAAATTACTTACAAAATATAAGTTTTATAAAAATTTAAAGTCAATTAATTCCTTCAGAATATGGATTACAATTTTATGTGACAAGTTTTTAGTTTCAAACAGTCTAAATATGAAAATACTTATAGAACAATAAAAATACTTTGTTATCAAAAAAAAAACACAGTAGAAAATAGTCTTATAAAATTGGTAAGTCAATAGAAATTATTTTCCATTTATGAAAAAAAAATATTAGAACGCGGTAAGTTTGACATTTGAACCTTGACAGTGTATTTTGTTTTAGACACTAAGACGGCAACATTTCTCTGCCTGTCACGTTGTTCCGAATCAGCTCAGATAAACGTGGGTCGTAAATACGTAAAATTATACAGACCTCTGGCCATAGTCAAGTCTTACTGACTGATAAGATGATAAATACATAGAAAGTTTTTTAAACAACTTTATAACAATCCGTACAAAATTAGAGGCTTATGAATTAATACTTATTAAAGCTTACAGTTAAATACAAATATTGCAACCACAATAAATATGAAAAATCAATAATAATTTGTTAATAAAACATCAAAAGCAGAACGATTAGAAAAAGGTTAAAGTACTTCTGATAGACAGCCGGAGTACATGTCAGCGTACATAAAGAATTTCATCTCCTCATTCTTTGTCTCCTTCAACGCTTTTAAGATCTGAAGCTCTGGATCCCTGTCTTGCCTGAACCGATCCTGATGCATTACGTATTCCGCAACACGCAACGCCTCGGTGCTGCCGACTTCTAACAACCCATCAACAATTGCAGTTATAAACCTGTTTCTACTCTCGTTATACTGAAAATTTTCCCTTAAAAATGTCATCAAATGCTCTTGGTATAGGCTTATTACCGACTTGAAATATTTTGAAACGAGTTCTCCAATCTCCAATCCGATATATTTACCGAGTATTTTACCAACAATAGTCGAGCCCTCGTTCTGTTTAAATTTAACATCCACAAACATCTCAGGGTGTAGTTTGAGACTCTGTTGGATAGCGTTGTGATATAACATTATCGCATGTATTGATACGAAAATATGGAAATAACCCTCCATTGGTAGTAATTTCCTAAGGTCAGTAACGATTCGTTCAAATATTGGCAAACATGAAACTAGATTCTTATCTAAGAATGCTTTATTGTATTTCAAAGCTAACAGAAACTCATTTAAATAGTCCTCGGTAGATTCTATGTTTTCTCTTAAAAGTGACGACAAACGATTATAAAATGGTTCCCACACAACAGAGAGTCGCTCTTTCTGTTGGGACTCGCTTTTACAGAGCAGCAAGTGTTTCGCTATTATACGCACATGCATAGAGTTGCACATTTTCATTTTGTAGCCATCTTCCGATATCTTATCCCATGTAAAGTTGTCTAGGAAATTCTCAATCACTGCCTTCATAACATCCGTATTGACTTCTGGCAAAAGATTTTCTAATGTACAGAGAATGGGCATAGATTTCTTTTTTGATATCTTTTCAAATGTTTTAAACACGTCAGTCCAGTATTCCGTTTCTATATCTGTAGGAATATAACATGCTTCCTGGAGGGACTTTCTCAAATGTCGACGCTGTTCTACGGATAGATCGAGACTAGCTAAAGCCGGTCTCACCGCTCGCCACACTCCAGTCTCCACTTTGTCACAATTACGATGTCTTCTATAGTACGAAAGAGCAGCCCTTACCGCTACGGCCGGTTGCTTAGCCGCAACCAATCCAAACACTGCCGTAATATCACCACCGCGCTCTGCCAGAAGCAGTGCCAACTTTCTAGTTCGCCGCCACTCGAGCGACTTCTGTTGATATTTTTCCACATTCACAGTTTTACAAATCATCACTCTATTGGCAATCGCTTTCACACCAATCGACTTCCAATCGATTTCATCAACGTCCAAAAACTGGCTGTGGTGATAATTCGCTAGAATTGCAGACCCCAACTGCTTTTTAAGGCTACCTTTTAGTTCTTTGTTACATTCGTCTAGAATTGGACGTAAGTCGGTTCGTAACAGTGCCAAGGGTCGAGCGAGACACGGATGCGGCTCATTGGTGATAATTCCCTTTATAATTTTAAGATAAGTAGAAGATAATCCTTGATCTTCTCCGAAATAAAGCGCCAGTTTCCTTAGAAAGCCATCGTAATTGAAGGAGTGATTTTTAAGCGACTCTTCGAAATTTGTTGTAGACTTCAAAACGGTCGCATCGTGTCGCAATGCGTTGAGATACGATGCGTTCGTTTTCATCAGGGCAAAGTTTTCGCGGAACAGTTCGCGTCTGGCGATACGTTCATTGTAGAGGCGTCGAAGGAAACACTCGGCTTCAGATGGTTCGCGTCGCACAGCCTTCACTAAAGCTTCGACCGCTCCAGGACAATCTTTCACACGCAACTTTAAAGCAGCTAATGCATCCAACAGCAGCCCTAAGCGCTCTAGTGCAGCACTGGGTTCCGCCACAGCTGCAGTTAAAAGTAAAGCAGGTAGACGTTTTTTAATCAAAACTTTTTCACCTCCTCGTAATTTATATTCTGTGAAAGTAGAAAAATTACTCAGAAAAGCGACACGCAGAGATTGGGGACATTCGTCGCCAGACAGCAAGATTCGTATTACTGAAGCGTGCATCCCTTCACAGCAAGTTATGGGCGAAGCGCCATCTATCCCTAAACCCCTGGCAAATTCACACAACAGAGCCCAAGCGGTGGCGGCGAGGCGCCACACGCACGCTCGCACCACCAGACTACGTACAACGGTCGCTCGCAGGTTGCTGGATTCGTTGCTGTATCGCTCGACAAGTAAACGCAGTAATTTCTCTACTTGATCCATATTTTGACCGCATTTGCTGACTAATACGAGCATCATGTACTCTCGATTCTTCACGGAGCTCTCAGCTGCTAGCAGTTTCTGCAGCTCGAACATTGTCCGCTCGAAACTGAAAAATCGATAGCGATCAAACAGCTGATCGAGCAAAGTTTTTCCCCGCATAATGCTCTCACATACAATGGGACAATCATCGTAAAAATCTTCAGATGCTGCCATGTATTTTCTCTTTTTTATTGCACGTTTAAACTTTGGGTTTTCCAGGAACTCGTAGTCTTTGGGATTGTGCTTGACGTCATCGAAAATGGTTTCAGAGTTTTCGCTCTGTAGACCGGATGGCGGAGGGTACGGCCAATCTTTGACTGTCGCGCCAATATCTTTAGTAACGAACACTAGCTTTTTGAAAGCTGCCCTCTCTTTGACACTTATTCTTTTTATAAGTGGCTCTACATTTTTGTAAGAAAACCAATAGTTAAGGTATTCTGCTCTTGCTAACTTCAGCACGAGGTCCTTTATTTCTTCATTACTTAGATGTTTAGCCAAAGTTTTGATATCTAAAATAGTAACCGTATACAGTTCCGGCTTGTTCATAAATCTGTCCTTGTGTGTTTTATTATGTATTCAGTGGCTTGCGGACTAAGCATACGAAACCTATAAATATCTGAATATTTCTCGATTATATCCAAATATAAGTCTGTGTTTGTTTTAAAAATACATTTAAAGCAATTAAAGTATACCTGATCCTTGTTAATGTACATCTTCAATGCGGCGGAATTTTTACTTAAATTTTCAAAGTACAACTTCAATATGTTCGGGCAGAATTCACAGAAAATCTTCAAGTGTTTTGGCGTTACTTTATGTATGATTCCCGGAAATTCTTCCATGATGAATTCAGAAGAACAGTGCCAGAGAAACTTTACACTCATATCATAATCATTCTTGTAGTATTTATAGAACTCAAGGCATCTCAGAGGATCTCGTAAATTCAATTGTAACCAGTGCTTCATTTTGTTGACCGCTGGCGTAATCATTTGGGGGTACAAATTAGATTCTAAGTAATCAGGATTGATGATACCCTGATATTCTGGTTCTAAGAGCCATAGATATTTGAAGGCTCTACTGACACATAGCATATCCTCTTGTTTAAGTGTGTATAGGATGAAATCTACATTCCGATACCTTGAAGCTAGGTCAACTTTAAAGAGTTTATCAACAAGAGATATTTCAGGCTGCTCTAAAATAAGATTCAGGGGTGCATTTTTTTGATATGCGTCATCAACCAAAGAATTCAGTTGACGATGTCTTTGGCCCAGGTTGTCACCACAGAGTTTTATAGGTAGTATGGCAGACATCTGTAAAGAATTATAACAAATTAAATTAATATTAGAAATATATAGAAATCTATCTCTATACCAACATGTCACCGGAAAAAAAACATCGTTATACCTACATACCAAAAGGATATTTAAATTATAACCATGAAACATGCAATGAAACCGTAGTGTTCTAAATTCTGTATATTTCATGAATAAGTTGAAATCATTCCGGACGAAAACCACCACCCACTACAAATCTAGTTTGGTAGTTGGCACCCAGCGGCTAGTTGCCGCACTGCCTGTGATAGTTTAGATTAGAGTAGAGGTTAGAAGGTAAAACGTGTCGGACTGACCTAGACATTGTATCATTCTAAGTACGTTCATCATTATTTAGTACCTTAAAATTTCATCACACTGGATTATCATTTTTTATTTATTTGTGTATAACAGAGCAGAAGTCTCAGAAGCGTTTTTTTGAAAGAATATTAACGCCGTCGCCCTGTAACAAGGTTTCAGCAGTACTGTTCTTTCCGCAATCCATTGCACAGAATTGATTTATCTTTGCACTTATTTATTTAAAACTTTACCGATGTAAATTACAAACACGTTTTTTAAAAACAAAATGATAATTGTACTCCTACTGAGTACATGTTACACATACCGATGCTACCACTCTAGAGTGACAAACCTTAGCGAGGTGTCTAATTTATACACTAACCGTGTAACGTACGGCTCCTCACAACTTCTCTTTATTTTTTTATTATTTTGCGATTGATTTCCACATTTGTATTGGAATACTGGCGCATAAAGACTTTATTTACTGCTCTTAAGGTTCTTTTTCCTTTAAATTAATTTAATTTACTTTATGTTTATTATAATACAAGTGGTGACTGTATTTACTTCGTTTTAATTATTTTTGAATTATAATTTAGTTATTATCAAATTATAGAGGAATCGGTTCAGTAGCTGATTCTCAACAAAGCTTAGATTTGTATTTATTCAGTTATACGTTCTACGTGTATATATTACACGTACAACTGTCGGGATAATATATATATATATATATATATATATATATATATATATATATATATATATATATATATATATATATATATATATATATATATATATATATATATATATATATATATATATATATATATATATATATATATATATATATATATAATCAGCCATAGCGATTTTGGACTATTGAGTGCGTTGTTTGTGTGCTCGCAGGTGAGTGACTTAACCGAATTTTGCGCTAAAAGTGCGAGCACATGGTGCGCAAATCAGCATGCAACGTGTAACTGAATAACTGCAAATCTTCGAACTAGCATACGCCCGATACTTCTTACTCGTCGAAGTAGGTAAATTTCTATCCTTTTTTGTTTGCTTGTGCAATGAAGCTGATATATTCATAAACATTGACTTTCCACGTATTTATTGCTTGTAGAGGAATATTAGGGAGGAATTTTGAAGAATTAACTATATAAATTTGCTACGTTTGTCCTTAAATTTGTAGGACGACTATACCGAGGCAACATCACGGCTTTGCAGGATGCAGATATGACAAGGATGAGGTAGCCGCTTTTGGGCTTGGTCAGCCTACTTCAGACGTCGTTAACTAAAACGCCGTGGACTGCAAAGTGTGCACGCCGTAGCCGTTACACGCTTTACCTTGGCCACCACATACGAGATGGAGATGTAGAGGAGGAGACCTACGTTTTACAATTGTTATAAGGACCTGCTGAAGAATAACAATGGGCCTCTCTCACCACACCGCCACCATCTTAAACATGATTTGGGGTGGAGAAAATTTTCTGCTCCGCCGTGGAGTGCCGGGCGACACGCGTTTCTACAACCCACGGCTGTAAGACTGAGTGTTGGACTCGGGCGTCTCCAATGTGGGACTGGGAATTGAGAAGGTAGGCGCAAAATTTTTCATGAGGGAGTAGCAAAGGATGTATTCTCTTCTGAGGAGTGCCTGCCTAATGCGGGCAGTGCGGGTTATAGTGGTATATCGGCGTAAGAATATTGCCTCTTACCTCTCTTTCTTCTAAATATATCACACTCTATCTTACCGAAGTGTTATAAAAGGCGAATAAAAGAAAAGCCTGAAAAATGTCACTGGTTACTGACAAACGGCAGAGGAAACACCAAACCAAAATTCAACAAGCAGTAATGGGCAACAACAAGACGCTTTGACAAACGAGGCGATTATGGCAAACACTTCAATTTCCATTTGTGAATCAATATCATTTATGAATATTACAAATAATAAAGGACCAAGTAAAGATCCTTGGTTAACTCCAGAAAAGACTGTTACTCAAGATGATTAAATGCCGTTCAACACCACTGACTGCGACGTATTTTTTACATAATACCCATCTCAAGCGTAAAAATTTGGTATACATTCTGCTAGTCACAAATTTGTTTACAATTACTATGTTGGTAATACAAGATCAACCGCTGATGAAGCCACGCTATAGTATTAAATAAAGTTTAACATTTGCTAAGAGCTGATTATATTCTACGCGTTCAAAAACTTTAGTTAATAGGCATAACTTTGAAATAGGCCTAAGTTTCAATTACACTTTTTGAGCCTTATTTATAAATTGGTGTGATAAAAGCCAACTTTCATATAGAAGGCATCAACCCTTGTCCTGAACAATGCTTAAATAACATGGTTACTGGAATACTCAACTCAGAGACACAGTTAGATATAAACATTGCAGGAAAGGTGTCAATATCAGCTCATTTGTTGTGCTTAATCTAAGTATTCTAGATGTCAACTAATGGAGATGTGATTTTTTTTGTTTGAGCAACACAGTGACTATTAATATTACTAATATCAAGTACAATACCGGTGTTTTTTCGATATGAGTAAGGCTTTCTATTTTGTAGAACACGATCTGCTGCTAAATAAAATTGAAAACTATGGGGTTGGAGTAATTGCACATGAATGGGTAAAATCTTACATATTTAACAGAAAGCAATATGTACAAATAACTAGAACTAATGAATACGGAGGTCAAGTCACTTATAGCTCGAATTTAAAAAAAAATTCTAAAGGTTTAAAAATTCTAAAAAAATTCTCAGGGCACTATCCTCGGACCCCTATTTTTTATTTATATATTAATGATCGACCATTAGCAATCAATCAGCAATGCATCCGATGCCGATGACATATCAGTATAGCAGATGAAAAGAAACCTTCAGAGTATGAACATCTAGTTAATTATACAGTAATATCAACTATAAAATGGTTAGAAAATAATAATTTATGTCCACACTTACTTAAAACTAAATATATTACATTCTTCACAAATCGGGCAAATATTCCAAAAAGTTATGAACCATAACCAATCAATTGAAAATGTTACAGTAGTAAAATTTCTTGGCTTAACTTTAGACCAACACTGTAGTTGGAAAACACATATAAGATTTATGTGCGACAAATTAAATAAGTTTGTTTATGCGCTTAGGCGACTGAGAAACTTAGTTAATAAAGAAGCAGCGATGTTAGCGTATCATGCCTTTGTGGGATCTATCTTACGTTATGAAATTTTAATCTGGGGAAATTCCACAAATTTCAATAGGGCTTTTGTAATACAGAAAACATGTCTTAGAGCAATCTGTGAGTGTGGCCCTCTTGAATCTTGTAGACCAATTTTCAAAGAGCTAAAAATTCTTACATTGTATTCTTTATATATTTATGAAATCGGAACATTCGTAAAAAATATCCTCAATTGTTCCTTAGATGTACTGATGCAAATGAAAGATTTCCACATCGAGACATAACCAGGTTAACTAGGTGCAAAACATCTTTATTTCAGAAAAATTGTTATTTTATGATATATAATAAAATTAAGATATATAATAAAATTCCAAGTGAAATTTGGGAACTTACTCTTAAAACTTTCAGAGTAGATTGAATCAATGGCTCATTAAAAATTGTTTCTATTCATTAGATGAATTTTTTTGCTTTAAGCAGAAATAAGTAGTTTCTTTTTTGGTAAATCTGCATAATTAATATTTGTACCTTATTTTTCAATTGTATTAATTTTTGTTCTTTTTTTGTCATTACTTATATATACCACTACGGAATATGTCATAATTGTATTAGCTTCATATTTTAGTGATCTTGTGTAATATATGAAACCATATTTTAAGAAATATTGCCTGACCTGGAGACTGTTACTACCAAATATAGGACGACTTTAGATAATATCATTAGTGTATAACTTTTCTTGACAATAATCTATATATTACTAATGTTTAGTAAAATTCTATCCTTTAAAATCTATAATTAAGTATTTTAAATTCGATTTCTAATGTATTTGCATGCCGACATAGCGAAATATGATTGACATATATATATAGTTTTAACATCTGTAATTACCATATTTCCTGCAAATAAATAAATAAATAGAATTATCGTTAAAACGCTTTTGTAAAATATGACAAGAGCTTACATATTTCTGTACAGTTACTACCTTAGTGATTACCAAACATCATAGTTGCAGAATACCAGGTTATTTTTTAACATACAACCAAAACAATGTTAGTTATGAATACCACTACCATCCACCACCAACCGAACAAGTTTCTTTGCACTATCCCTAAGTAAATGAAACACATATTCATTTTGTTTATCTGTATATTTGATTTTTTTCATGAATTTTTCTTAAATAATTTTAACTAATGCAAAGTTTCTAGAGGCAGCTAACTGTTGCTTAAAACATGGTACAAACTGCTGTTTAAGCTGAACAATGAACAATAGCTGAATAATGCTGCTATAAAATTGTTCCTCCGAATTTTAGACCATGTGATTCAAATACATTATGCCAGTTGAAGCCAGTTCATTAATTACGGATTTCATAATGCCCTATACCACACTACCATAACAGTTTGCTTAATTTTGATTAAGATTTATTTATTATTTCTTCTGATCATGCGACATGGTAAGGTATTAAATTATTTCAAAGTTCCATAACATGATCTACCATCTATTGGCATACAAATATAAACACAAGTTGAATAGAAAAAAAAATAAAATTAATTTCTATAATTTATTCTTAATAATAAGAAAAAAAAAGTTTAGAAATTATGCTATATTATTTATGAGTGTTATACCTTATATCCATGTGGTAACGGTGTAAGAATATTATCACTGCCTTTCTTCCCTAAGATGTCATAAGAGGCAACTAAGGAAAACAGCCTTGAATATTGTTATGGCAACCGATAGATGGAGGGATAACCATCTCTAAAAATATCAGACCAAAATTATGAGACCGAAGATGGGCTGAGATTGCCAATCCGCTTGCCAAATGTGGCGATTATGGCAAATGTTACCTATGGGAGAGGCCTATGTCTTGCAGTGGACTTTAACAGACCACTATGTATGTATGTTATGTATACCTTATCTGTCAGTAGCCTAGGTTTTTTTTATAAAAAAGGGAGGCAAACAAACAGGTAGCTCACATGATGGTAAGTGATTACCGCCAGACCATACCATACCACCAGAGGAATAGCAGATGCGTTGCCAGCCTTTGAGAAAGGCATAGGCTCTTTTCTTAAAGGTCTCTAAATCATATCGGCCTGGAAAAACTGCTGATGGCAGAACATTCCATAAAGTGCGAGAAAATTCCGCGAAAAACGCACTGTGGTGGAATGCCAAGCATCAAGATGGTGGTGATGGAATTTTTGACTATGCCATAAGATATGATGGTTAGATTAGGTGGAAGGCATGTACCAACAGGTTTTTTCAAAACTTTATGTATTATGCTTCAACATAGAGATGCTCATGGGCTTACCACCTGTCACATTTTCTTAAAAGTATTTTCAGTGAAAGGTGGGTGAAACAACTTAATTGTCTAGACCTCTGTATTCCCCTGTATTGGGAAAGGCGTCAAGACATCTTTTTTTATCACATTTTATATAGGCTAAGATATTCCCAATATTACATCCCCTGCCCTAAAAGTTCACCTGATTGGTATCCCTCATGTTCAGTCTATTATATATTTATTTATTTATACTTTATTGTTACACCATATGGATAACAATGGGGGGACTTAATGCCTTTTGGCATTCTCTGCCAGTCAACCCAGGGCGAGGAGAAACATAGCAAATCGAGTAGGTGTATAAATATATCTATCTTCTTAATATATCTTCTGTTTACAATGTATGTTTTAATAGGAAGTTGTTTTGATACGGAAGTAGTGATTAGAAGTGATTAGGAAGTACCATGTAATTTTGGACTTTGTTATGTTCATGACACAGGTAAAAAATTTCAAGGTGTTAAAACCACAAGCATATTATTATAAGATAACATAACTACATTAATAATAATAGTTTAGAGTTAAAATAACGACATTAATAATAATAGTTTAGAGTCACGATGGCCGAGTGGTTGAGTGATTGGAATTCGGAGTCAAGAGACCTGAGTTTGATCCCCAGGTGGAAAGCTCTTAGCAATGGGTTTATTCAAAAAACTTATGTTCGATTTACATCGATGGCTTGGACATAAAGACGGCGAAGGGATCACCACTTATCATGTCCCGAAAATATCTTCGGTGGGAGGTGGTTCGACAGGACTGTCTGTCTAGAATTTCTGTAGTAATTCTGTAGAAATTCTCTATTGATAATCGAGTGAAAATATTTATTTATTATTTATTAACAATAGTAGTAAAAAACCTCGTACAATATTTTTGATGATACCGATCTTGTGTTCTTAATAGCGCTTTCTGCATTTTCATGTTAATCCTCGAAAGCGTAGGTTATAATGTTCGTGCAAAACTTACCCGCCTAATGTATAAACACTTATATTGTCTACTGAACTAATTTAATTATTACCTTTTAAAATTTCTATTTGTTTCGTAGAATTCATTTAATTCCAATCTGTCATATGTACACTCTGTCATTTCTCAGTATTAATTTTCAATTATATTTGTGTTATCTATGGTATTAATAATGTACTCTGTGTATGTCACTAACAGACCTAGTAGAGACTAGAGATGATATCATATTATATGAGGGAAGATTATACAGGATGGGCCATGAATTAGTTAACATTTGAAAAAATCGTATAAAAAAACCATTTAACATATTTTAGAAATCGTTTATTTACGAGAAAGCTAATTAGTTGTAATTAATTTTATAAAAATTATTTCGTCTAAATGACCACCGTTTCGGTTTTTGCACTCATCTAAGCGAGTCCTGAAATTTTCGAATACTTTTCTGCAAAGAGACCGCGAGATCGCCGACATCTCTTCGATGATTTTTTCTTTAAGTTGACGCAGTGTATTCGGTTTATCAATGTAGACACGACTCTTTAAATAACCCCATAAAAAGAAGTCTACTGGGGATAGATCTGGACTTCTGGGTGGCCATGGGATGTCACCCCGTCTGGATATCAGCTTTTCCGGAAACATGTCTTTGACCACCGGCAAGGATTCGTTCGATGTGTGACACGTGGCTCCATCTTGTTGAAACCATGTGTTACGATTATAGCCAGCAAATTCCAGTAGCAAGTAAGTTACATTTAAATGTTAACGCATTCTTGGCCCACCCTGTATTAAGTCGAACTGAGATCGGACTAACGATTCCATTTAATCGTAGAACGATTGTAAGACTTGTAGATATGAAGAATGAGTTAGGGGAAGTACACATATAGGGACAGACATTATAATTTTATTTTTTATTATTAAATATTATTTGAGTAAATACTTTTCACTTGGGTTCAAACGATGTTATATCTATAATTTGACGATGTGCTTATACAATTTAAATATAAATACAAAATTGGTTCCTTTTAATATGCCTAGTGAAAACATCGATACTAACCAGAGGTACGCCAAACCGTACTTTTTCCGAAGAGCTTAAATTGTTGTGAATAATCAAATATTGTTTTATGCCAGTTAAGTACAACCCCTCTCATGTTTTATAAAGACATGTTAATTTTCGCTACTAATTTAAAAAAAAAAGATTTAACGATTTCGACAAATAAATGGTGAGATTCGATGCCTTTAGATGAGACGGCCTGATTTCCGCAATTCCACGTCCGAGCGCGTATTTTGCGTATGGAAAATACGCCCTCGGACGTGGTCGATGCCTTTAGAGATAAAATGTCACAACAGTAATGAGAGGAGTGGGTCTCCGTTGAATGAGGCCGCCCGTCGTCGATGACGACTATATGAATATTTTTCATTAAATATGTTACGCTATTATAATGTAGATAATTTTTAAAATTGTTGGTGCGGAATTAATCACCAAATGCAGTTATTTGAATGAAATTGTTATACCATCAATTGTTATAACACCATTTTGTTACATTTTTTATATCTTTATAGTCTATTGAGTTTGGTTAACGCCCGATATTAATAATCAATCGAAGATTAAAATCTTTATTATAATATGATTTTGTCTCAGGTATCAAATCTCCCTTATTTAAATTATTATCACGCCTCACTACAGATTGCGCGTGAGAAGCGAGAAGTAAATGTTAACGGCCTTTCAGATTCCAAACGCGCGCGTGATTTATAGGAATGTGCTGGTACAGTAAAATCGAATTCTCCCTCTTATTTAACCGCCATGAGGATCTCGAAAGCGGTGACTCAAGAGTGAGGGAATTATCAATACTCTCTAGTAGCTGAAAATTATTAATGGACGCTGAAAATTTTCAATTAGCATACCGCTCGCGTCAGTTGTTTTTTTAAAAGTTCAACATGACTTACACACAATATACAAATAAATGATTATTTCATTTCATTTAGATAGTTCTATCTGCAAAATAATCGATATGAAATACATTATTACTCGTCTCGTCAATATTAACATCATAGATAATACATGTTATTGACATTATGTTTAATGAAAACATTGCCGTGCTTAGTACAATTGAAGAGTTAAATTTAGCAATTATATGCAAACTAAAAGTAAAATTTAATATATGTCGATTACTTTGTCGCTTTGAATAACTTTACATACAGTCTTTGTAAATAGAGCGGTTTGCAAAAATGCATAATAAAAAGAAACCATAAGAAAATAACAAATTCTTTTACTTTTTATAATGATACACTGATTATAATACTTATCATATGTGTTATACTTTATTAATACTTAATAACGAATATGGATTCCAGAGATGTTAGCACCATGTCTGCTTTAAAATTTGTTTGTGGAGAAACTGAACATGTTTGTAGGTTATGTTTTGCACTGATTGATAATAGAGAAGTATCGGTAGAAGATAGTGTCAGAATACAAACGACCTACATCGATGAGATGGTTACATATATAACAATGTTTCGTGAACTTGGTGTGAGTTACCACAAAAATAATATTTATTTTATTATATTAGTTATTCATTTAATTTTACTGAACATTACCAAAATAAGTGTGTGAAAGGTAGACTGACATCATTAAGTACAGACAATGTGAAATATAGCTTGTTGCTAAACATTGGCCTATTATTAGGGATTAACATGATCCTGAGCCACCTGAATTTATAATACCATGCATTCATATAGTGTACTGGTGAGTGTATTGGTAAGAGTCCATGGCATTACGAGCCTGTCCCATAAGGATTTTACTTCCTTGCACCTTATATGCTGCAGTTTGTCACGGATCTGCTTAATATAAATAAGTTTTGAATGGTTGTCCTGCTATTGAGCAGTCCTACCTAAGGTATTATTCCTCTTTCTCGTTTTCCTCTTAATTGCCTTACATGACATCCATAGTAAGAAAGAGTTAACAATTATTATGCCATTACTACATCTTTCTAAATCATTATTTCCTGTAGTTATTATCAGGTAAAATAAATAATAAATATAAAAAAATATTTATTTATATTTAAATTAAGTCCCTTTGACCCACCTTCCACTGAAGATATTTTCCAGACAATGTGACAGGTGGTGAGCCCGTCGCCGTTTTTATGTACAAGCCAAAAATATAATTCGTACTTAATTTTTTTTAAAAACCCATTGGTACGAGCCTGCCACCTGGTGTACGAACTTGGGTCTCTTGACTAGAAATTCCGACCTTGCGGTAAATTATGTATTGTAAATATATTGTAGTTTGTTTTGCACTTTTATATTACCCCATATGAAGTTAGACGGAGAAGGAGGACTTAATTCAAAATTATATACCTTGTTTTTTTTATAGGTGTCAAATGAGCACCTCCTACCACAAGTGCTGTGTGGGTCCTGTGCTACAAACACTGTAAACTGTTATCTTTTTCAAAAACTCTGTAGTTTTTCTAACAGTAAATGGAATGAAGTACTGGATAAACTAAATGAAAGTCTAGCTCATGCTAATTGTATAGGAAATAATGTGCAAAGTATTTATTTTATAATTAACAAAATGGACAATATGATGTTTACTAGTAGGAAAAGTTACTCATATAAAAGTAAGAAGAGAGCTCTAGTTAAAATAAAGGAAAGTTTGAAAGCCAGACAAAAATATTCAAAAGACAAAGAGAATATTACAGATGTAATATGTGAAGAATGTGGTGAAAGGTTTAACTCCAGTTTTCAACTTTTTCGACATATGAAACTCCATACAAAGTTTAGTAACCCATGTAAGAGATGTCCTAAAATATTTTCCACTCCAATTCAATTGGAAGAACATGCAGAACGTGTTCACTATCCAAAGGTATTACAATGTAAAAAGTGTGATAAAAGGTTTAGTACAAAGCGTATCTTAAAAATACATGAAAGAATGTACCACATTGCTGAGATTTGTAAACAATGTCATGTACGGTTTCCATCAAAAAAAGCATTACAAGCACACATGGGGATACATAAAGTTTTTGAATGTTCATACTGCTTCAAGAATTTTTCAAACAAACAAACTTATAGATTTCACCTGAAAGCTTGCGGTAATGTAAAAGAGAAACAGCCAAATTTCTTTTGTGACATATGTAAAAAAGGATATGTGCGTAAAAATGGATTACGATCACATTTAAAAATTGATCACGGCTTCGGTGAAGTCCTCTCTTGTGACTGGTGTAGTAAGAAATTTGATGCAATAAGTAGACTTAAAAATCACATGGTTAAACACACAAGGGAAAGAAATTACCAATGCAGCCAGTGCGGTGGAAAGTTTGTAACTCAGGCAGCTTTAGTGTACCATACAAGACTCCACACTGGTGAGAAACCATTTCCATGTGACATGTGCAATGAAAGCTTTCTATCTGCATCCCGGAGAATGGAACATAAACGGCGGAAGCATTTGGAACCATCACAGGAATGTCACATTTGTTTTGGCAAATTTGTAACAGGTTACCAATTAAGGAAACATGTTCAAAGGCATTCCAATCCTCACAGTAAACTATATGTGCCTGATAACAGTAAAGTAGAACAAATAACAACATATCCCAATGAAAGTAAAGTTCATTGAATTATTTTTTTGTTTCATTTATTACATTGTTCACAATTTAACCGTTTTAATATGTTATGCCACTTTTAACTTAGTCATATTTAATCATAATAAAAAATTGT
This sequence comes from Sericinus montela, assembly GCA_029286605.1. Classification (NCBI taxonomy): domain Eukaryota; kingdom Metazoa; phylum Arthropoda; class Insecta; order Lepidoptera; family Papilionidae; genus Sericinus; species Sericinus montela. The sequence goes on from JAGSMR010000036.1 coordinate 3,420,946, forward strand.
TACCAATAGTATGTAGGGTATTTGCTTTTCAATAACAGTGAAGGGTGATACTTGAAGGCAAAAAAGAAATTAAAAATAAGAAAGCCACTGATGGATGGTGGGACAATCATGTTGAAAAATACAAGATCAAGATTCAGGAAATAGGAGATGGACAGGACCTATGTTGACATGTATAAATGTTGGGTACTCAGTCGCCGATATGTTTGCCTAGCAGACTGATTGACTACTTTAAAAAGTTCAGGATTTAGAAAATTCTTGATTTAGGTTTATTAAAGCAAGGTTCTCATTTTATTCATATTATTAAGCAAGGTATTCACAAACACAACCTCCCTATTAGTTCAATAATAAAGCTTACTTGAAAAATAATTAAAGTTATTAGGCAACCGGCATCTATTCTTACTTTTCATATTCAATTTGAAATGTTTGCATGTTCTGTTCACCAGAGATATCGGGACAGTCTGGAGATATGTTATTACCATAATATAATTTGCTTGATGGGTCATGATGTTTGCTTATATGTTGCTTTAAAAAATATGATGTAACAAATTTTTTGTGGCATATATTACAAACTAGTGTAGGTCCGATATGCTTGAACTTAATGTGCTCTGCCCTGGCTGATGCATTAACAAATCTCTCATTGCAAAGATTGCAAGAGTATGGTTTCTCTCCTGTATGCCTTCTTGTGTGATACAGTAAAGCCTCTTTTGAAACAAACCTACCTCCACATAAATCACAAACAAAATTTTTAACACCAGTGTGTTTTATCATGTGGTTTTTTAAATAACTAGGAGCTGTAAACTTCTTGCCGCATTCCTTACATATATGAGGTGATGCATTACCGTGAACAAATCTATTGTGAACCCTCAACCCTCCAGGAGTGCTGTATGCCTTTGCACATTTCTTGCAAGTATAATCCCTTTTACTATTACTTCTTGTTGGGTGAGGATCTATTAGATCTTCCAGACACAGCTTTACATGTTTTACATAGAAGTCTTTAGTAGTATAAGTTTTGCCACATTTCGGGCACACAAGTTTGGTTTTATGTTTTTCTTCATGTATTCGTAACTTATCTAACCCATGATAAGATTTGCCACATTCTATACATACACTGATACTGTGAGTTCTTTCTTGATGTTCCCTTAATGCTTCTGATGTAGTTTTGAATTGAAAACACTCTGAACACTGATATTTGTGGTATTTGCTTTCATGGAGAGCTAATTGTGATTCGCTTAAAAATCTCTTGTAGCACTTTTCACATGTGATACTCCCATGGCTAATCAGATTGTGGGCTTTAAGGTCCACATATGAATCAAATAGTTCATTGCATGAGACACATTCAATTTGGCCTTGTTTACCATTAGGTTTGCATCTTCTACTTTTTTGTTCTTTTTTCATCCAAACTAGTTTTGAATGATTTTCTCCCACAATTACATACAAAGATCTGTCATTATTAAAATCTGTCTCTAATTCTACATTCAACGCATCAGATAGATTATCAAAAACTTTATTTAATAAATCTGTAGAATGTTGGCATTTTTTTAAAAATCGTATGGTTTGCAGAACCTTGTCAACACATGCAATACATACTGCATCAATACCAGGAATTTCATCATTCAACTAGAAAAACAGAGACATAATTTTATATTATGATGATTATGGCTAATGAAATAAAAAGGCCATTATAAACTTACGCTATGTCCAAATAACTTAGTAAAAATTTCACTAAGAGGCTGGAAATGTTTATTTGCTGGGTCTAGGGAAACAGAGTCGGTAAAACGTACATATTGTTCTTGAATAGCACATAAACATAACCTGCAATGGCTATAATGATTTTCAGCTATTATATTAGAAACTAAAATACTTAAATCTATATCGTCTGTCATTTTATTAAGATTCTAATATAAAATAATTTATTTTGATAACATTATTAGAAAGACTTGAACATCATAAACATAAACTTAAAATCTCCGCGGGCTTTAACACTTTCCTTTGACTTTTTCGTTCAAGAATTAGATCTAGAGAAAATTACAGATTGGCACATGATAATCACTCAAAATGGCGTAAGTCAGATGAAATAGTTGAATTTTATAAAATTATATCTTCACACTATAACAAAATTTTATCATAAGAAATTTTTTCGAATAGCATAACATAAATATATCATATTATATGCAATAAATTCATAAAATAAAAAAAATATAAATGTGAGAACAACAGTTACATTTCATTCTTCAGTAACAGATTAGTGCGTACTGTTATACAAACACAACTGTTATTTTTATAACAGTTGTGTTTGTTGCCTATTTTTTGACTGTGTAGTAAATGTCCAAAAAGACTACAAAAGTCAAATTAGTAGCCTGTAAATTCGAAATGCTAGGCAAAGCGAATTAAATAAAAAGTTATATATATTTCCTGCTCATGTAATTGATAATTGTTTAGAATATTCCGCCACGCTACTACACTACGTGTTGGTGGATTTCTTAGGTCCCTTCAATATTTTTTTATAATTAAGTACAAGTATCCTCGAATACCTAGACGTGCGTGTGAAGAAAATGGTGAATTAGAAAGAGGCCAAAAGAGGTATGTAATGATCATAACACTTCACTTCGTGATCTGTTTCCTCTGGCTATCTCGTCAGGGACATATACGTGATGATACAAAAAATTCTCAAACGGGCTGGTTCCACTCATTCTTTCAATACTCCGGTAGACTGAGGTCTAGACAATTAATTCCGTTTAACCCACCTTTCACCAAATCTTATTTGGAACAATGCGTCGGGGGGTACGCACGCACGTACGTATATATATATATATATATATATATATATATATATATATATATATATATATATATATATATATATATATATATATATATATATATATATATATATATATATATATATATATATATATATATATATATATATATATATATATATATATACACATACACAACACATACATACATTAAGTCCCTTTGACCCACCTTCCGCCGAAGATATTTTTGGGACAACGTGATTCGCCGTATACATACATACATTATATTCCTACAATTGACGACTATATATTACTTTCCTCATAATGTTTTCCTTCTGCGCAACTCTACTAACTGATGTGCTTGAAATCAGCGCCAAGTTTTAATAAATTTGTATGATTTTATGCAGAGTGCAGTGGCTTCTATCAGCTCAGCGGATACTCAATTAGTCACCTTTTATATTCATATATGTTGACTCATAGCCATACACAATTTAATTCTATTTCAGGAAAGCTGAAATACTTAAAACGCTTATAAAATTTCAACAAGTTTCTTCCCTTACTTGGGTTTCCATTATCAGATTACGCCGTGGTGACAATGAGAATAAATTAAAAGTATATCGTTTCATATAAAAAAGAATTTCCAAAATAGTTTCGCATATGACGGAGTTTTGAGGTAACGGGCTAAAACTCGATAAAGATGGAAATGTAGTTCTAATTTAGTATTACAAAATCTTAAACAACAACCTGAACGTAGAATTAAGTTGTAAACCAAGTAATTTTTTTTCCGACTTTGAAACTGAATACCAAACCATAAAATTTTTTGAAGAGATGCAAATTACTCGCAATCTTACGAATACTCAAAGGTTAAAGTTAACCTTTTGAGGAGTATTTTATAGATTGTGTACACACTTCGATTTTTTTATTGATTTGATTTGACGTAACGACAAATACAACAATCGCATGTTTGTTGTTTTCGTTCATGATTATATCACTTAAATTGGAATGTTGGATTTTCTTTTAAAAACACAAATACAAGATAACAGAAATAAATCAAAAATTGCTTTTAATTTTTAAATATTAATCTTCATTGAAAAAATTTGCATATTACTATTTTTTCTTACCAAAATTTTGTTGTTTTTATGCCTAGTAGCTAATGCCACACAAAATATAAAATATCTTTGTCATTAAGTAAAAGCAAAATGGCCGCAGCTCGTTGGATACCATCAGACGTCCCGTGTAATTTGCGATAAAAGAGTTGAGTGGTCGTAATTGTAAATAAACAATTAAGTGCCAGTGTCATAATCTTCGTAGTGCCCTGTTTAAATTTACGGTGTGGTTACAAAATTCTTAGCCTTGTGATAAAGCGTTTATAGAGGAAAGTTTTGTTGTGTTTTGTGCCTTGTTTTTTAAGAAAACCTTCCCACTCTCGTTAGTTTTGGATTTATGCTTACTTGATCACGGTAAGTTTCCTTTAAAAATCTACAATAATAAATAATATTTATAAGTGGTTTGTAGATGCGTGTAAATAAGTTGATTTTTTCTGTTTCTATAAAGTTTTGACAGCTACTTTCGTCGCGCTCTTTGCTATGTTTTTACGCTCTAGCGCAAACGAGACGGGTTTCTAAGGCATGTTGGGTTGTGTCACCCTAATTCTCCATGGAAAGTGTGCCTTTCATTGTTTTGGTCGCAAGGTATTACGAAATTTTAATTTGATAGACTGCTCGCCAAGTAACATTTGACCGAGCTCTAATTCGCGTGGATAAAGCAACCTTGTAATAAAAAATATTTTTGCGTTAGTTATAATTCTCACAAATTATTAGTAAATTGATTATTTAAATGTCATTAAGGAAATAGCACATAGCACGACTATCAAAACAACAGTATTGTTATAGAATTCTTGATATCAATAGATAAAGAAAGGAATGATAAGAGGTTTGTTTGTGAGACAAGAGTTGTCTGACAAAGCAGACCATTTATCACTATTTGTGTCAGCTATAGATTGTATTACACCCCTTGTGTACCTGAATAACACTATAAACTGGTGTTTGTAGTGTAAATATTTACCATATTTAGGCACTTGAATAATGTAATTTAACATAATTATACTAATTAGTGTAATTATGTTCCTTGTTTTACATTTTTTAGTCCTAAAAATAACAGTCTATTAGGAAAACACCAAGGAAGTGTGAGATTTTTAATATATTGATGTACCCTATTATGACAATAGATATGGTGATAATTTTTTGTTCATTCTGGGATTATATGTTGGTAGAGTAGGGGTTGTGGAATTACCCTGATATATGTCATATCTACTCCTTTTAAAAATGACGGTGTATTTCTGAAATGTGCACTAACTATAGCATAGTTTTTTATAATTTTTTTATTTTATTTTCGACCTTCCACATATTTGTCTAATCTCATATAACTGGATACAAATAGACCAACTGTGTATATTAGAAAATTTGACATGTATTTGACTATATATGTTGTAAAAAAAAATCAAATAACCCATTTATAGATGTTATACATTAGTAATGTCATGAAGTTGTACTGGCTTTAGTTAAACTCATGGTACCTTCTTTGTAAAGATATAAATAATAATGCAACACTCATATAAATTATAAGTGTACCTATCCAAAATATTTCTGAGATGGTGAAAAAACAATTTATCAAAAACTATTATTTGAGCCCAGCTTGTGGAGACAGTTCTTTACTGACTGTTTTGGTGCTACGTCTAGATGTCAATATGTTTTAAACTTTATAAAAGCTCTATAACCAAATTAAATAATTTGTTTATCTATATAAGTAACATACATTTGTAAATTTTTAAAAAGGGAAATACAAGATCGAACATTATTACATATTATATTATTGTTATATTATATATTTGCTTATAAAATTATGAAGACCATTTTCACAATTAATTAAAAAGGGATTTCATTGTAATTTATAATTTTAATTTTTTTCCAATGTCATATATTTACTAAGTTTTTATTATTATTCACTTGATATGATAATGACAGTTAATGTTTATTATATTATAATCCATTTCATGCAAACAATTTAATATATTCATAGTCCGTAAATTTACTGTCTATGAACTGTCTGATTATAGTCTGATGAAAGGGCAGTTGAAATACACAATACTGTTTACACTGTCACTACATTATTTACTAGTAGTAGTTTTGCTTTATAAATAACATCTTATTTATATAGTGCATTTGATAACATTTGTGTAGCATACACACTAGTTTTCAGAATGTAGCCAGCTTGGAGATCCCAAGTTTGATCCTCAGATGAGTCAATATAGAATACACCTTGTTCTACATTATCTCGGGCTGGGTGTTTGTGGTGCCTTTGTTGTATCTGATTTCATAATACAAGTGCTTTAGCTGCTTACTTTGGTATCAGAGCATTGTGTGTGATGCTGTCCCTATCTATCTATGTCTTTATCTATCATGACATCTCTCTCTTTAAAAAAATATTTTTATTGCTTTGGGTACTTACTTAAATTGTGATGCTTTTCTAAATAAACATTTTAATAAGTAATAAGTTTTAATCATGCACATTCTCACATATTAATCACTATTTTTCATACAAGAGCAATTTTATTACGAATGTCTTACAGATCAATCTCGCTTGCTACTTTTATGCTATTAGACAGTCAGATGTGTTTGATGGTATGGTTGAGTAATTATTACGTAAGCGAGTCACGAATATGAAATGGGTAACAGTGCTCTTTATATGCATTAGAACAGGTGTTGTAAGTAAAAAACAGTGTGTACATGTTGAATGCTAATTCTGTTACAGTTTTTATTGCTTCAAAACACGGGCTTTATTGTAATTATAATTTGAAATTTAATTGTTGTTTCTATTTGAGTAATTTTTTTTATCTTCACATATTTCACAATATCGCTTAGAGGTCAAGACAAATTAGTAATAAATGATCTACATTTCACTGAAGTTCATTTCAGACTATGACATGCGGTGAGCCTAGAGCCGTCACTGTATTCAAACCAATGGTATACATTTGAAAAACACTCATTGATAAGGGTCTCCTGTTAGGTGTTAGGTATTACCTGATTGTAATTCTAAATAATAAATATAAATAAATAAATAAATATCTTCACGCAATTCCCAATACAGGGGTAGACAGAGGTCAAGTCTAGACAATTAAGTCCCTTTGACCCACCTTCCACCGAAGATATTTTCGGGACAACGTGACAGGTGGTGAGCCCGTCGCCGCCTTTATGTCCAAGCCAACGATGAAATTCGTACATAAGTTTTTGAAAAAGTCATTGGCACTGCCACGACCCGAGTTCCATCCCCAGATCGAACTCGGGTCTCTCGACTCGAAATTCCGACCACCCAACAATTCGGCTATCGTGACAGCTGATAATCCATAAACTCAGCTATTGTGGCTGTTGAGTAATTTATGAGATAATTTTCTAAAATTATACCTCATCAAAATCATGTGTGATTCCAGACTGATTGCAGATATGGGATATTATATAATATGTTTAATGGTACCAACAGTCACAATAGCCGAGTAGTTGGGTCATCTCAATTGCAGTAAAGATTCTGATAAGTACTCTCCCCAGGTTTTAAGCTAGTTCCCCTGCGTTTTTTTTTCAAAACTTATGTGTCATTTATGTCGTTGATTTGGACATAAAGACATTGACAAACTCACCACTTGTCATGTTGTCCCATTGACCCATAATTCATACATAAGTACTGAAAAAACCATGAATACGAATTTGACGAAACTGCGTCTCTTGATTCGAATTCCAATCACGCAACCACTCCTCTATCGTGACATCTCACATATTGGATTATATATTTAACAGTGGTAGAGCCACGCATCAACTTTTGTTGTTGGATGAATGCGCCCGCTCGACCGGGGAAGTACCACGACCTCACAGAATACCGGCGTGAAGTACAAGTCTAACAAACTTCTGCGTTTCGTCTGGTGAGTGCCGGTAACCGGAGGCCCACACCCCGGGGCTCTCTAAGGGCGACAACGCATCTGCTATGCCTCTGGAATCGCGGGTGTTCATGGGCGGTGGTAATCACTTACCATCACACGAGCCACCTGCTCGTTTGCCTCTCTCTTCTATATAAAAAAAAAATATTTTTTTCGAGATGGTTATAGTCTGTGGTCATTTTGAACTATTGTGGCCCTGTTCATTCATAACATAGTCAAAACAACATCGACCTACAATTGTTTGTTTTCTGAGAATTAACTTGTAGCAAGCCGGAGGAACTACACAGTTTTCGTGAGCGTTGCCCTTCACGGCCCCTAGACACGCGTGCTCTTGTGCGCTGTGCGCATGTGTGCTACACGGGCGTTGGTACGATCGCTTAAACTTTGGATCTAACTACACTCATACTCAACTTTCACATTTATCCTTGTTGCAAAGCCTGCCTATTATTAGGTTTAAGAAATTTATTTAAGAAAAACTTTATAAAAAGGGTTATTATAATATAAATGACAGTAACCCCCGGGAATGAGGTGATCGTTTCCAAGCTATTTCTAGAAAGTATCACATCACATTTGTATAATACATTATATTGTAAAAAAAATATTGACCAAAAAAGAGGATACCTACGGAGTTTCCTTCGCCTGTTTCTTAGAAGAAATTCATTACGAAACGGTGGCAGACTAAAAATGACTATCGATAAACGAATGTACATTCTCATGTCGATAAATAAATGATTTGATTTAATTTGATTTGATATTTACATACATACATTCATACATACATATACACATGTAACAGTTAAACAGTTTGACGATTTTGTCGGTGTACTACCGAGATGCTTGAATAAGTAAGTCTTACGCGATGTTTGTATGTACATAACATATATACATAACGGTCTGTTAAGTCAACTGGGCTAAATAGGCCTCTCTAATAAGGGAGCTTTTGTCATAATCGCGCGATTGCCATAATCGCCGTGCTTTGCAAGCGGATTGGCGATCGCAGTACCAGACATCTCGCACTTTAGACGCTGCTGCCTGTCTCCTGAATTTTGGTCTGGTATTTTACCAGACGATTATCTTGCCGTCTGTCAGTAGCCAATAAAATTCAGATTTTTTCTTTAGTCGATCTGTGGCACAGAACTTTGGATAGCCTGTTACGATGATGAGTCACGATGGATAGTGTTTGGGTGATCGTAATTCGAATCACGAAACCCGAGTTCGATCCCCAAGGCTCGTATCAATGGGTTTTTTATAATTTTATCTACGAATTATATCGTTGGCTTGGACATAAAGACGGCGACGGGCTCAACACGTGTCACATTATCCTTAGAAAATGTCTTCGGTGGGAGGTGGGTCGAAAAGACTTAATTGTCGAGACCTATGTCAATAATTACGTAATATTTTTGTTCTTGAATTAATTAAAAAGTCACGATAGCCGAGTGGTTGGATGGTCGGAATTTCGAGTCAAGAGACCCGAGTTCGATCCCCAGGTAGCAGGCTCGTACCAATGGGTTTTTCAAAAACTTATGTACGAATTATATCGTTGGCTTGAACATAAAGACGGCTCATATATCTTCGGTGGGAGGTGGGTTAGAGGGACTTAATTGTCAACACTAGATCTCTGTCTACCCCTGTATTGGGAATTGCGTGAAGATATTTATTTATGTTATTATTTATTGAATTTGCTGAAGTCTATAATACCATAGTCGGACATTATTCATCATCAGGTCATTGCATTAAACGAGTGTGTGTGGGTCCACGCGAGCGATGAATGAAATTGGACACCCGCATACGTCGCGCCGGTCGTTCGGGGTTACCGTATCCTCACGCTCGCACCTCATAAGGGGTGAACGATTTTGTCTGTAAATTATTTTTCGTAAATAAATATCTTCACTTATATTCCCAATACTGAAGTAGACAGAGGTCTAGACAATGAAATCATTTAAGTCTTTTACCGAAGACTATTTGGCAGAACGTGACAGGTGGTGAGCATATCGAATCGAGAAAATTAAAAATAAAGTTTTCTGCATTGGCCCGTACGCAAATTGGACCACAGAGCTTACGACACTAAAAACTGATATGCGGCTATGCATCCGGAGAGCGTCAAGTAAAGTAGAATAATTAATATAGTAGAAGAAAGTAAATTATATGTATCCACTCTTGATCTTCTTATCCACTTTTATATCCGAAATTAAGAATGGTAGGTCTGCTAAAGAGTTGTCGGACATTAAACTAATTAAATTTTTGTAGAAAAACAATTGGTCAGTAGTTTTTGTGAGAGTACAAAATACAAATCAGGGGCGTCCAGGCTAGGTCAAGAGCACCCTGAATCGAAGAGCATGTATGAAAGGAATAATGAAAGTAGTCGAAGCGAAACAAGTATGTAAGGATCGTAGTAAGTGTAGAGAAGTGGTCCTAGATTATTGGGCTGCAATATTGTAATTTGGCTTAAGATTGAATCATCCCCACTCTTTCTGTGGGTATCGTAAGAGGCGACGAAGGTAAACGACTTAAAACGTAATAGACTATCGACAGATGGCGGGATAACCATTCCAAAAAACAACCAGACCATAATTTAGCGAACGGTAATGGGTAGCATTGTCTGCGATCGCCAATCCGCTTGTCAAGCGTGGGTACGGGAGAGGGCAATGTGCTGCAGTGGATTAATATAGTCTGTATTGATGATGAAGTTAATGATAGAATAATTTCATTGTTTTAGGTATTCCGCAAACAATACAGGAACCTATGTTTGTACACACTCGATATATTGTAGTTATTGAAGTTATTTCAGCTGCGCCATCAACGACCATCTCGTACAATGTTTATGTTTCTCGCGTCGCCCTACCATGTGAATGAACTCTTAGCACGTGCGACTCGAACCAGCCCGATCGTTCACGTAAACACTAACGATAGTTGTATGGAAATTGTTGCCTACAAGGATTACATACATACACGATTCCCAATACAGGGGTAAACAGAGGTCTAGACAATTAAGTCCTTTCTACCCACCTTTCACCGAATACGTTTTTTTTTTTTTGGGAAAACGTGACAAGTGGTAAGACCGTGCCGAGTTGTTGAGTAAACCTTTAGCTTCTAAGGCACCCTGCCTTGGAAGCTTTGTGAAGCTCCACGTTTGTGTCTTGTGAGCGATTACTTCTATTATTAGTATAACTTCACGCATCATTCTCCAAGAGTCAGGCAGAGAGGATACACTGTAAATGTCATTGTTTGCAGGAATAAAAATATCTCTTTCGCCTCAATCAAATTCATAATGTACTTGGTACACTTGTACAGTGTGTATAAGCTATCTTGATCATGCTATGAGTCAATATCATATTTCATATCATATCATGCATATATATGTTATTAGAAACTCGATATATACTATTAGGAAGGGCTGTTCCAAGATATTAATATACCGTAGATAAATTCACATACATACATACATAATACATACATAACGGCCTATTAAAGTCCTCTGCAGGACATAGGCCTCTCCCACAGGTAGTATTTGCCATAATCGCCACGCTTGGCAAGCGTATTGGCGATCACAGTACCAAACCACTCGCACCACAGACGCTGCTGCCCGTCCTCGGTCTGATTATTTTGATCTGATATGTTTAGAAATGGTTATCCCACCATCTTTCGGTTGTCTTAACGATGTTCAAGTCTTTTTCCCTTAGTCGCCTCTTGCGACATCCGCGGGAAGATAGGGAGTGGCAATATTCTTACGCCGTCACCACACGGTCAGTCAAATTAACATGCAATGTAAAAAAAATGGTTTATTTTGTCTGGTATTTATTGAGAACGTTATCATGCCATCAAGCAACTGTGAATGTGTTAATATTTTAAGCATTACTTTTGCGCCACCTACGGGTAATAAGATGACAAATTCTTGTAAAGCTCAAGAGGAAACTTATTCAATGTTCTTAATGGGAATTTCATTTCTCATAGGCCGGCAACGCAGCTGCTATTCCTCTGGTGTTGCTTTCATGGGCAGCGGTAATCACTTACCATCACGTGAGCCACCTGCTCGTTTGCCTCCCTTTTCTATAAAAAAAATTTTTTTCTAGAAAATTTAGATTACTTTGGGGGTACTCTCTCTCGAGATAGTGATTATCACCCTATTGCTCTGTAATCCTGACTGTTTTGGCACCGACCCAAAGTTTTTACTCTAATGCAAGTATTTACATTAGTGAAGGATTAAAAAAATATTTTTTTGTTCAATTTCTTTTTCTCCGGTCTATTTTTTTTTAAGTCTTTAATTCTTGTATCTTTATAAGATTTAAAGACCTTAACGAACTAAGCGAAGCGATTTGTAGGTGGCCTGTTGTTTAGATATGATTTAAACACACATGGTATTCATACCTCCATGGTACGAAGTGTCGGCACGAAGGGTATGAAGTCACCGAATGTCCCCTAGCGTTATGTTGCGTGATGATGTCAGAATCGCGTCGGGCCCGCGTGATGTTAGCACCCGGCAATAGATAACAGCATTACTCATCTCTAACCTGTATTTGTAATACATTTTGATGTTTGTTTGACGGTTAATATGTTTGGATTTTCTTGATAAACTCTTCACGCCATTCCCAATACTGGGGTAGACAGAGGTCTAGTCTAGACAACTAAGTCCCTTCGATCCACCTTCCACTGAATATATTTTGGAACAACGTGAGCCCGTCGCCGTCTTTATGTCCAAGCCAACGATATTTTGCGATCACAGTACCAGACGTACTTTCATCGCCAATCCGCTTGCGAAGAAACAGAAACACCGACATCCGACACCGACACCGAAGTCTCGATAGCCGAGTTGTTGCGTGGTCGGAATTTCGTGTCGAGAGACCCGAGTTCGATCCCCAGGTGGCAGTACCAATGAGTTTTTCAAATAAACTTATGTACGAATTACATCGTTGGCTTGGACATAAAGGCGGCGACGGGCTCACCACCTGTCACGTTGTCCCGAAAATATCTTCGGTGGAAGGTGGGTCGAAAATCGATCCCGGGACCTCTGAGCTGGAGACAAAATGAAAAGCGGTGCGTATGCCACACGTTCACAGAGGTCGTCAATTGTAGGAATATAATGTATGTATGTATACAGTATGTATGTATACGGCGAATCACGCTGTCCCGAAAATATCTTCGGTGGAAGGTGGGTCGAAGGGACTTAATTGTCTAGTCTAAGACCTCTGTCTACCCCTGTATTAGGAATTGCGTGAAGACATCCGAGACAATGTGGAAAAAGTGCTTTTCTACCGATTTATATCTGAGAATCGATCCCGGGACCTCTGAGCTGGAGACAAAATGAAAAGCGGTGCGTATGCCACACGTTCACAGAGGTCGTCAATTGTAGGAATATAATGTATGTATGTATACAGTATGTATGTATACGGCGAATCACGCTGTCCCGAAAATATCTTCGGTGGAAGGTGGGTCAAAGAGACTTAATTGTCTAGACTTGACCTCTGTCTACCCCTGTATTGGGAATTGCGTGAAGATATTTATTTATATTATTTTATGTATGGCATGTATGTGTTGTGTATATATATATATATATATATATATATATATATATATATATATATATATATATATATATATATATATATTCAAGTGGCAGATAAAAACTACTATTGATAAACGAATGTTCAATTCTGATTTAAGGATCAGTTTCCGCGAGCTACTAACAAGTCTTGTGCATTTTTTCCTTCACATCAAACACGATACGTTGCACGAGTGGACGGACGGGTGTCGCAACCGGGGATGTACACGTAACAATGTCGTGATGACTTTGTTACGCGATGTAGGAAAGTTGATAGCTCCTCTGTAATGCACGTAAGAGCGCTGTTAGGAACATCTAAAAGTAATGCAAATATCGGCGAGCATCGTGGTCGAGTGGCGTGCACATCGGTTTTTGTGGTTTCGTCAGCTCTGAAGTCTCGGGTTCGATTCCCGGACGGTTTTATGTAGATAAACACTTCTTCTGCATTGTCTCGGGTCTGGATATTTGTGATGCCTTCGTTGTTTCTGATGCTATAATACAAGTGCTTAAGCTGCTTACTTTGGGATCGGAGCAATGTATGTGACGTTGTCCCTATCAACGTGTTTGTTTATTTATTACTAGCTGCCCTTCGAGGTTTTGCTCGCACTTTATATATGTTTCTAAAATAAAAGTAGCCTATGTTACTGCTTATAATATTAACTATCAGTGAAAGTCCTGTTGGAATCGGTCCAGCCGAGAGATAAGCCGGAACGTTATTTCAATATTACAGACACTTCAATTTTATTTATTTGTATAGATTATCAGTGACAGACCTAAAGTTCGGTTTCGGTTTCGGCCAGTTTCGGCCGCAGTTCCTGTTACGGCTTGTAATTGGCCGAAAGTTACGATCGCACCGAAACTCGGGGTACGTGAATTAGTAATCTAATAACACTTGGTTTTTTCTTTGTTTAGATTTTATATCAAATAACTCCCTAGTAAGGAAATACATAATCGTCGTGAAAATGATCGTAAACTATTTTTAATTAAACATTGATTTTTAATGATTAATGATAGATTATTTGCTGGCTGATTATATAATGAGTGTTATAACCAGGTTAAATAATAGTGCCAATAAAAAAATTACATTGAATTAATCTTAAATATATAGTGAACACTATAATCAAAAAGTTCAATTGTTTGTTATATATACCTTAACTGAATTATGTTTATTTGATTAAGTTTAATTTCAAGTGTATCTTAAATCAAACATATTCACTGTTTGTATATGCAAAAACAATTTTTTACTTGATTCCTGTGTTATATTATAGTAGATATTTTTCAATATGCCGGACACTAATTATTATTTAACTCTATTTTTCAGAACTGGATAGGCAGAAGATTGAAAGTTGTGTTGTTGTAGTAGAGGATAGGTACAATTTTAATGGCTATATGAACAGTTCGCCACTACTGTTCAGAACAGTTTCTTACCTAGACGAGTTTAGGGTTAAAGGACGTATTGTAAAATTTCACAGTAGGATATAGTTCAAATTGTTCGGCGATCACAATACGCTTGAGACGCTGCCGCCAGTCACCCACTTTTTACTTTTTACGTGATATTCCATCTTCGAAGATTTTTCTCTTTGTCGGCATTTGTGATAACCACTAGAAGAAAGGGATCGTAATTTCTTACTCTCTTAACCCATATGGCAACATGGAGTATGACGATTCAGACACTGGAGATTGGAGAAAAGAACAATTTCTTTTTTTACGACTGCCGTGGACGAGTGATGCTGTTTAATGGTGTCGCCATCTCTGAGGTCCCTGGTTCGATTCACAGTCTGGTCCATATAAAAAAAAAACACTTTTACTATATTTTCTCGGGTCTGGGTTTCTATGGCACCATCGTTGTTTTTGATTCTACAATACAAGTGCCTAAGCTGGTTATGTACGTATTTATTTTTATGTAATTACCTAATTACCATTTAAGGAGATCATCATCATCATCAATCATCATTAAGGAGATCATCCTTAAAATTTATGTCCGAAATTGTTTTTTAATATATCAGGGGTGAAGTGAAATCTATGCTTATGCAAATTTGGCCTCACTTGCTTACTGATTCATAAACGCGAATCGCAAAACCGCAGGAGCTACAAGTTTTTGGTATCCAACAAGTAAGGAATATTTAATTATTTTTGAGGATAAATTTTTAAGGAATATTTTTTTATGGCAGTCCGTCGTATTCCAAGTAAGAAACACTAAATTTCATATACTTGCTCCTAATTCGAAATGAATTACATATATATCGGCGTTTACTTAATTTTACTCCAAATGAGGAATGGGAACTTCGTCTTCTTTGAAGGATTACAAATATCTTCTAGGCATTCTCAAAACTGGGGTAGACAGAGGTATAGACAATTAAGTCCTTCCGAACCACCATTCACCGAGGGTATTTTTTTGGAAAACATAACAGTTGCTGAGCCTATCGCCGTCTTGGACATAATCCAAGCCAACGTTATCGTTATCGTTACCAAGCAATCGTACATCAAAATCCTAAAAATAAACCTAAATGGTATGAGCCTACATCCTGTGGGTCGAACTCGGGTCTCATGTCTCGAATTCCGACCACCCAACCAGCGATCGTGACTATATTATAATATAAAAAAATTTATGTAACTTCAAAAATAGACCTAATAATTATGTGCCAGTGTTACCGCAACCCTAACCGGGTCTATAGGAAAACAATAAATCTTTACGGCATTACCATCGGCTACTGTAACTTCCGCTGAGGCAAATTCGTATAAGAACAGGTTTACGAGCGATCCCGCGTCCGTCAACAAATGTACGATACGGTTACCGTTTACGTGAGACAAACAAGTATTGTTTGTGGACTTTGATGTTCTTCAAACGTAATATGTGCTCATGTACCATAGACAAACGGCCGATTTCCTGACGCCGCGGCGGACCGTTCGCTCTCGTCGCCAGGGGACTGTGACGTTGGTAGGTTTTTTTTAATGTGTGAAACTGTTTATGAAAACAATGTGGTAGTAGTTTTTTTGGCAGGGTATTGTTTTTTTTTTTAATTATTATTGAATGGTATATGAAACTGGATAATGAAAGTAATCTATATGTGTAAATAAAATTGGAGTGTCTGTTTGTAATATTGTTTGTAATTTGTATTGTTTTTTGCACCATGTATATGAATATATACAGTACATACTTGGTGTATAATAATTTTTTTTAATTTTTGTTTGTCTGTCTGTCTGTACCAGTACTTTCATTGACAGATAGCCAATGTTATAAGGAGTAACATAGGAGATCTTTCATTTTATAAAATAATTAGGGTTCCGCGTTAAGAGTTAAACTGCGGACAAAGCCGCGGGGAGCAGCTAGTAATAAATAATTTCACGCATATCCAAGCCAAGTGTCGCCAAGTGTCATATCATTACGTAATTCTTCCGCTTCTTCCAAAATTCGTCATTTTTTTATATCGTTTTGGTAGCTGGAATAATCTTTTGGTCTTTTGAAGCTCTCACATGGTCTTCGAAAGTTAGCCTCGGCCTACATCTACCTCTTTTATGGTTAATTTTAAGTTTAATTATTTAGATATTTAGATATCTTTTATCCAACCAAGCAAAAGCGGCAGTTTATAACCTATCTACCTAGATTTACTAAAAGGTTTACCTAAACCTTTTATACCGCGAACGGAAAATGTACGTGTCTCGGGTTCGAGTTCTGGAATGTATTAGGCTGTTATTGTATATTTTCACAATTTTCCAATACTGGTGGTAGGCAGAGGTGTATAAAGTCCTTACGACCCACATTCCACCAAAGCCTATTCGTGACGTGAAAGGTGGTGAGCCTATCGCTATGAAGCTACTTTTTACTACGAATTTTAAAACATCTCGCGGCAATACGGCAATAACGACGAAGTAAAACCTACGGGCCCACCACCTGTCACGTTGTCCCGAAAATATCTTCAGTGGAAGGTGGGTCGAAGGGACTTAATTGTCTAGACTAGACCTCTGTCTACCACTGTATTGGGAATTGCATGAAGACAAAGTAAAAAGGTCACTTATCCTGACATGTTTGTGCATAAGCTGCATTAGTACGCTCCAGTTGTCCCGTTCATTTTCTATTAGCAGATGCGACGGGTGACTAGCTCGCCATTGTTAGAGAAAGTTGCGCCGGCCGTTGTGTGCGAGCTTGTTGCCCGTGCTTGATTGTTCTGGCGTTTTCTAATTATTATAATGTTACAAGAAGTTTACGATAGTCACGATAACGATCTTTGTTGATTTATAAATTTTTTTCGTCATTTCGTACTTAAGTGTCTGGAACTCTGTCTACCCCTGAATTGGGAATGGCGTGAAGTTATTTATTTATTTATTTATTTTTTACACATGAACATCCACGAGTCGAGTACAAACATTTATAGTTTAAGTGTTGGCTCTTAGTGGTATTTGAACCTGCAACTCTGAGCATCGAAGAGCAGCGTCACTACCACTCGGCTATCGGGTTGTCAAATTGTTTGCCTCGTTCGTTGCTTCTTCGCGGTCGGAAACCATCGACTATTATTAATTGAGTTAATTCCGGGTGTCGTTTTGTTTTAATTAACTCGTTTGCGATACATAAGTCAACTACCAGTTGTCTATATTATACAATAAATAGATAAATAGGGACAACATCACATACATTGCTCCGATCCTAAAGTAGTTTCAGTGCGTGTGTAATGAAAACAACGAAGGTATAACAAATACTCAGGCCCAAGATAATGTAAAAATAGTGTTCACGTTTACCTGACCGGGAATCGAACCTCAGAGCTGGCGACATCCTGAAAACTGGAGTGTACACCACTCCTTCGGCGAGATCTGTCTAAAACTCGCGTCAAGGAGAGTACCTTGTATTCTAATATCGATATTTAATCATTTATCGATGAAATGCCAGTATTGACGATACTCTCCAAAACTAATCTAATCTGTGTGAAATCAGAAAATGCTCTGTGACTATCGTTGTCGATGGAGACGAGGATAAAACATGTCATAAATGAATACTGTGTTTTAATAAAAGATTAACTAAACATCTTGAATTCTGCAGCTTTATTTATCGACTCTATACCCTAGTTGATAGTGACACTGGCTTCGATATACGGTTTGCGGTTTCGAATCCGCTAGCGAAAAACATTTGTGTGATGAATATGAGTGCCTCTACTTGAATATCTATGTAAATGTATTTGTCATATATCTATTTAAGTATATAGTACCGATGCCTTGAAAACACGGCGACGGGCTCACCACCTGATACACTGTCCCAAAAAGTGTCTGTGGTGAAAGGTGGTTCGAAAGGACTTATTTGTCTAAATTGTCATTCCCTCGATCTTATCTATATCGATGGCATCACTGCAAACGTTTCGACACAAACATCATAGAAAAATTTATAAATAAATAGTTAATTGACTCAGGCGTTACTTTGCGGAAGTTCATTGTAAAGTTGTTATTGAAGAAGTTACTTCGCAACATTCCGCATGCAAATATAAAAAGGTATGTGTTACCTGGTGCGAAGAGAAGAAGAGCACCACCCTCCCTCCCACAGATGCGTGCACTAATTCCACTGTATGCACCACCACCACTACACTCAAACCAGGTAACAGATAAGCAGTTTGACTCTGCGGTCGCTCATCGTAGAGTCTCATCGTCGCTCAGAGTGGTGGTGGTGCATACAGTGGAATTAGCGCACGCATCTGTGGGAGGAAGGGTGGAGCTCTTCTTCTCTTCGGACCAGGTAACATATACCTTTTTATATTTGCATGCGGAATGTTGCGAAGTAACTTTTTCAATAACAACTATATAAATAAATAAATAAATATATAAACATATATAGATAAGGACAACATCACATACATTGCTCCGATCTTAATGTAAGATGCTAAAGCACTTGAGGTATGGAAATCTGAAACAACGAAGCCACCACAAACACCCAGACCCGAGAAAATGTAGAAAAAGTTGTTTTTCTGCATTGACCCGACCGGGAATCGAACCCGGGACACTTTGAAAACCAGTGTTTACGCCACTCGTCCACGGACATCGTCACTCGATAGAACATATTGTCGTGAATTAATGTGACCTTGGCGCCTCGTGCGTGTGACGTCACCGCAGGTAACGTTCAGCGTTTTAATTAGCTGCAATGAGAGCATCCTTAATTGGAATTGACGTTTCCACTACAGCCAACAGCTAATATCTAATAACTGGCTACGTCCCGCGGGTTTACACGCCTGTTAACAAAAAAAAAAAACTGTTGTATTCCGAGATACATAGGGTGAGCTCATATTGCTACAGCCTTTGAAGATTTGAATAGGGTTGCAGGTTCGAAAACTGTAGGGGCAAATATTTGTGAGATTAATAAGAATGTTTATACTCAAGCTCACGTGTTGGAGCAGCATTCAATTAAAATTAATTCGTCATCATCGAGACGGTCATCATGGCATCTGTAGAATACAATTTCCATCAAGGCTTATCTCTTATGATAGTCATAAGAAGAAAAGGGATGAAGAATATTCTTACCTCACCACACGACAAATTATTTCTACACTAAAGTAATATAGACCTGATAGGCCAGTTGTTAGTAACCCTACCTTCGAAGCTAAGGACTGGTTTGGATATTTGATTATTTCTCTATGTAAACATACCAGTCTCACCGCCTGTAACGTTGACCCAAATAGCTGATACCTCTGTCTGCCCCAGTATTGGGAATAATTGTGAAGGTATTTATTATTCTATTTTTATTTGTTTTTGATTCACGATATGTTTAGGTCGAATGGTTGGGTGGTCGGAATTTCGAGTCGAGAGACCCGAGTTCGATCCCCAGGTGGCAGGCTCGCGCCAATGGATTTTATCAAAAAACTTATGCTCGGTTTACATCGCCGAATTGGACATTGAGACGGCGACGGACTCACTACCTGTCACGTTGTCCCCAAAAATATCTTCGGTGGAAGGTGGGTCGGAAGGGCTTAATTGTCTACACCTCTGTCTACCCCAGTATTGGGAATATTTGTAAAGATATTTATTACTTTATTGTTAAATAAACAATGTAGTGTAATAAACAAGTAGTAATGAAGTGATGACGCGTACAATACAGATTATTGGATTGATTGTGGCCTAGCAGTGTTTCGAAATGCCTATCCAAATATTTGTGATTTCTCTTAACATGTTGCCGTTTGATATTAAATGCCACGGTCAACCGACTTTGCAATTTGTGTTTAAAATATACGTAAATGGTGACATTGCGAAGTCGGCTCGCACAGTGATGGATCCGTGTGAGTGTGTATGCGTGTTTATGTTTATAACTCGCTCAAAATCGGGAAGCTGTACGGCTAATTGGCCTATTGGTGATGAGAAATTGATGTTTTATAGTTATGTTCTAAATGTATATTATCTATATCATAAATAAAATTAAATAAATATCTTCACGCAATTCCCGATACAGGGGTAGACAGAGGTCTAGTTAAGACAATTAAGTCCCTTTTTGCCCACCGTCCTCCGACGATATTTTCGGGACAACGTGACAGGTGGTGAGTCCGTCGCCGTCTTTATGACCAAGCCATCGATATAATTTGTACACAAGTTTTCGAAAAAGTCTCTTGACTCGAAATTCCGACCACTCGGCTATCGCGACTTTTTATCTATGTTTTATTGTAAATTATTTATACCTTGCGACTTTCGCTGTACTGTAGCGACTTCCGATCCTACGTGGTTTGACCAGTTGAAATTTAAAACATTGGATTCCTTTATTCATTAATAAAAAATGTCCAACATGATTCCACACTTGAAGATTCACAAATTGCAATAATCTTTGGTTAAGTACATTTAGGCTTAAAGTGTCTTAGAGCGTTAAAGGTTGCATTGTTTATAAAAATATCCGTTAGAGGTGTCCGTGGGTCTTTGTTGCTAAACGATATAGACATTTCTGCAAGGCCGTTCTAATTCAATCTCTATTAGCATTAGGGCACCCGCGACCTAGCGTTTGTCGAACGCGAAACGCGGCGGTTTGTCTTTTCTGCTATAATTTATTCACTGGATTTGTTTTTAACGAAACATACACTTTTAGGGATGATCATACATTGATTTGAGGTAGAAATTCGACTTGATTGTGATGAAAGAGTTTCATAAACACTTGTTGATCCTCGCTTCTTAAAGTAAGGTTTTGTATAAGTGTGAAGCTTAAAATGGATTTAAGTCTCGAATAATTTTTGTTTTATGAAATCTTGTTCTCTCAATTTTATCTTATCCAATTATTAGTTTATTTTAATACATGGAATTATAGATCAACTGCGTCATAAGATTTCATTCGTGGTTTAAAAGTGGTGGTGGTTAAATATATAGTATTAAGATCGACAATCGGCTTGCCTAGCATGGGGTGTATAGCAATTCTACCTTACTAGAGGGGTCAGTGAACTTACAGCGACCATTATGTAAGATATACAATCGACTCGTATTAAATTTTCATTCACATACTTAAAGCTTTAGGTTCGTGATTGAAGTTCAAAGATTCTAAGGAATATAATTTTACGTTTTTAATATTAATAAGATTATATTAAGCATGTAAAAACGATGCGAACAGTTATCTTTATTTAATTTGACTATCTTTTTCGTATCGAGTGCTCAAACTAACAGTCAAATTCAAACATAACACGCAAAAAACACAGTCCTAACACATACATGCAACACATGACAAGCTTAAAGGCGACAGAAGAAGCCCGTACATGGAATTAACGTAAGTTCCAGTCCGCCCTTAGTAATACATCACGATCGATTGCGTATTTAGTGGCGAGCGAGCGCAGTCACTAATTCAGCTGGATTAATGGTTTGCTTTAAAGCGTTGCTCTCAAAGGCCAGCCGGTAACCCCCTCCTAATGACTGCTCTTTGACGACTAGTTAGCGCCGCCTTCCATTTAAAATATGCTAGCAACAACAAAACATGCCGCCACTTAAAACAAGTCACGATAGCCGAGTGGTTGGGTGGTCGGAAATCGAGTCAGTAGACCTGAGTTCGAGCTCCAGGTGATAGGATCATACCAATGGGTTTCTTTAAAACTTATGTACGATTTATATCGTTGGCTTGGACATAAAGACGGCGACGGGCTCACCACCTGTCAGGTTGTCCTAAAAATGTCTTCGGTGAAAGGTGGGTCGAAGGGACTTAATTGTCTAGACTAGATCTCTGTCTAGGTTTAAACCCCAGTTTAGGGAATTGCGTGAAGATATTTTTTTATAATACACATTAAAATCAGTACCGCGGTTTGCGCGAAAGAGTAACCAAACCAAGAAAAATCGTATGCAGATATAAATAATACGTTAATAGGGACAAAATTTCGCACCGCAAACCAAAGGAAAGGACTCGCAATATGACAGGATTGATAGATAATCTCATCACTGAAATGGATAAGTGCATTTTGTGGACGGTTTGAACAAATGAGTGAAGAACAAATGGCGAAGAAAATATATAGCGCTAAGGTGCCGCGGCTCACTTAGGACAGTACCACGTCGCCACGTGAGCAAAATGCTCCAAGAGGGGAGGGTCAAGATGCCAATATTTGTATGAAGGGTGTACGAAGAAAACCATGAATTTGAAAGAACCGAAAGTAGTGTAAAGATCGCCTTGATTGATACAGGCAGACTAAACTACCTTAGCAGTGAAAAATGAATTTAGATATTTTAAAGGCGGCTCGAAATAAGATTGTTGGTAGTAACCCAGCCTGCGGAGCTTAATTTTCACGAATTTAAGGGTGAACATTTGTGAGATGAATGAATGAATATTTATCTATCTATATATATTTACATTACCTCAACACCATCCACTTTTGGGGCCGGATGTCGTGTCTGATTGCTTAAACATGAATATAGATATTATATTTATGTTGTTATCATTTTGTCTGTGATTGTCCCGCTCTTCTTGAAAGTGGTGTAAGGATCGTGACATTATAGGCTTCCTGGCTACCCCGTCAGGGATTTATGCGTGAAGATTTTATTTCATAATATTTTCAAGGACTTTCGCCGTTTTTGGAGGAAGCAGCTACTGGCGCTGGAGCGAGGGAGACATTTTCAATTACAAAACGACCTAAATTTTAAGCCAAACTTTAACTCTATCCATATATGCCTTGAATTCTTTAACCACCACCACCAGAAGGGTTCGAATACTGATGATACAAGATAATATGGCAGGTTTGAAAGATCATATCTCATAAATGCAGATTTCTTCAAGATGTCTCCCTCTGCTCAGCAAGCACATCGTAAAATTGACACTTAAAACTGAATGCAATGCAATAATATTTTGAATGCACCAAATTAATGTTAATGATAAAATTGATCACGATCGTAAATTGATGGTACAAGGTGACGTTTTATTTGAAATAACGAGACAGCTGTAAAGCGCTTCAAACGAGAAAATATTTAATGTCGATTAATAATGCTTATTTTTTGCAATGGCGTTACACTTACATTAGAATCGCGGAAATCTTTTCTTCGTTATTTCTTCATCCGCTTCTATAGCAAGGTTGTCTGGAAGAAATTGTTTTTTAGTAATAAGACCGCCTCTTGTACTATCCTTATGTTGCTTGCACTTATTTTCATCTTATTTTGTGGTGTTAATAAATAATGTATAAATAAATAAATAAATGAATATCTTCACGCAATTCCCAATACAGGGGTAGACAGAGGTCTAGCCTAGACAATTAAGTCCCTTTGACCCACCTTCCACCGAAGATATTTCCGGGACAACGTGACAGGTGGTGAACCCGTCGCCGTCTTTATGTCCAAGCCAACGATATTCGTACGTAAAATTTTGAAAAACCCATTGGTACGTGCCTGCCACCTGGGGATCGAACTCGGCTCTCTTGACGGAAAATTCCGGCCAGCCTACCACTCAACTATCGTGACTTTTAAAATATGTATAAATAAAACAAATAAAAAAATATTCGAGTTATTTGTATGCATTCACAAGATATATTTTGTCAATTTTAATGATACGCAACCGAATTACATCTACGTATGACATGTTGTCGAGCAGCTGTTTTAGTATGATGATTACTTGATCTGTATTATAAGTACAGTCGAGATGGTATTTCACTGTATTAAAATATCCGCTTTGACTGATGTAATACATAAATAAATTATATATTTTTTAAAAAATAATAAACATTTAATACTTTACATTTGTTTTTTTAATATGCCAAAAAAAAAAATAGATAAACATTATTTTCGAGTTGTTTTTAATTTTATATACTCATGACTCCTGACTCATTTCATAAGTTCGTGGTAACTCTATTACCTGGGAGGTATGGGGCAATTCTGTTTTCGTCTTTGTCTTGGCCACTAAGACGGCGACTAGCTTACAACCTATTTCGTGCTAATTCAGCTCTGGTAAAAAATAAATCCAAATTGTCTAGACATAACTGTAGATATATATGCACTACCACAGATGCATGTAGATATCTTAAACATGGCTCGAAATAAGATAGTTGGAAGTGACCCAGCCTCCGAAGCTTAAGGTTAATATTCATCTATTTCTATATATATTTATAGTATCTAATTACAATTTCTTGGTTAGATACAAATCGATTGGGGAAGAAGTAGTTTGGGGCCAGATGTCAAGTCTGGATTGCTTAAATATATTGTATTCATGTTTTTATAATTTTGTCTGTGATTGTAGCGCTATATTTTTCTTGAAATAGCTAGGTGTAGGCAGACAGAGGCTAGCACACGTCAAGCGGACGTCACAAAGTCGAACGGTGCGATTTTAAATATAAAACGATCACACAAACTATATTTATGCTCTGCCCCGTACTTGCGTAGGGTAATATATTGAGCTGTGTTATGTAGAGTCCGCTTCTAGTTCACGGAAGTGGTTGAATAAATAAAATAAATAAATATCTTCTCGCAATTCCAAATACAGCGGTAGAAAGAGGTCTAGTCTAGACTTAAGTCCCTTCGACCTACCTTCCACCGAAGATATTTTCGGGTCAACGTGACAGGCGATGAGCCCGTCGCCGTCTTTATGTCCAAGCCAACGATATGAATCGTACATAGATTAAAAAAAAAACCCATAGGTACGAGCCTGCCACCTGGGGATTGAACTCGGGTCTCTCGACTCGTAATTCCGACCACCCTTCCACTCGGCTATCGTGACTTATATAATCGTGATAAAAATGTTGATTAAGCGTTTTGGCCTTAGCCCCGGAAGCAAACGGAGGGATGTTAGGTCTGTGTGTGTCTGTCGGTGGCATTGTTACTCCGGAACGAATTAATCGATTTTGATAACTTCTTTTTTTGTTTGAAAGATGATTCGATCGCTAGCGTTCCTAGCGACCATTGATAATAATCTGTTCATCTTTTAGAAGATCATCAGTTTTATGTCAATAAAAAGGTATGGAGAAATTTCTGCAGGTCTCATTCTACCTAATGTAGACTGTTAAATCGCTTCGCTGCATATTCTTAATAATAGGGCAGACGGATATTAAGAAAAAATCCTTTCGACTTAACCTTTCCCGAAGTCTATTTAGGACCTCATGACTCTGCATCAATACATCTTTCTCCAACATTGCTGCAGCATTGTGCGGGCTGTCGCTATGTTGTTCGGAATGGTCCTAGCCAATGGTCGGTATGAGGCTGCCAATCGAGAACTCTCTAATTAAAGACTACGATGGCCACTTACCCACGGGAGTTTTGTTTACATTAATAATCTCACGGTAGCCGAGTGCTTGGGTGACCGGAATTCGAGTCAAGGTACCCGAGTTTGACCCCCAGGTAGTAGGCTCTTACCAATGAATTTTTCCAAAAACTGTGCTAGCTATATTGTTTGTTTGAACGTAAAGACGGCGCCAGGCTCACCACCTGTCACGTCGTCCCAGAATAAGCCCCGGTAAAATAGGTCATAAGCGCAATTGTCTAGATCACTGCCACCCCTGTCATAAGAAATGCGTGAAGATTAAAAGAATACACAATGGTAGAGCCACGCATCAGTTTTTACTGTTGCATGAATGGGCCGGCTCGACTGGGGAAGTACCACGCCCTCACAGAATACCGGCGTGAAGTAGAAGTCTAACAAACTTCTGCGTTTCGTCTGGTGAGTGCAGGTAACTGGAGGCCCACCCAACCCCCTCCCCCAATTCTGGGGGGGGGGGCACTCTAAGGGCGGCAACGCATCTGCTATGCCTCTGGTATTGCGGGTGTTTATGGGCGGTGGTAATCACTTACCATCACGTGAGCCACCTGCTCGTTTGCCTCCTTTTTCTATAAAAAAAAAAAACAAACAATATGGTATGTATTTGAATTGGAAGTCACGATAGCCGAGTGGTAGGGTGGTCGGAATTTCGAGTCGAGAGACCCGAGTTCGATCGGTGGCAGGCCAATGACTTTTTCCAAAAACAGCTAACTATATCGTTTGCTTGGACGTAAAGACGGCGCCAGGCTCACCACCTGTCATGTAGTATCAAAATAAGCGGCCGTAAAATGCGGGTCGAAAGCTAATTGTCTGCGACCCCTGTAATAAGAATGCGTGAAGCTTAAAAGAAACAAATGGACTCGCCATCAATGAACAAACGCTGGCTGCGGTTTTACGAGTACCGAATTGTAGCGCCACCTCACCGTCTCGAAATAAACATCAAAGCGGCTCGGCAGCGAAAGTTATTCTCGACGTTCAATCAAAATGGGTGCTTTTTTAAACTAACGCGAGCGTTGCGCAAGAACACTTAACGCCATTTTTGTTTTGCGTACTGCGAATCGAACGGTACGGCGGTTAGCGTACTCCGAGGCGGAGGGTCGTTGGTTCGTGCCGATACCGATGTTGTTAGGAGAAATGAGACAGTTTAAAATAAATATCTACCCTAGGCTCGAATCAACGACGACCATACTCTATCCGATCCGAATTTCACCATCGTACCTTACGGCATAGTCAAAAATATCATCAATACCACCTTGATGCTTGGCATCCACCACGGCGCGTTTTTCGCGGAATTTTCTGCCACGCACTTGCACTTTGTGGAATGAGCTGCCGTCAGCGGTTTTTCCGGACCGATACGACTTAGCGACCTTCAAGAAAAGAGCCTATACCTTTCTCAAAGGCCGGCAACGCATCTGCTATTCCTCCGGTATTGCAGATGTTCATGGGCGGCGGTAATCACTTACCATTACGTGTGCCACCTGTTCGTTTGCCTCCCTTTTCTATAAAAAAAAATACAGGTCTAGACTTAAATCGTTTCGATTCACCTTTCATTCATACATAATACATAACGGCCCGTTTACAGCCCACTGTAGGACGTAGCCCTCTCCCATAGGGAGGACTTGCTGTAATTGCTATTTTATTGTTTCTTATGAAAATTATATTTAAGACAAAGGACTATTGCCAATGAGCTTGACCGGCGCGATAAGTATGGAGAATCCTTTTAAATTATGTTCTGGGAAAGATCTGTCTCATCATTATTTTACCTTTGTAATCATTATTTGTTTTTGTAAACATATTATAAACATAACATTGAATTCAGTAAGAAATTAAAAAAAACAAAAAATCTTTGTACCGTATGTTGTGTTATTAGAAGAACCTAGTTACTAAACGGCAGTAGATTAAAAATCGATGTATAAATTATTTGATTTGATTGTACGTTTTAACTGGGCTTAGCGGTCACTTACCATCAAGTGGACGATTAGATTCTTTGTTGAAAAAAAAAAAAACAATAATATTTGCGCCGTACGTTTGTTTATTATTACGTTTAGTTCATGTTTAACAATCTCTAGGTTAATGTCTAACGATAAGTACAAAGGCACCGCCCTGACGAGCGTTTCCACCGTGACCCGGTGTCGGTTAATTATTTCAATTATCAGCTGAACGCGAAACGCAGTACGGCATCGCCGCAAGTAAACAAACTATTTTCATAACCTCACAGGTTAACGATTACATCGCTCTCTTTCTGCGGCTCGCGTTACGTCAAAATGCGCGAGCTGGCATAACGGCCTTGCTGTCGTCGCCTACAGCGCGATAAAAAAAAAAAAAACTAAAGCTATTTTCCCGCCGTCATTCTTTAGCGATGAGTCATCGCACGCGGACGTCTCCGTGGTTACGTTCGGCTCTGACGGGTTTGCGGGTTATCTGATAACGATTTGTTTTTTATTTCACGTCTTCGGCTCGTCGATTGTTGTTGAATTGAATGGGCGGGACGTAAAATTACGATAATTGTCGAGGTTTTGTTTCGACGCGATCTATTGTAACTGACCGGAGGTATCTAATTGACTGTTATTTTCTTTCATTAGAAATATTCTAAATACATAATAAGATGATTATACAGTTTGATCAATGGATGATGTATCTGACTTTTATAATAACGAACAGTCAACAAGGATGTTAATCCAAAGGACAATGGCAACATAATGAAAGATTTTTGAAAAAAAAAAAACATTATTAACTGACTTCTAAAAAAGAAGGAGGTTTTCAATTCTTGGGAATCTTCTATTTTTTCTATACGTTCCCCGATTACTCGAAGACGCCTGGATCAATTTGGAAAATTCTTTCTTTTTTTTAACTATTATATTTTCCCGGTGCTCTCATAGCCATTAGATCAGGATATCTTTATAGAATGCCACGGAAATCAACAAAATTCCTATTTTTTATTTTGAGTATTTCAGCTCTTTACTAGTTGAATACGCGGACCTGGACGTGCATGTATGAAGAAAATGATGAACCTGAAAGAAGAGAAAGAGGTGATACTTGGCTATCTGTTCTCACTGGCTATCCCATCCCTGTGGCAATGATATGAAATATAGAATAGAATATTTATTTATGAAATATAAGTGTTTTACATTTAGGTGTTGTGTTACAGGCACAGTCTCACTAAATTTTCACCTTAATCAAGGTTTACAAATATTAATTTTATTAAGTTAGTGTCTTAAAAGTTACAATATAAAATTTATTCTAGGTAATTAAAGAAATGTCAATATACATAGTCAAAAAAACAAAACACGCAATTAAAAATAAATGGATTAACCACAATGTGAATTTAAAAAAATAAAAAAGAAATTGTAAGAAAAAAATCTAAATAAATTACAAATAAATCAATTAAAACCAATGTCAACATATTTTAGAGTTACATCCTTCAAAAATTCTGATTCATTATTGATTTTGATTCATTATACTCCTTTCCTTACTTGTCTCTCTCCGGAGTTCAAAATTCCGGAGAGAGACAAGTAAGGAAAGGAGTTTCGGGTATAGAGAAGATTCCGCGTTAACAAAACTGACATAAAATTCTTTGAAACTTGTTGGGTGATCGGAATTCGAATTCACTTGAAAAGAGACTCGAGTTCGATCGCCAAGTGGCAGACTCGCTCCGATGGGTTTTTTTTTTAAGATTTTCACTGGCTTGGACATTTATGTCCAAGCCAGTGAAAATCTTAAAACGCCGTCTAGACGGCGACGGGCCCACCAACCAAGTCACGTTGTCCCAAAAACTATCGGTCGAAACGAACTTAATCGTCTAGACCCCTGTTGACTCCAGTAGGTGTGAAGATAAACAATGTTTATCTTCTCCCTTGTTGTTTTAACAATGTTTATTTCCTTACAAAGATCTACATACGCCGGATGGTTACGCGTTCATCTCGATGTTATCTCGTGACGCTATAGCAACGAGAATTCGCGAGCGACCGGTTTTGTCGGAACGACAGTGATGAGAGCCCTCTGGAATCTGAACACTCCGGCCGGTCCTGCGGGAGGCGACCTGCCAGGAAGAAAAAGCAATCGGATGACTCATCCTATGTATCGGAGTGTAGTCCGTTTGTCGGGTGACTTTATTGAAACTATATAGATACACGAAGTCACGATAGCCGAGTTGTCGGGTGGTCGGAATTTCGAGTCGAAAGACCCGAGTTCGATCCCCAGGTGGCAGTACCAATGAGTTTTTAAAAAAAAACTTATGTACGAATTTCATCGTTGGCTTGGACATAAAGGCGGCGACGGGCTCACCACCTGTCACGTTGTCCCGAAAATATCTTCGGTGGAAGGTGGGTCAAAGGGACTTAATTGTCTAGACTTGACCTCTGTCTGCCCCTGTATTGGGAATTGCGTGAAGATATTTTTTTTATATATTTATATAGATACAAATAAAAGTAAATAAATGTCGTCATGGATATACCTAATACTGGGTTAGACAGAGAACCAGATAATTAAGTCTTTTGAGGCATCTTTCATCTAAGACTGTTTGGGACAACGTGAAAGATGATGAACCTGTCGCTGTCTTAGTATCCAAGGTACATATAATTCATAGACATATTGTAAATAGAGGAACAAAAAAAGACGATACGTACGGAGTTTCTTTCGGCTGTTTCTACTCCGTTGGAGGAACCTCATAACTAAGCGGTGGTAGTTAAAAAAATTACTATCGATAAAGGAATGTACATACTTATTTAGATAATTAAATTAAATGACACAAGCACTAAGACCCTACTAGAAAAGTGTTTTCTACATTGACACCTCGGGAATCGAACCCGGATTCTCAGAGCTAGCGCTGTGTGCGCCAATCGTTCACAGAGGTTGTCATTAATGAGAGCAAACAATTCTCTCTAAGATAATTAATTGACTCAGGCGTTACTTTGCGGAAATTCAATGTAAAGTTGTTATTGAAAAAATTACTTCAGAGTTTTGACTCTGCGGTTGCTCATCGTAGAGTCTACTCGCTTGATAAACTTTGTTTTGAGGCGAAACACGTGTCGCGTTTTCGATGGTGGTATATGTTACCTGGTTTGAGTGTAGTGGTGGTGGTGGTGCATACAGTGGAATTAGTGCACGCATCTGTGGGAGGGAGGGTGGTGCTCTTCTTCTCTTCGGACCAGGTAACATATACCTTTTTATATTTGCATGCGGAGGGTTGCGAAGTAATTTTTTCAATAACAATTCTCTCTAAATTAAGATGTGGAATTCTTACTAGTGACAGCAGAGATTTAGTAGTTTCACATAATGCAGTCATAATCCAAAGCTGTCATCGAGACCGTACGGTGGAAACACGAGCTTTTGTTTGTTTGCGTCGTGTCGGCTTTTGAGGGCGTCGCGTTCGATTCACGGTCAGGAGTTGTGCGCTAGCGGGATAATTCCGAGCGAATTTCGCTCTTATGACTATGACGGATTTTGCTATGATTACACGAGATTGATTTCAGTGTTGAAAGGTAATTTGTTAACGTAATCCTACAGCCAATTCTCTGAATACATGATGATCCGATGGCCTTGTTGGTAGTAACCCTGCTATGTTTATGCCATATACGCATATTTATGTATGAAAATATATATGTATGTATCTATCAAAAGGATTTTTTCTTTTTTTTTTAAATAAATTTTCTTGTTTATTATTTGATATCGTGTAGCTGTAAACTTTTCCCTCTATTTTATAAAGACTTAAAGATATTTATTCCGACACTTCAGATTAAAATCATAAATTACAATACCGGTGAATAATCATAATAGATACCAATAAGAATAAAATAAAAAAAACAACAAAAGAAAATCAATAAATAAAAAAAATAGAGGGTATAACAACAATTCATGACTTAATAATCGAAACATTGTTATAAAACACAACTGTTAAAAAAAATATTTGCGTATCCAAACAGTGTTTGCGTCAAATCTTTAAAGTTCTCTAAAACATTCGAGAGAAATGAGTTCGAGCGAGTTTATAATAGAAAAATCGTAATATTGAATAATTCTATAGTTAAACATCGGCTATGACATAAGCGTCTTGGAGCGTTGACAAGCACGTGGCGTTACTCCAGCATCGGCGCGGTTCTGTGAAGAGGACCAAATTATTAAGGTAGCAGACACACCGTCCACTGTTGTAACTATTTTTTTAATTATTAACAGAGAATACTAAACAGTGAACTATTAAGTGTTCGGCTATGTCTTGCTGGTGATGAATAAAACGTCTTCGGCGGAAGGTGGGTCGAAGGGCCTTAAAATTAGGTCTTATAAATAGTCTATATAACTTAGAATAGTAGTAGGTCTTAGAAATTAATTGTCTAGACCTCTGTCTACGTCTGTATCGGGAACGGCGTGAAGATATTTATTTATTTGAATTGCGTGTTTCAAAGTTGAAAGATAACAAATCACCGCATGATTGTCGATTGCAATGTTAAATGGTATAGAAGATATATTACGAATATCTGTCTTCTGTGTGTGATAAAATAATAAGTATTCTCTGCTTTACAATATTTGTTTCTATTTGTTTGAGAAATAATCATATTATAATTTTTTATCAGTCACGATATACGAGTGGTTGTGTGATCGGGATTCGAGTTGAGAGTTGTCAGGCTCATACCAATGGGTTGTTTCAAAAAATGTCTATTTACTTTAATTAAATATTTCAACTGTGTAATCGTGTGCGGGGATCCTACCACCTGTCCGCCTACGGGCGACGCACCGTCTGCGACCGGACTGCGGAAAATATTCAAAATGTATCGTTGGTGTTGATTTAGCTAAGATGGATTTAGATTTATCGTGTCTGGATCTGAAGGGAGCACTTCTCGTGCACTGGGATGTGCTGCTTTCAATCTATTCAATTCTTTATTAGCCAAAATGTGTGATATCAAGATCTTATTATAAATACAATGTTAAAGGTTCAACACATGAATCGTTTCTGATATGCAAATAAGTAATTACGTACAATATATGTTTACAAATTATTTTGAATAATTTCCTTGCGCACAATGTGCCTTGCGAATTGTGCGCTCAATGTGCTCGCACGTTCAGCACAAAAATCGGTTACGTCAGTCACCTGCGAGCACACGAACGACGCTCGAAATAATCCAAGCCGAAATCGCTCGGAATACTGTGTATATTTTGAAAATATATTTAAAATCCAAAAAATTTTAAAGACACTTAGTTAAAAAAGCCTACGATTTTTTGTCATGAAATAATAATATCTATAATTAATAATAATATATAAATAATAATATGATGTAAAGTTTTTCTTAAAACGGTACGAATATTCTATCTAGTTATTCTATGACAGAATAGAAGCACATTCGATTTAGCCCAGGCTTCAGAGCAATTTTGAATTTATTCCCTGTTAAGCACTTTATTTGTGATGGCAGCACATTTCGAACGGTTCCGAATTCCGAAGGTTTTGAATTCTAACTTGTACTTTGTTATATCATAACAAAGTAACAACCTTTTTCTTCGGCATTCTCAAGCAAGTAGACTCTACGATGAGCGACCGCAGAGTCAAACTCTGCGGTCGCTAATCTTTTTTAGGCGAGACCTTGTTTTGAGGCGAAACACGTCGCGTTTTCATTGGTGGTATATGTTACCTGGTTTGAGTGTAGTGGTGGTGGTGCATACAGTGGAATTAGTGCACGCATAAGAATGTACATTCGTTTATAGATTGTAATGTGGTTCCTCTAACGGAAAAGGAAACAGGAGGAAGAAACTCCGTAAATCAGTACCGCTTACTGGCTGTTGTCTGTGGACTCAAACTGAACACACGATATCGTTGACCGCTTTACAAACGGAAGAGCTGTTTATATTTAATGGTGACGTACGTTTTGCATCACGCGCATCCGTCGCGAGGCTCAGCCGTGGTCGTTGACGAGGTCTAGTGCAATGCCGTACTGAGTGTCATACATCTATGGGTCATTCGGAAATTACGTCACACGTTAAGGGGTGGCGCCAGTGGAGCGGATCGAGGTAGTGTGAAAATTTGATGTACTTATAGCGTTGTTCAGGTTGAAATACTGTTGGGCAGTATTTTGTCTAGGTCAGTAGGTTTGTCTAGGTCTCAAGTCTTAGAGAAATCATGTGCAACGAAACACATTTTTTTTGTCCAAAAATTTAATTAACATCATTCAAAAACGCACATAAAAGTGTTTTTTTTAAGTAAATCGGTTAAATGAGCAGCATTGACCAAGGTGCATGGTACCTCCGTGGACGAGTGGCACACATACCGGTTTTCTTGGTATCGCCAACTCTGTGGTCCCGTGATCGAATCTCGGTCGGGTTAGTTTACTACATTTCTACTTCCAATACAATTATTATAATTCCGTTAAGTAAAATTGTGTTTCAGGTCAAGCCTAAATGAATCGACCTTTTTTCCGGAACAAAAAGTGCTTTTAATAATTGTGTGAACAATAAACAGTTTTAAGCTAGCTAGCGATCGTTTCACTTGTCCGTCCCTGTATCCAACAGTAATAACTAACTGGCAATTTCATCAGGATCTGGATGACATTCAATCGTCATGGCGCGATTGAGTAACATTCATCGATTTAAAACTACGACTTCAATAGGTCCCGAGGAAAATTCGTTAATGCGCGGTCGAATACGCGGACAGAAGCTAGTCTATATATCGTACGGATAAATAGTAAACACCTATGACTCTTCTATCCATGGTATCTATGAAATTAAGTATACGACATACATACATATAGACATACAAAACGTCAACGCCGAGGAACACGGTTGTCTAATAAGATCTGCCTGGCTAGAAACGTTACGCGGAACACAATAGATACAAATGTGTGGGTGTCCTGAGCGGATAACAGTTTCGATTGATGACCGGAAGCCGACGGTCCCGCTCGTTAGTGATTGTAAAAATGTACGTCCCAAGTGTGAGTCGGACTCATGCCTAATGTACCATGTTAACCGAACCTAGGAACTTACGCCTCAGTGGGAGGAATTTCCAGCATTTTTCAAAAAAAAAATCTTCACGGCATTCCCTTTAGAGGGGTAGACAGGTTTAGACAATTAAGTCGTTATGATCCACCTTCCACCGAAAATATTTTAGGGACAACGTGACAGGTTGTGAGTTGCTGTCTTTATGTCCAAGCCAACGATATAATTCGTACGTAATTTTTGAAAAACCCACTGGTACGAACCTGCCATCTGGGGATCGAATTCGGATCTCTTGACTCGAAATTCCGACCACCCAACCACTCGGCTATTGTGACTTATTTTCGTGGCTTATTATATATAAAAAGTAGAATTTTTAATATATTTGTATAAGTGTGAAAAAAAAAACGAAAAAATATACTGTTTTTTCAAAGCAGCTCATCGGTGCAGTGTTGTAGAATGAAATGGGTCACGACATACCACCCAACTAGCATAGGTTACGTTTATCGAACATTGTTTTGACTCGCCTGTGCCATGCAAGTTAGAAACGTTGAATATAAATAATTTTTGTTATTTATGTATTTAGTTAAACTATTTTTTTTGGCTTAGATTGTAATTTACATGTATGTTATATTTTGTTAAGATTAAGCTGTTAGTTTTCCAGTTAATAAATAAATAAAAAAAACGCTCCATATGATACGCTACTCTATGATTTGTTACAAATTAGTAACAATAATTGCTATGCAGACGGACACCATTGGTGATGTTTTATACAACGGCTGTGCCAATATTTCTCGGGAACACGTTGACGAGTACCGGAACAAACTTGTGTCTGATGTCGAGATTTTGTTTTCTCAAAGGCTAGCAACGCATCTGCCATTCCTCTGGTACGGCATGTGTTCATGGGCGGCGGTAATCACTTACCATCACGTGAGCCACCTGCTCGTTTCCCTTCCTAATATCTATAGAGAAACGCTAAAGTGACAATGGGCTGGATGGCTTGTGGAACCAGAGAATCGTTGGGAGGAAAGGTTCTTGTGTAGCAACCGCGTACATGCCAAAGCAGTGTAGGACGACCTACAAGATGAAGTAACGAGTCGATAGATACGGTTGGCATATTGTGACAATCTTTCTGAGAGACCTAGGTTCAGCTGTAGACGTTGTGCAAAGAAGAACAAGAATCTTTAATATCAAACTGTATAACTATGCCTTTACTCTTAAATAAAGTTTTGTTAGTTAATTATTTATTAATTTAAAAGTCAGTTTAAGAGTACTCGGACACTTAGACGTGCGTGTGTGAAGAAAATGATATAATTTGAAAGAAGCGAAAAGGGGCATGTAAGGATCGTGACACTTGGCGATCTGTTCTCTCTGGCTACCCAGGGACTATACTTGAAGATATGTATTTATTTACTTATTGTTAACAACTATGCTGTGTGTGTATACACGACTGAATTGCGTAACCACCATTACGATTTATATAGCAATGTCTTAAACAGAAATGAAAACCACTGATTGGAGCCCCGTTACAAAGACTAAAATCAGTGTCAGGTTCAGAAAAATAAATGATAAAGTTTAGGGTCAATAAAATAATTATTATTATTTATTATTTATTTATCTTCACGCACAATCCCTGACGGGGTAGCCAGAGAGAACAGATCGCCAAGTGTCACGATCCCTACATACTTCTTTCGCTTCTTTCAGATTCATCATCTTCTTCATACATGCACGTCTAGGTATCCGAGTACTCTTGACCCTCCTCTCTTCGAGTTCTTCCTCAATGTGCTCACATGGTCTTCGAAAGTTAGTCTCGGTCTACCTCGACACCTTTTAATATTAACTTTCGCGCTTTATATTTCTTCACCATTCGGTCTTCACTCATTCGCTCAACGTGCCCAAACCATCGAAGCACGCCCATATCCATATTTGAGACAAGGTCATCTTTAATAAAATAAAGTTTCTTTATTTTGCGTATACTGCTACACAGTTTTTCTAATTGTTATTTTGTTATTTTATATATACATATGAATGTATTTGTGTATATATATATATATATATATATATATATATATATATATATATATATATATATATATATATATATATATATGTATATATATATATATATATATATATATATATATATATATATATATATATATATATATATATATATATCGAGTATAAATGAATTTGAATAAAAATATTAAGTTTTTTTATTTGTTGTTTGTTTGCATCTTTGTTTCAATATTTAAATATTCGTATATAAAATACCTGGAATATTACCTTCGGTGACTTGCTAGCGCGACAACGAAATGCATCTCAATCGAACATGCAATAGATTAAGAATCTAGAACATTCCAGACGCTTTCCTATAATTGATATGCTACTTCGGTCCACCAATCTCACCGGCCGCGCCTCGTCCTTGCGTCGTGTTGTCATTCTTTCATATGCCCG
Source organism: Sericinus montela (assembly GCA_029286605.1). Classification (NCBI taxonomy): domain Eukaryota; kingdom Metazoa; phylum Arthropoda; class Insecta; order Lepidoptera; family Papilionidae; genus Sericinus; species Sericinus montela. Next base: position 3,458,238 of record JAGSMR010000036.1, read on the forward strand.
TTTTTTTTATAAGCGGTAATTCTATCTTGTTTTGTTTAGCAAGTCATAAAGAATGCGGCTGGTTTTTTTTGTTATAGTATCTTCTTTAAAGTCTATCAAGAGTCCACTGCTGGACATATTCAGGTCTTCCCCAAAGCATTCCACTAAGAACGGTCCTCAGCCTCCTGCATCCATCGACTTTCTCTCAATGTTTTGCAAGTCGTCACTCCATCTCGTTATTATAACATATAAACGGAAAATTTGTTTTGAGGAGCTTCGAAAAAAATTCCGAATGGGAATAGATAGAAAATTATTTGACTAGTGCAATGTATGTATGTATGTTCTAAAGTCGAAAAATACCAAAGAACAACTATGGACTATATTGGGCGGAGCCTACCAGGATAATTGAGAAAAGCAGTTAAAATAAAAAAAAATATCACCTATAGGTAGAATTTAAATATTGTATGTAAAATTATAAATGCAGTAATATTTTTAAATACCTAACTGTGCCACAAATAACGATCTTATTAAATTAATTAATAAACAGTTAATTATTAATTACGCACATTTCACTAATTAAACACTTATCAATCGAAATGAAAATAAATTTACATTATAATGTTTATAGAAAATTTATTGAATTATAAACTGACGTCACGATAGGACCGGACCGGAGTTCGATCCACAGGTGGCCGGTTCGTACCGACGGGTTTTATCAAAAACTTTGTACGATTATATCGTTGGCTTGGAAATAAAGACAGCGAAGGGCTCACCATCTGTCACGTTGTCCTGAAAATATCTTCGGTGGATGGTCGATGGGACTTAATTGTCTAATCTCGACCTCTGTCTACCCCTGTAGTGGGAATGGCGTGAAGATATTTTTTTATGTTAATAAGATATATTGATACATTTGTATAATATGAGTAAACTATTTAGCCATGCACGACCTGATAGCTGATAGTGGGAAGTGACCCTGCCATCGAAGCTAAGGTTCTAGGGGCACACAAGGGGCACACATTTGTGTGATGTATATAAATGTCTGTACTCGAGTTATGGATGTTTATATGTATATGTAGATATATATACAAATAGACGGCGTATGTAAGATTATCGTTGTTTCGGTGAAAATTAGTTCGAAAGTACTTCTACCTACTATTAGACTAGCCATACGACTGCCGCGGCTGTCCCATGATGTACAATAACTTTAACGCCATTACCAATACTGGGGTAGACAGAGGTCCAAACAATTAAATCCTTTCGACCCATTTTTCTCTCATACAAGACAACTAAATAAATCGTACAGAAGTTAAAAAGAAAACATTAGTACGAGCCTACCTCCTGCGGATCGAACTCTGGTGGGTTTACTCGAATTCTGATCATCCAACCACACGGCTATCGTATTTTCTACTATGTCTTGATATATAGTTAGTGTTTAGACGTATCATTTAGGCATACTATGAGACTGGTCACGGCGACATACCACGCATCAAGTCGCATTCAATGAAAAATATACATATGTAGAACAAAATAATAATGACTTTCCCACAAAGTTACGGCAGAGTTTTACACAGCCTATTTTGAAACTAATAAATGGAATTAGTCATAACGATAACTTATATAATTCTGTCATTGATTTATAAACATCAATCTCTGTACAATGTCCTTATTTTTTGAATAAATGTTCTTTTACTGTCCAACTTTTATGAAATGCACAATTTGGCGGCCTTATCGCTTCATAGCGATCTCTTCCGGGCAACCAATGGCGTGAAGATATTTTTATGTTAATAAGATATATTGATACATTTGTATAATATGAGTAAACTATTTAGCCATGCACGACCTGATAGCTGATAGTGGGAAGTGACCCTGCCATCGAAGCTAAGGTTCTAGGGGCACACAAGGGGCACACATTTGTGTGATGTATATAAATGTCTGTACTCGAGTTATGGATGTTTATATGTATATGTAGATATATATACAAATAGACGGCGTATGTAAGATTATCGTTGTTTCGGTGAAAATTAGTTCGAAAGTACTTCTACCTACTATTAGACTAGCCATACGACTGCCGCGGCTGTCCCATGATGTACAATAACTTTAACGCCATTACCAATACTGGGGTAGACAGAGGTCCAAACAATTAAATCCTTTCGACCCATTTTTCTCTCTTTCATACAAGACAACTAAATAAATCGTACAGAAGTTAAAAAGAAAACATTAGTACGAGCCTACCTCCTGCGGATCGAACTCTGGTGGGTTTACTCGAATTCTGATCATCCAACCACACGGCTATCGTATTTTCTACTATGTCTTGATATATAGTTAGTGTTTAGACGTATCATTTAGGCATACTATGAGACTGGTCACGGCGACATACCACGCATCAAGTCGCATTCAATGAAAAATATACATATGTAGAACAAAATAATAATGACTTTCCCACAAAGTTACGGCAGAGTTTTACACAGCCTATTTTGAAACTAATAAATGGAATTAGTCATAACGATAACTTATATAATTCTGTCATTGATTTATAAACATCAATCTCTGTACAATGTCCTTATTTTTTGAATAAATGTTCTTTTACTGTCCAACTTTTATGAAATACACAATTTGGCGGCCTTATCGCTTCATAGCGATCTCTTCCGGGCAACCAATGGCGTGAAGGAAAAGTTTACTACGTAGGAGGTGCAATAGGAATATACAAAATACATAAGTAATATATACTTATATACATACATGAATACATAATATATACATATAATAGACCCAAAACAATGTAATCATGAAGTTAAAAAGAAAACATTAGTACGAGCCTACCTCCTGCGGATCGAACTCTGGTGGGTTTACTCGAATTCTGATCATCCAACCACACGGCTATCGTATTTTCTACTATGTCTTGATATATAGTTAGTGTTTAGACGTATCATTTAGGCATACTATGAGACTGGTCACGGCGACATACCACGCATCAAGTCGCATTCAATGAAAAATATACATATGTAGAACAAAATAATAATGACTTTCCCACAAAGTTACGGCAGAGTTTTACACAGCCTATTTTGAAACTAATAAATGGAATTAGTCATAACGATAACTTATATAATTCTGTCATTGATTTATAAACATCAATCTCTGTACAATGTCCTTATTTTTTGAATAAATGTTCTTTTACTGTCCAACTTTTATGAAATGCACAATTTGGCGGCCTTATCGCTTCATAGCGATCTCTTCCGGGCAACCAATGGCGTGAAGGAAAAGTTTACTACGTAGGAGGTGCAATAGGAATATACAAAATGCATAAGTAATATATACTTATATACATATACACAGTCATAATGATATACATACATACTTATATACATACATGAATACATAATATATACATATAATAGACCCAAAACAATGTAATCATGAAGTTAAACTTGTAAATACAATATAAATATCAAAAATGCAGTACTACGTCCTAATGGTATTCATATGATTGAGACAGACAATGTTCTCGTACTAATTATTCAAAAATTATACTTATTTACTTAAATTATATTATATTCTTTCACATAACCGCTTCGATATTCCTAACAACGATGAATGGTAATGAATAAACTATGAATGTGATATTATAAAATGTGGTATTTAACATATAGCACACTCCTCACACGAGTATATCGCTCGCTTAGCATAACCCCGTTACGTGCGCGCCGGCGATGTTTTTGTTACAAAATTAATCGGAAATGTCGGAATGTGTGTCATGAATTCCTAGGGGCAGTCGGTTACTAAGTAATATTAATAAATATGTTCACGCCTTTCCCGATACAGGAGTAGACAGAGGTCTAGACGATTAAGTCCTTCCGACGCACCTACAACCGAAGACAGTTTCTGAGACAACTTTGTGTCCAAGCCAACAATATTAGTTGTGCATATGTTTTTTGAAAAAACCTATTTGAATGATCCTGCCAGCGGATCGTACTCTGGGTCTTTCGATTCGAATTCAGATCACCCAACCGCTCGGCTATCGCGATTTTATACTGTTACGGTTTAATATGGTTACTAAGTGTAGTGCTTACGGAGTGAAGTCTATATATAGACGACTCTACGGAGCCGGGCCCCGGCAGTGCCCACACAGGTTCGCAGTGATCTGGAGCGAGCTACTAAACGATATGTGACTTGTTTAGTGTTTGTTTTTTATAAATATATACATACGAAAGTTGTGAGGATGTTTGGTTACTCTTTCGCGCAAACCGCAGTACTGATTTTAATGTGTATTATAAAAAAATATCTTCACGCAATTCCCTAAACTGGGGTTTAAACCTAGACAGAGATCTAGTCTAGACAATTAAGTCCCTTCGACCCACCTTCCAACAGGTGGTGAGCCTGTCGCCTTCTTTATATCCAAGCCAACGATATAATTCGTACATAAGTTTTTATGAAAAACCCATTGGTACGAGCCTGCCATCTGGGGATCGAACTCGGGTCTCTCGACTCGAAATTCTGATCACCCAACCACTCGGCTATCGTGAATTGAATGAGTATTATTATGTTTATATTTTATATCTTAACGCACTTTCCCATACGGGGTAAACAGAGGTACATAAATGTATGTTTATTTACATAGATTACATTTGCATTATACAAGTTTATATACCTTCTTGACGAATATTCATATCCTTCACACAATAGTTAGCCCCCAGCGGGATACGAACCCACTATTCTGGGTCACTTGTCTATCTGACCATTTTCGATGTTACTGTACAGTAATGTTGCTTATACATTAGAATAACATAGGTTACAGTTTATAAAGACTTTATTTAACTTTGCCATAATGTTAAGATTACTATCAAATATGTGGAATAAATAAATTTGGCGCAGACGGAGATGTGCGGGTAAGCTAGTCATTTATAAACACTGCCACTACAAACTAGCTTATAGAATGTAGTGATGGTGTATTGTTTCTACACTTCAACATGTAAATAACATATTTAATTAAAGGCATGGCATGGGAACAAATACATTAATTATGAGACAGCTATAAGGCTGTATATCGATATATGCAGCGTAATGTAGCGTAAGAATGTGCCACCATTTATTTTAAAACAAGCTTTGTAGCCTTCGAAGCCTGTAGGCGGTATTAGTCTATAGATATAGAGGGTTAGGATATAGAGGGTATTAGTATATAGAGGGGCCACGAATACGTATTAGGAAAACTCCTTCAGAAACAGAATTTGTCTGCCCAGTAGTAAAGTTAACTGCAAACTAGAGTACTAAACGCGCGTTACCGTATATCGCCCACAGTCTAAAAGCACCTTTACGATAGTGAATGAGCGCTACGATCGTTTCGGTATGACCGCCGTAAATTGAGGATGAAGCGGCGGACCGAAAATAAACTTGATTCAATTTGTCTAGTACGAATAGCGCGGATTTTATTTATGAAACAAATCAAATCATTTATTTACCAACCAACAAATAAGAGGGAATGTAATGAATAAATAAGTAAATATCATCACACAATTCCCAATACAGGTAGACAGAGGTCTAGTCTAGAGAGTTAAGTCCCTTCGACCCACCTTCCACCAAAAATATTTTCGGGACATCGTGACAGGAGGCGAGCCCGTCGCCGTCTTTATGTCCAAGCCAAAGATATAATTCGTACGTATGTTTTTAAAAAAACCCATTGGTACGAGCCTGCCTCCTGGGGAAGAAAAGAGGATACTCGAGTTCGATACTCATCCTCTTTTTTGTCAATCTGTTTTTATACCTACACAAAAATAAGGTATGATTTTTTGTATAAATTGTTTTGGAGAGATCACCTCATTCCCAGGGATTACTGTCATTAATATATTTGTCGCAGAATCAAGATAAGGCAACAATTTTGGTTACAACGCCATCTATTAAAAGTCTACGGAAACGTCAAGAAGTGCGCTTGAGTAAGGTCGATACAGGAAATGACAGAGCGGATTTGACTACTATGTGTTGTCAATGTCATTTGACTTCTGATATATAGTGTCTTCAGAATTTTCTCGGGGCTGCACTTACGAAACGGACGGAGTGTGAACGGTCATCTTCCTGTATCGAACTTACTGCGTTTCCACCCATTTCGATCAGTTTTCTGATATGGCTCAAGACGGTTGTGTGGCTCGGACGGAAGGGTAACACGTGAGGCAAAAACGAGTTGCCTCACGTGGTACCCTTCGCTGATATATTCATTTATACCATAGTAACTGTTCCTATAACATTTTGGTTAATTAATTTCTCAAATCTGTTAAGACATGCTTTACACGTTATGTACTAGATACACAATATGTATATTTTTACTGTGGAAGCGTATACACTGCCCCGTGAACTGGTTACTGTAATAATGTCGCATCGACGTAACTAAAAAATTAAATAAATAAATATCTTCACGCAATTCCCAATACAGGAGTAGATAGAGGTCTAATCTAGACAATTAAGTCCCTTCGACCCACCTTCCACCGAAGATATTTTTGGGACAACGTGACAGGTGGTGAGCCCATCGCCGCCTTTATATCCAAGCCATGGATATAATTCATTCATAAGTTTTTTTGAAAAACCCATTGGTACGAGCCTGTCACCTGGGGATCGAACTCGGGTCTCTCGACTCGAAATCACGACCATCCAACCACTGGTTAACGAATCCTGCTGTAATATTGTGTGCCGAAATGCCACTAAAATAAGGAAGCGATCCCTCTGGAAGAAAATTAAATACGGAACTAACTGCCTTTCGATAAAGTTTAACTAAAAGCAAGTAAGCTGCAACGCTAGAGTCTGAAGTGGTTCGAGACAATAGTCGAATGGCGGACACGATCCAGCGACTTTATGTTTCGCAGTCCGCACCGTAAACCATTAGTCTATTGACGTATAAAATTGTGCTAATATTTAAATTGATTTATTTATGTTACAATGAAATACCATGTTATTTATGTGTCGAGGGTCGGTAAACAGTCGCGGTTCGAAACAGTTTCAATTGTGAATTGTGGTGGTTATAAATGTTGCGACTGGTTGCGTGTCCCAACCGTCGTTGCTAGCACAATATCTATCTAGGTGCTAGCGACATTTCTGGACTCGTTCCAGGCGCCTATATTGAACGGATTAATTTACATAGGTTAGCGATACTGGTGTTTTGCATAATTACATAAGCAACAATGACAAAATGTCTGATTTTGTTTAATAGAGAGAGAGAGAGAGAGATATTTCTTGTCCCTATCTTCGGTTGAAAGGACTTAATTGTTGAGACCTATGTCTACTTCTGTATTGGGATTAGCGTAAAGATATATTTTATACAGAGAGAGAGAGAGAGGGAGAGAGAGAGAGCGGGGAGAGAGGGAGAGAGAGAGAGAGCGGGGAGAGAGGGGAGAGAGAGAGAGCGGGGAGAGAGGGAGAGAGAGAAACACTAATCTTTACAATGCGTGTAGTGTACGCATTTAACTACTAGTACTAATACTCATAAAAATTTCAGGGTGGAAGGTGGGTCGAAAGATCTTAATTGTCTAAACATCTCTCTACCCCAATATTGGGAATGGCGAGAAGAATTTTTTGACTGCTGCTAAACGGCCTGTAAAATCCCACTTTAGTACATTGACCTCTTCCGTATCCGACTCCGAATGGCAAGCGGATTGGCGATCACAGTATCAGACAAGTCATATCTTTGTCACTGCTGACCCAGGCCGGTGATGGTTTTGGATGGTAGATTTTCAGTCGGTGGAGCACTTTTCGAGGCTGTTCTCTTACGACACCTATGAGAAGAAAGGAAAGGTGGTAAATTCTTACGCGGCAAACTACACGGCAAGTTTGGTAATGCGTGACAGCTTTTACCATTTCCCGTAATGTTTTTAGATATAGCTACTGGATTTATTTTTTAACGTTTCTTTTCATATCTATGTAGTTGGCGTAATCCGGGACTTGGAAATAATTGTAGGGTGTCTTAAAATCTTCATGAGACGATTAGGGTAGGGCATCTGCTGATGGGTTTATCATTTCACGATCTTCGTGGATGAGTGACGTACACACCGGTTTTCAAGGTGTCGCCAACTCAATGTAGAAAACACTTTTTTTACATTTTCTCGGGGTTAGGTGTTTGTGGTACCTTCGTTGTTTCTGATTCCATAATACAACTGCTTACTATAGGATCAGAGCAATATCTCATACAGAGTGCATGAGATGTTGTCCCTGTTATGTATGAATTTTTTTTTCATGTTGTATTTTTTTTTAAATCAAAAATGAAGTTAATATGTATGTTGCAAATGCCTCTTTCTTTCAATGTTTACGCGAAGCTTCAGCATTTTAAACTAAAATCTTCACACATTTTCTCCAATGCTAGGGATTGAATCAGAGGTATTTAAATAGATAAATATATCGTTATTTCTATTTCTAAGAGAGATCTATGTCCTTCAGTGGTCTTGATAAATTTATGTTTGTTGCCTTATTCATAGATGCTGTTCATGATTGTAGTCATAGATGCTTATAAAGACAAATCTCAAAACTCAGATTTATAACTGTGTTCATATTTTCTACATATTTATCTTTACTAAAGTGTTCAAGTTATGTCCGACGAACAGAACAGACAGACTTTCAACAATGCATTTATAACTTATCTACGAAAGTTTTGCGAATTTTTAACTATTGTGTCGCAGTGCAGTAGTAAGCCGTCGTTAGTAGTTTCGATTTAAAAGGAACGGATTCTGATGGGAAGTGGGACGTTCGGCGCTTGTTAGTGCAGCTCGACAATATTGCCAAAACTTTTTGGTGAGGAATTTTTCTAACGATTTGATTTAATAACAAAAAGTTCAGCATAACTTATATGCTTTAAAAGCAATAAAAAGAACCTAAGCTAAAAAAGACTAAAATGGAATTCCTCAATGACCGTGATTACTGGTTATACTTTCTCTCTATCCCTTAAACTTGGCCCACTACGATTTATTGGCTGAGATGGATAAGATGGTGGATATACGATGACGGAGTCTCAATAGCCGAGTGGGTTGGGTGATCGGAATTCGAGAGAACCGAGTTCGATCCCTACGTAGTAAGCTCGTTCTAATGAGTTTTTTCAAAACATATAAACGGTTTTTTATACCGCCGGCTTGGACATAAACACGGTGATAAGTTCACAACTTTTCACGTTGTCTCAGAAAACATTCTTCGATTAAAGGTGGGTCGAAAAGACTTAATTTTCTAGACCTCTATCTACCACAGCATTAGGAATATGCTTGAAAATAAAAAAAGAAAGAAAGTGATTTTTTTATGCTGTCCTTGAATATAATTTAACACTACCTAGGTATATGTAACGTCTCTTATACCATTAACAACCTCAAAGGCGTCTGGAATTTAATTACGGAGATGATTTAACATTGTTAAGGGTACGTTAGCTGCGGTCTTGAGATTACTGAATTAACTGGCGAATGGCTTCGTCTGATGTAAAATTAAGTACGCATGAAGAGAAATATATTTATGGATTCTGATGTAAAAAAGAGTCACGATAGCCAAGCGGTTGTGTGATCAAAATTCGAGTCGTGAGACCCGAGTTCTATTTCCAAGTGGCAGGCTCATACCAATGGGTTTTTGTATGATTACTACACCAAGCAGCAGCGTCTTAGGTGCAAGATATCTGGTACTCCGATCGCCAATTCACTTGCCAGGCGTGGCGATTACGCCAAATCCTCTGTCACGGAGGAAGCCTATATCCTGCAGTGGACTTTTAGAGGTTGTTATGTATGTATGTATAACGATTTAAGCGAGTGAACGGGTTTTGAAAGGAAATGCCGTTTGCAATAAAAAAATACTGTCGATTTTTTTTTGTATTTCACCATCTGGTTTGGGACCGGCTCGTATTGCATATGCGACGCGAACTTTTTTAAATTAATATCGCTACTACTTACTATAAGCTTAATATAGCTATTAGTATAATACTTAAAATTTAACTGAAGTGTTAAAATTTTTGTTTTTCTGTGAATTAACTGACATTAATGTGTTTTAACACGAATCAATAGAGAACTATTAGCAATAGAGAAAGGCAAGTCAAAATAATTATACAGAAACACCACTGGTAAATTAATTTTCATGTATATGTATAATAAATCTATAAGCCGATCCCAATATAAGGGTCGACAGAGGTGTGTAACTGTCTAGAGTTAAGTCTTTTGAAATCCCCTTCCATCGACGACGTTTTTTGGGACAATCTGACAGGTGGTGAGCCGTACATAATTTAGAAAAAAAACTAATCTACCAGCCTAAACCCAGGGGATTGTACTTGGATTTCCTAACACGAATAAGATATTAAACAGTAAGATTTCTTGGTACTGAAACTATTACTAATATTATGAAGGAAGCAGTCATAACGTGCACGTACGGTACCTCGTTGGATATTTATTTAACGAGTTTGTTTAGCGCTCACGTAAATATTAATAGACGTTTAAGGCGCTACTTCCACTTGGCAACCTTGAGCCTCTTGTACCATATCTATCTGGCTGCCAACGGCGCATGTGTCACGCTTATAGATAAGGTCAATTTTATGAATAAATTAGTCACCAAAACAATTTAGTTTTCTAAAAAAATATCTTTACGGCATACCCGATACTGGGCTAAACAGAGGTCTAGACAATAAAATCCCTGTGACCCACCTTTCACAGAAGATAGTTTTTGTGACAATGTGACGTGGTGAGCCTGTCGCCGTCTATATGTCCAAGCCATCGATATAAATCGTTAATAAGTTTTCAAAAAACTTATTGATACGTGCCTAGTACCTAGGATATTACATACTATTATATTATCAGATCTATCTACTATATGTAGTATATAGAATAAACGGTATATAAAGAGGTAATCCATGTATATACCCGTTAGCTGAGTTGTGTGTAGTTATAGTGACCATGCTTTCGAAGTGCCTAAGGGTAGCGGGTTCTGATCACGCTAGGTGCAAGCATTTGTGTACACGACAACATGTGTGTTACGAATATTTGTATTCTATTCATATGTACATGTGAATGTATATATATAAACGCCGAAAATATATGGAAATACATGTATGTATGTATGTATATTGTAACGTTAGCTTGAACGCTAAGACGGTGATAGGTTCACCATATGTCGCGTTGTTCCAAATAGCTTCGTTGAAATTTGGGTCGAAAGGACTTCATTGTCTAGCCCTACCCCAGTTTGGTAAATTGCTTGAAGATTTGTGGTTTGTGTGTATTTGTTTCAATATAATAATTTACATCGGCCAATGTAAAAACAACATGTTGTTGATTTGAACTGTCGTTAACTTGAAGCGTCAATAACTTAATGGTTTAGGGTTTGGACTACGAAATAACGTCGCAGGTTCGGGTCCGCCATACAACTATTGGCGTGAAATACTCAATTTTGCATGCTTGAGCATTGCAGCTTAGTTAGAGTGGTTAACAGTACTACTAGTAATATTATAAGGCACTAGTATTGTTCAAAAAAAAGCACATTCTGTAAGAATACGATGTGTATTGTTTAAAGACATTTTCTTCTCAATTACGATTATTTTACAAAGCAAAATAATCAGCTATCAAAAGTACAAATATTAAAGTTACGGGCGGGGATGCCCCCTTGAGCGGCGGTGTAATGACCGTGCGGCTACGTTTGTGCTGCTCCGTAAACTCCGACCTTCGTACGTCGCTGGTGAAGTTGTGCGCGGTGGAGCATGCTCTAACGAGTATACTCACACCAGTCTGATAGGTGACGTGGTCTCTAGAAACTAGCGTTATCAGAGGCGTAGTATGTAGAGAGGAATTAAAATCATATAATATCTTTGGTGGAAGGTGGGTCGAAGGGACTTAATTGCCTAGACTTTTTTAGGATTATTTATTAGGAATAACAAACAATTACACTACATTATTAGATACAAATTATTAAATAAAGATATAGTTCTAGTTAGTATAACCAGCCCCGTTGTCCACAGATTGCTAAACACAGAATTTAACATGCGAGGCTAAAACGATGTGTCGAGTTTTACAAAGTGCAATTTACATAAAATTTATCACTTGGCGTGGCGTGTTTATCTTCACGCTATTTCCCGATACTGGGGTAGACAGAGGTCTAGACAATAAAATCCCTGTGACCCACCTTTCACAGCAGATAGTTTTGTGACAATGTGACGTGGTGAGCCTGTCGCCGTCTATATGTCCAAGCCATCGATATAAATCGTTAATAAGTTCAAAAACTTATTGATACGTGCCTAGTACCTAGGATATTACATACTATTATATTATCAGATCTATCTACTATATGTAGTATATAGAATAAACGGTATATAAAGAGGTAATCCATGTATATACCCGTTAGCTGAGTTGTGTGTAGTTATAGTGACCATGCTTTCGAAGTGCCTAAGGGTAGCGGGTTCTGATCACGCTAGGTGCAAGCATTTGTGTACACGACAACATGTGTGTTACGAATGTTTGTATTCTATTCATATGTACATGTGAATGTATATATATAAACGCCGAAAATATATGGAAATACATGTATGTATGTATGTATATTGTAACGTTAGCTTGAACGCTAAGACGGTGATAGGTTCACCATATGTCGCGTTGTTCCAAATAGCTTCGTTGAAATTTGGGTCGAAAGGACTTCATTGTCTAGCCCTACCCCAGTTTGGTAAATTGCTTGAAGATTTGTGGTTTGTGTGTATTTGTTTCAATATAATAATTTACATCGGCCAATGTAAAAACAACATGTTGTTGATTTGAACTGTCGTTAACTTGAAGCGTCAATAACTTAATGGTTTAGGGTTTGGACTACGAAATAACGTCGCAGGTTCGGGTCCGTCATACAACTATTGGCGTGAAACACTCAATTTTGCATGCTTGAGCATTGCAGCTTAGTTAGAGTGGTTAACAGTACTACTAGTAATATTATAAGGCACTAGTATTGTTCAAAAAAAAGCACATTCTGTAAGAATACGATGTGTATTGTTTAAAGACATTTTCTTCTCAATTACGATTATTCTACAAACCAAAATAATCAGCTATCAAAAGTACAAATATTAAAGTTACGGGCGGGGATGCCCCCTTGAGCGGCGGTGTAATGACCGTGCGGCTACGTTTGTGCTGCTCCGTAAACTCCGACCTTCGTACGTCGCTGGTGAAGTTGTGCGCGGTGGAGCATGCTCTAACGAGTATACTCACACCAGTCTGATCTGTCTCTAGAAACTAGCGTTATCAGAGGCGTAGTATGTAGAGAGGAATTAAAATCATATAATATCTTTGGTGGAAGGTGGGTCGAAGGGACTTAATTGCCTAGACTTTTTTAGGATTATTTATTAGGAATAACAAACAATTACACTACATTATTAGATACAAATTATTAAATAAAGATATAGTTCTAGTTAGTATAACCAGCCCCGTTGTCCACAGATTGCTAAACACAGAATTTAACATGCGAGGCTAAAACGATGTGTCGAGTTTTACAAAGTGCAACTTACATAAAATTTATCACTTGGCGTGGCGTGTTTATCTTCACGCTATTTCCCGATACTGGGGTAGACAGAGGTCTAGACAATTACGTACTTTTTGAAGAGATCTTTTGAGACAACGTGACAGCGCGGTGAGCCCGTCGTCCTCTTTATGTTCAAGCCAACGAAATAAATCGTACATACGTTTTGATAAAACTCATTGGTACGAGTCGGCCACCTGGAGGTCTAACTCTGGTCTCTCGACTCGAAATCCCGACCATCCAAACACTCGGTTATCGTCTATAATAATAATAATAATAATACAAAGAAATAATTTATAACTATGTGCATAATGCGTACGTGTGTGTTAAGGTGTGTTTGTGTATTACTTACGTGTGTTAATTACCTTATGAGTTTCCTTAATGTTCCCACGTGGGTCCTGCCTTATCTTTACACTATTAAACTCAAAAGGTTATTGTTACGTCGGCCCGTGAATACCGATGTCGGCATACAGCTCGCAGTTCGCGCTGGAACGACGTCGCAATCAATCATCATGGCTATTTCTGTTATACGGAGTTATTTATAGCAAATGACACAAATAATTTCATCGTATTTATTTTGTTTGCGGTACCTTCGTTGTTTCCGATTCCACACATTATTTAAATAAAATATCTTCATGCCATTCCCAATACTTGTGTAGACAAAGGACTAGACAATTAAGTCCTTTCGACCCACCTTACACGTGACATTTTTGAGACAATTTGACATTTGGCGAGTTCGTCGCCGTCTTTATGTTCAAGCCAACGATGTAACCCGTAGCTTATGAAAAAACCCTTTGGGACAAGCCTTGGAGATCGAACTCGCGTCTCTTGTCTGGAATTCTGATCACCCAACCACTCGGCTATCGTGATTTACGTGACGTATTTATTTATTTTTATTATTATTTAAACTCCGAAGCTAGTGAACCACGCTCCACTTACATACTTATTATATTGGTGATTGTCACCAGGTGATGCTGGGCGGGGCTGGCGATCCGGGTGGTGGGGAGCTGCTCACCGTCACCGTGGTGCGCGACGAGAATGGCTACGGCATGAAGGTATCCGGTGAGTACGCTGCTCTAATGTCCCAAGTTGTTTTCATCATAATCTAGACCTTCGTCTGCAGCCTTACGGTCTAAATGTGATCGGGTCGGGATCGGGGATCTAAATGGGATCCACTCTGATTTTCGATTCTCGGACGGGTCAATATAGAAAACCACTTTTTCTACGTTGTTTCGAATCCGGGTTTTTGTTATACCAGCGTTGATTCCCAGTTGGGTCAATGTAGAATAAGCCACTTTTTCTACATATTCTCGGGTCTTGGTGTTTGTTGTGTCTTACTTGTTTCCGATTCCCATACCATAAGTGCTTTAGCATCTTACATTGGGATCGGAGTAATGTATGTGATGTTGTCCCTATTTATATATTTATTTATTATTTGTAATATTTGTATATGTGTAGTGTAGATTTATGTAAGTTTATGCATATAGTTTTTATAGTATGTTTATGTTGTTTATATTTATTTGTATTAAAGTTTTCAGTACCATCACTTTCTCCTACTCTTTTCGCTCTACCAGCCAAGCTTCACCTGAAGGTTGGCAGATAGAGAATGCTTCAGGCATTAAATCTGCCTATACATTTTCATAGATATGATATATAAATAAATGAATTTGTCGGTTAGGGTTAGTAACTCGTAATAATATATAAATAAAATATATGAAAATATGAATAAATAAATAAATATAAATATCTTCACGCAATTACCAATATAGGGGTAGACAGAGGTCTAGTCTAGACAATTAAGTCCCTTCGACCCTCCTTCCACCGAAAATATTTTCGGGACAGCGTGATAGGTGGTGAGCCCGTCGCCGTCTTTATGTCCAAGCCAACGATATAATTCGCACATAAGTTTTTGAAAAAAACTCATTGGTGCCACCTGCGGATTGAACTCGGGTCTCTTGACTGGAAATTCCGACCACCCAACCACTTCGCTATCGTGACTTGAAAGTAATAGTTTTAACTGTAGTTGCAGAATTTGCAGAGACGAATGTAGTCAGACAGACAACACTACAGCGTCTAGTGTACTACTGGTTTTTTCTATCCGTTGCTAATTGGTTGACAGACAGGTGGTTGTAACATTAATTTTGGAACGAAGTTGCTTATTGAATTATGCGGAGGCGTACCCTAACGGGGAAAAAGCGCCCGCAACGTAAGATTTTTATTATTTATGTATTTATTATTAGTTATTTAGTATTTATATATATTATTATTTACTCGGGAACGTATAGTCTTTGTATGATGGCTATACAGAGTCTAATGTATAGCGTGATGACGGTTATTTTTTCTATTTTTATCAATAAAAAAATCATAATATAACGACTATAAGTCAGGACCTAGACACGCCGAGTAGTTAAGAGACTGAAGTATGTATCTTAAAACTCTCGATAGCCGTGTGGTTGGGTGGATCGAGCGATCGAACTCGGGTCGAGTTCGATCGCTCGGGGTTGGGGTCGCAATGGGTTTTTAAAAAACTTATGTACGAATTATATCGCTGGCTTGGACATAAAGACAGCGACGGCTCTCCACCTGTCACGTTGTCCCGAAAAATATCTTCGGTGGAAGGTGGGTGGGTGGGACTTTATTATCTAGACCGTCTACCTTAACTGTCTACCCTAACTAACTGTCTGTCTTAATTGTCTAGACTCTGTCTACCCCTGTATTAAGAATTGCGTGAAGATTTTTATTTATTATTTTGTTTATGTTTTTATCTGAAATGGTTCACATAGGTCAGGTTAACGCAATTTTATGCCTACTTATTAACTAAAAACTACAATAATCTTAAGACTCCTCGTGGCATGGTACCAAGAACGCTGGCTGCGTTTCTGCGTTGAATGGCACCAACGGCTACTACCAGTCGTGGATATAATTCCTTTAGACTCTAAAAAATCACGTTTTATGTGGGGAATATTTGATGTGAAAAATATATAAATAATATATCTTTATGCCATTCCTAATACTGTAAACATAGGTCTAGACAGTTGAATCCTTTTGACCCACCTTGCACCGAAAACATTTCTGGGACAACGTGACAGGTGGTGTCCCTGTCACCGTGTATATAACCAAGCCAAGATATAAATCGTACATAAGTTTTTTAAAAAAAAAAAAAAAAAAAACATTGTTTCGAGCCTGGCACCTGAGGATAGAACTCGGTCCTCTTGTCTCGATCACCCAACCACTCCGCTACGTTGCGCACTCGTGACTAACCTACCACAAACAACTGTATGAATATTGGTCATGCATGCGTCGGTGCTCCCCAGGCGACAATCCGGTGTACGTGCAGTCTGTGAAGGAGAACGGAGCCGCTTGGCGCGCGGGCCTGCGAGCCGGCGACCGCATACTGTGCGTGGACTCTGTACACGTCTACCAGCACACACACCAGCAGGTCGTGCACATGATTAGAGGTGAGCTCCTTCTCCATCCTTCTCTAACCTATTCTATCTCTCCATCCCATCCACCTTGACTTGTTAAACTTACAAAGTCATCTTACACTGGCGCTATTCGAACCCGCGACGTCTGTCATATGGTGGTAGAGGAAAAACAACTTTTGTAGGTAGAGAGGACATGTCCAAAATTTGTTTTTCCTCTGCCATCATCATTGTGCAATTTTATTGATTTTTTTAAGCATGTTAGTCACCATTTATAGTAGATCACGCAGACGAAGTTACAGGCGGAAAGGTAATCTGAAAAATAGCCACGTTTACATGAAATAAAAAAACTTTTTTTTGTCTAGTAAACATCTTGTTAATAAAAAAGTACTAAGCCACGCGAGCGAAGCCTAAGACTGGACCCTAGTAATCCTTAATCTGCAATTAGAAGTACCGGAAAACATTAAGCCACATTTTTAACTCAACCGTAACATCTCAATAATTAAGTTTATGTCGAAATAAAAATATCAGATCCGTGTTAAGCCTCGCAATATCGTTTAGTTTCGGCTCAGATTTGCAATCTTACCGCAGATTAGATAACAATTACGCAAGCAGAACTTCCAGTTGTATCTGAATGATTATTGTTTTTTGACGACCCGATAGTCTAATCGACTGTGACTCTGCCTTCGAAACTAAGAGCCGCGCGTTCGTGTCCCGTTAGGGGCGATCAATTGTTTGTTGTATGTGAATGTTTCTCCCCGTGTCGTGAATGTTTATATGTACTTATGCATATTTATCTGTGTAAATAAATATCTATGCGATTATATTATACCGTTCACTTGGACACTAAGACGTGGATAGGCTCACCACCTGTCACGTGGTCCCAAATAAGCTTCAGTGAAAGATTATTGAAAGAAACTAAAAGATTATTCCAATGTCGCTAGCCATTGATATTTTCGTGGCTATTCTCTTTGTCGCTTCTTACGACACGTACCTAGAAGAAAGAGGGTGTCATACATTAGATAATGCACGGCCCATTACCTAGCTAGGTTCTTAAACTTTGCTTACATTTTAATGCATTTTCTATGTATGCTCATATAAAATGTATGTATTCACATCTGTCATAAAATTGATTCGATGAATGATGGGTCGAAAGGACTTGTCTGGACCACTGTCTACCCGTGTTGGGAATGAAGATATAAATACAAAGAAATTGCATAAATAGCGATAACATCACATACTTTGCTCTGATGCTAAAGTAAACAACTTAAGCGTTTGTATTATGGAATCGGTAACAACAAACATCAAGACCCGAGAACATGTAGGAAAAGTGTTTTCTACATTGACCCGACCGGGAATCGAACCCGGAACCTCAGGGCTGGCGAAACCTTGTAAACCGGTGTGTGCGCCACTTGTCCACGGATGTCCACAGACGTATTTATTTATTTTTTTACATCAAGTTCCAAGTAGTCACGATAGCCGAGAGGTTGGTTGGGTGATCGGAATTTAAGCCCAGAGACTCGAGTTCGTTCCCCAGGTGGCAGGCTGTAGGTACGAGCAGGGGACCTACAGGACATAAAGACGGCGATGGCTCACCCACCTGTCACTTTGTCCCAAAATATATTCGTCGAAGGTGCGTCAACGCGTCTTCATTGTCTCGACTAGAGCTCTGTCTACCCCTGTATGGGAAATGGCGTGAAGATATTTTTTTTTAGTTTCAAGTACCTCGATAAGAACTGTTAGTTACAAAACAAACGGCACTGAATTTTACTCGGAATAGTAAAAACTGCAGTTAAAGCACGCGAGGTATTACAACATGCGGTTTCTTTTTGTAAAATACGAATTATCATATTGAAGGACGGCTGATTTCCGTCCGATTGATTTTCCGATTGATATACCGGAAACAGTTCTCCTTGTAGTTACGCAATCATTCCTAGCAATGTTGAATAGTTCAACAGTTATATGACTGCATCACGGGGCATCACAGGCATACACAGGGCATCACAGGCATACACAGGGCATCGTTGTTCGCTTCCTGCTGATACATTGATGACGAGTTCAAATCTCATGGTATCATAATGATAAACAAAATAAAATATCTTCACCCAATTCCCAGTACTGCGACAGACAGAGTTCTAGACTATGAAATCTTTTTGACCCCACCCTGGAAGACATTTTATGAATAACGGGACAGGTGGTGAGCCCTACGCCGTCTTTATATCCAAACCAACGATATAAATCGTACTTGAGTTTTTGGAAAAAAACCCATTGATACCTGGGGGTCAAACTCGGGTCTTCTGACACGAAATTCCGACCACCCTACCACTCGGCTATCGTGACTCTAAAAATGTGAAATATTAATAATAAGAATTAATAACCGTTGGAGAGAAAAGGTTCTCGTGTGACAACTTCGTTTAGGGAAACGCTGTGTACGACGGCGTAATGGTTTGAAGATCTGCAAAATGTTGCGGGGAATCGATGGCTACAGGTTACAGAGGACTTTAGGCAAATATTATAATCTATTGTGGAAAACTATAGGCGAATTCTATAATCAGCACTGAGCTTTTGATAGGCTGTGTTTTGTTAGATTGCAAATCTCAGCCGAAACAAAACAATACTGCAAAACATAACACGGGTTTGATAGTATTTTTTATTTCTATTCATTAGGATTGACAATCAGTTAACACAATCTATTCCTATTAAAAAGTATGCCCTAATAGGATATAGGTAACTGTGTCACCAATATCGTTAAACACAACGTTAATTAAATAACTGATAATAAACACTTATTTCGACATAAACTTAATTGTTGCGTTGTTACGGTGCAGTTAGAAAATGTGAAGATAATTTACGTTTTCAGGTATATTTAATTACGGATTTAAAATTTAGGATCATATTACTAGTTTCCAGCCTGATGAGGAATCGCTCGCATGTTCAGGTACTTGATTATTACCCGGATGTTTTTATTAGATGTTATAGTACATGGTTTACTAGAAGTCTATTAAGACAACTACTTCACTCGTTTTTTTCCAACACCATATGGTTATTATAGTCATGTCAGTAAAGCAAAAACCTTATTATATTTGCTCCTCGACCTCGCTCCCAAGCTTCTAATTATTCTATGATCAAAACTGAAATGAAAAATGACAAGAAAGTTGCCTGCGGAGTTTCTTTCACCTGTTTCTTCTCCGTTAGAGGAACCTAATAACGAAACGATGGTAGATTAAAGAATTAACTATTGATGAATATAATTGTATATTATTTCTGACTTCGTAAGTGATTTACAATGATGATGATTATTTGATTCTGACCATCACAACTACCGTCCGCAGCGAAGCCGACCACCGTTCTGACCGTGCAGCAGAACAGCTCCCGGAACAAGACGCCCATCACCGCACCGCTGCCTGTCAACGTGAGTATCGCATGTGATCTCAGTATTGAGGGTAGTTTTGAGAGATTATATCGTAGACTTACCGATAGTACAGAGCATCTACCCATAGGAAATTACTGTTTATCTTCACGCACAATTCCTGACCCTTACATATCTCTCTCGTTTCTTTTAAATGCATTGAATAAACAGTTGTAACATTGAATTTACTCTTACCATGTAATTCTGCAATCACAATGCTAGCGTACTCCTTCTCTGCTAAGGAGATCTGGGGCAGTACCATACTCTTATCCAATTATGTCGCCAAATAACAGTGTCACCAGTCAACCAGTTTCACCAAGATTTGTGAACCATTTCGATCTTGTAGTAACTTGGGCGGACACGATGTATGTATTTTTTCTTATTTTAATAAGTTATTTGTTTGAGTTCATTATCATAAATGTAAAACAATAAGCAATACGAAGCGGCATACATTTACTGTAACCAAATAGTTACCGCGTTGATATGAAAGCGTTTAAACACTAACACGTAAGGGAACCAACCCAACTGTATACGATTATTGCGTCCAATATTTTGATGTGAATAATTCATAACGAATTAGCGAAGCGCATATTCGCTTTCCAAACGGACGGCCTCTCCGGACGCGACGCGCGCCGCTAATCGAACCTTGGACGTCTGGAAATCGCTGCATCTGTGCAAACGGCACGACTTTGAGGTCGCCGAGGAAATTTCACAATTCGCGCCGCTGCGTCGTTCAATCTGTTTGTTTGTACAAGTGTGCGACGTTGGTACGTGTGTGTTTGATTCGTTCTGCGTCTAACGCCATTGCTATTGGCATGATTGTGAACTTATTTGGGCAAGTTTACGTGTGATAAATGGTTCGAGGTCGGATTTGAATGCATCGTTTTCGTGCTGCCTTTCGGAATGGTGTATGTAATTAAAAAAAATATCTTCAAGCTATTTCTAATAGTGGGGTTTACCCCACATATACAGGGGTAGACAGAGGTCTAGATAATTAAGTCCTGTCGTCCCACCTTTCACCGAAGACATTATTTTGGGACAATGTGACAGGAGGTAAGCCTAACGCCGTCTTAGTTTTTATAGTAGGTAGACTATATATTATGATAGATAAATGTGACATTCCTTGACTCGAGTACTTTCATTCATATTCATTACACAAATGTTTGCCCGATAAAAGTCACGATAGCCGAGTGGGGTTGGGTGTTCTGAATGTCGAGTCAAGAGACCCGAATTCGATCCACAGGTGGCAGGCTCGCATTAATGGGTTTTTCAAAAATTTATATACGAATTATATAGTTGCCTTGGAGTTAAAAACGGCGACGGGCTCACCACCTGTCAAGTTGTCCCGAAAATATCTTCGGTGGAAGGTGTGTCAAAGGAACAGGGATTCAATTGTCTAGACTAGACCTTTGTCTACCCCTGTATTGTGAATTGCGTGAAGATATATATTATTATAAATGTTTGACCCTAGCGGAATTCGAAGTAGCAACCGAGGGATTGTAATAATGTATGTGATGGTTTTGGGGGTGGAATGTTTAAAGAAACAACGTATAATACTTTGGTTTTAATTCGCAGCCGGAAAACCAGAGGCAGCTCGAAGAGTCAAAGGTGCTGACCATGAAGCTGATGCTGCAAAAAGAACAGAAGTACATCAGAGAGTTGAGGAGTGAGTTGCGCTTTTGTTATTTCTGACTATTATGAAAGTTAGTTAATTGACTCAGGCGTTACTTTGAGGAAATTCATTGTAAAGTTGTTATTGAAAAAGTTACTTCGCAACATTCCGCATGCAAATATAAAAAGGTATATGTTACCTGGTCCGTAGAGAAGAAGAGCACCACCCTCCCTCCCACAGATGCGTGCGCTAATTCCACTGTATGCACCACCACCACCACTACACTCAAACCAGGTAACATATACCACCATCGAAAACGCGACGCGTGTTTCGCCTCAAAACAAGGCATTATCAAGCGAACTCTCTTGTTTGAGTGGTGGTGGTGGTGCATACAGTGGAATTAGCGCACGCATCTGTGGGAGGGAGGGTGGTGCTCTTCTTCTTTTCGCACCAGGTAACATATACCTTTTTATATTTGCATGCGGAATGTTGCGAAGTAACTTTTCCAATAACAACTTTGTTATGAAAGTGATTTTTTTTTAATATAGACTCTGCGTTTGCGCATTCCCTACTCTGGGACGGTTGAAGGTCTAGTAATTTTTTTTTATCTTTCGACCCTTTTTCACCAGTGTTTATTTGGGACAGTGTGACATATGCCGAGCCCGTCACATTGTCACCAATGTGACGGGCTCACCAGCTCTTAGAGTCCGAATCCAATAATATAATTCGTTAAAAATCTCATTTGCATGACCTTTTTGTTAAAAATAATTGTTAAATCTATGTATTTTTAACATTATAGGTAAATAATAATAAATAAATAAATATAAATATCTTTACGCAATTTCCAATACAGGGTTAAACAGAAGCCTAGCCTAGACAATTAAGTCCCTTCGACCCACCTTCCACCGAAGATATTTTCGGGACAACGTGACAGGTGGTGAGCCCGTCGCCGTCTTTGGGCCCTAGCCATCATCATTAATTACATTTCATTCAAAAGAATTCAAAAGAAAAAGGTGGGTCGAAGGGACTGAATTGTCTAGACTAAACCTCTGTCCACCCCTGTATTGGGAATGGCGTGAAGATATATCACTCATTACAAAATGTACAGACTTCGTTTGCAGATGATAAAAATAATATTTTCGCAATTTTTTTTTCCAGACGAAGTGCACAAAGTCCCGGACGTGAGGAAGCAGGCACAGCTGGAAGCGGCCATACAGAGATGCTCCAAGCTGCAGCACGAGATTGACACGATAATGTCCACGCAGGTCAGTTTGAACCCTATCGCCATGCGCACAAGGTCCACGTTAGCTTTAGATCGCATTACGCGCGCTGTCATCTCATTGCGACGGTAGTTAGTTCACGTTCATCTTTTGAAACTGCTGGTGTTTTTATTATACTATATACTAGTTTTTGTTTGTCACAACTTTGTTCGGGACAACGCGACAGGTTTGTAGCCTGTCGCCGTTCCAGTCACTTAAATAGATGCATAGATTTACACTTACGTACAATAAATTTATGTAGATGCTTATATGTATAAGAAGATTTGGTTAAACAAACGCAAAAACATCCATAACTCGATTACAAACGTTCTTATTCGAATCTGTAGCCCTTAGCTTCGAAGGCAGGGACACTAGCAACTGGGATATAGTCGATATAGTCGTCGGGTTGTTATATATTGATGAATGAATGAATGAATGAGAGAATGAATGAATGAATGAATAAATGAATGAAAGCATGAATGAATGAATGAATGAAAGAATGGAGTAATGAATGAATGATTGAATGAATGAAAGAATGAATGAATGAACGAATGAATGAATGAAGGAATGAATGAATACGTAACAATCATCCTATTTCCTGCTGTGGGTGTCGAAAGAGGCGATTTTGGGTACTTCTTGAAAATTCTATTAGCTACTATCAGATAGCGGCACAAAAAGCGGATCAGCAACGTCTAAAGTGCGAGATAGTCTAGTACTGCGATCGCCAATTCGCTTGACATGCCTGGCGATTATGGCAAACCTTGCGGTGAACTTTTACAGGCCGCTATGATTATGCAGATGAATACAAACACACAACTTTCATTTCACCCCAAGTACTGAGATATCTCACAACTCTGGCCTCATAAGCCGTCATGTATGTATGTTTGTGTGTAACTGTATTTTTTTCTATTTGTCGCTTCTGTGCATGGTTGTTTTACATTTATGTATATGTGTGTCGTCTCTGATGATTTTCACGGCTTTTGTGGTGACAATGTGTTAAGAAATGTTTTCAAATATAGAATTATGAAACATTGTTAGTTTCACGTTTTTTAATGGAGCTGTCATAACGGGAATATTTTTTATTTTTGGACATTGTCATTAGGGATTTAACACGTATTTATTCTTTTTGGGAGGGTTCTGGATTTGAAAAATCTATATAGACATATTATCAATACGAATGTTCGTTGATTTAAGTTGGTTTTGTTTATAATTAGTTTTTAATATATTCTATTTAAATAAAGAAGTAGCTGAAAAAGAAATTGATTATTGAAATATTTTGTTTGTGTCATAAAATATTAATTTAAATGAGGTTTACTTGAGATTTCTAAAATTAAGGCACTTATTTCTACCGATTTTGTTTCGGATTATTTATTTTTGTTTCATTATGGAAACAATTATGTTCGCGATTAAATGCAGTTTTTATTGTAATAAAAGTGATGTTTTGATCGATCACAAAAAAAATATTGTTCTATGGAAACCGATGTCATTCTGTTAAATCCTGAACTTGACACTGGATAAGCCGCTTTCATTGGCAGAGCCACGTATATTTGTTCAAAACACACTATCATTCGTACTCATGTATAAAACATTCGCGACAATCGCGAAATCCGCCATACGGACTCGGTCCTTCGGGCCGGATCGCGCGGACGTGCGAGAGCGAGAGACGGAATACGCGAGCGTGCGTGGTCGCGCAGGCGTCGCCGGCGGCGGGCTCGCCGCGCGGCTTCCTCAGCGGGCTGCCGCGCTCGCTGAGCAACCTCACCGGGCAGAGCCTGCGCGGGCTGCGGCAGGCGCGCGCGCGCCCGCACGAGCCGAGCACCTGTCTGGACAACGCGCCGCCGCCGCCGCTGCCGCCGCGCCGCGCCGCGCCCGACCCGCAGCACTCGCAGTCGCAGCACCCGCAGCACCCGCAGCACCCGCAGCACTCGCCGCAGCACCCGTTCCGGCGCTCGTCGCACTCGCTGGACGGCGAGCTGGACGGCCCGCAGCCCAACTCGATCGCGCTGCAGATGAGCTACCCGCTGGTCAACGTGCCGCCGCCGCCGCTGCAGGTACTGCCCCCCCCCCCCACCACACACACACACACACACACACACACACACACACACACACTTATAATTTACAATAAAGTAGAGGATCGACACTCAGGTTGGTGTACAAATGTTGAACAAATTTTGTTCTCAGTTTTGAAATATTTGTGTTTAGCACTTAATTACACGTTTTTGAATTATAGTCGCTTGCTGTTTACTCTCATTTCGCCATTTTAGCTTTATGTGTGCGTTCACAACACAGTTTTAAAATTGTTTTTAAGAAACGTTTTGTGATTGATAAATTATAGTTCAATATCAAATTAGTTTATTCTTGTATTTAATGTCCGACGTCTTGCTCTCGTCTCTAATCTCATATGTCTTCCGTCTACCACTGTGACTAATATTTGTGTGAAGTAAAGCGTTATTAATTTTTATCTGTTTTCATGTCTCGTAAAATGTGGAAATCAATACTTTAGCAATGTCCTATAGAACGAAAGTATTTATCTGTAGAAAAAAGCGATGTATCAAACGGAGTCAAACAGTACAGTACAAAGACGTGCAAACAGACGGACACGCGGCGCGCGCCGCCGCTGCACGCGCGCAGCCAGTCCTCGCCCGAGCAGCTCGACCTCACGCCGCAGCCGCTGCCGCCGCCGCTGCCACAGCTGCCACCGCAGCTGCCACAGCTGCCGCCGCAGCTGCCACCGCAGCTGCCACAGCTGTCGCCGCAGCTGCCGCCGCAGCCGCAGCAGCCGCCGCCGCCGCTGCGTGAGTACACGCTACGTTCACATTAACAGATAGTTTTTCTTTTTTTGCACAAATGATCTAGAAATATATTATTTCTAAACTAAAATATTTTTGTTATATTTTTATTTAGGTTTAAGCTTATTATGTCAATTAGTTTCAAGAAAAGAGTAAAAATAATAATGTTAAAACACACGCCTACAAATTTTACAATTTGTGTTATTTGCGCCATAGAAAAAGATGTAGCGCAGGGAATGTCGATGAAATGAAAATACTAATTATTTTATTTGTAAATACTAATTGCTAAATTATCATGTATATTATAATATAATGGAGATAAGATAGAAGGATCCTCCGAATTGGACTACCCCATTATAATATCTATTCTAAAAAGTAAAGTATGTATTCTAAAAACCCAACCTGTGAGGTTGACAAAGGATCGCGAGTAGATTTCGCTTACATAGATTTCTCTAATGCATTTGATAAAGTTGGTCAATAACTTCTTCTGAGAAAGTTGGAAGAAACAGCGATTCACGGGTTTTTGCTTGCATGGCTAACTTTTTATCTATAAGAAAGAACGCAGCTGTTGGCACTAGGAGGATACGAATCAAAAAATTATTACGTAGGATTTAGATTACCACAAGGTACTCATCTAGGTCCAATTTTATTCTTGCTCTTCATTAATGACTTCACATCGTAAAAAAGGAAATTAAAATTTATTATTTGCAAAAGATTTAGTAGTGACTCGACGAATCTCGAAATGCTCTCAATACGCTAGAAGATATGATACTCAATTATAAAAAATGCTTCCACATCAAATTGTCTAGGACATAAAGTATACTTTAAAAATCTTAAAAATACGCTTTTTTATTAAAGCGTGTTTATAGTTTCAAACTAAGAAGTTAAAAATATTTACAAAAAGTAATAAAAATAAGTAATGAAAAATGTTAGTATTATCGAGAAAAAAGCGCGGCGCTTCATGCCACACCGTACGAGTTGAATATTTTCAAATACTGATTTATCGAGCACCCACTATCATATCTTATATTCACAGTATATTATTAAACATTATTAATTAACTTATAATACTTTTTTATTG
Organism: Sericinus montela; assembly: GCA_029286605.1. Taxonomy (NCBI): domain Eukaryota; kingdom Metazoa; phylum Arthropoda; class Insecta; order Lepidoptera; family Papilionidae; genus Sericinus; species Sericinus montela. Next base: position 3,485,262 of record JAGSMR010000036.1, read on the forward strand.
TATAAACTGTACTCCTTTAATCCGCCTTTATGTCAGTACACAGATAGATTTAAAGGTTGTGCTGTAGATAAATGTGTGCGTAACGCTGTGCGCGTGTGTGTGTGCAGCGGTCGCGGGGGGTGCGGGGGGTGCGGGGATCGCGGGGGGTGCGGGGGCGGGGAGCCGCCCGGCACGCCGCCGCCGCCCTACGTGCACACCTCGCAGGTGCGTGCCTTACAGTGCCTCAGTGTGCCACAGTGTGCCTTTGAGTGCCTCAGTGTGCCTTAAGGTGCCTTAGTGCGCTGTAACCCGTTCATGTTACCCGCTTATTGTCACCTGCGTTGTTCGACTCGCTCTCCTGAACCTGTTTACTTTAAGCTACTAAATGGTTATCAGTTTGCCCCAACCAATTTACCGTGACCATCATTCCTTAGCTCACTTACCGTGACAAAATTGCTTCTTTTTAATTACTTAATATTACTCACAATATTTTTTAGACTCAACACATTGCAAGAGTTGAAACATCAAGAATCCTGGACGAGTTGCTCCAGTATAACCCAAATGTACAGACTTGACTGACTGTGACTTAGCTCCTCATAATAATATATTTCTTTTAAATATATTATACTACATATTTACAGGTTTCCTGACAATGTCTTCCTTTACCAACCAACTCGTAGTAAATTCGTCACTTAAAATTACCATAGACAGTTTAAGAAATTCTCGAAAATGCAAGAAAAAGTTAATAGTCGTTGCTGACATAAACTTTGAATTGATTCTCATACTGAACTCTTATACTGCGTCCATATCCACTGATCAGCAAACCAAGGTATGCGAATCCTTAAGTAATGTTAGTACTCTGGTACAGAAGCATATTTACTTGCTGTTAAGGCAAGATCTACACCATTTGTAAGAGGTATAATTCAGAGAATTTTTCGGAATAAATCTATTACTAATTTGAATGATACGTATTTTAGATACGTATAATTAGGAAATACTAATCATTAGAAATCATTTGTTATATATCTCAACAGTTTGCAGCAACGCTCGAGATATGCTACTAAGATTTCTCTTTTCAAAATTCATGTTTCTGTTTTACTACATAGCCGTGTGCGGATCCCCAAAGAGCAATCATATCGATGGAGGAGGACGACTCACCAGCATCAGTGAGTATCTAATTTCTAATTCTGTATATCTAAAATGTCATTCGGAGAAATATTAAAATTACTTCATTATATTGATAATATAATTAGTTACGATAGCCGAGTGGTTGGGTGGTCAGAATTTCGAGTCAATAGACCCCAGTTCGATCCCCAAGTGGCTGGCTCGTACCAATGGGTTTTTCAAAAACTTATGTACGAATATCGTTGGCTTGGACATAAAGGCGGCGACGGGTTCACCACCTGTCCCGAACGTTGTCCCGAAAATATCTTCGATGGAAGGTGGGTCGAAGGGACATAATTGTCTAAAGTAGACCTCTGTCTACCCCTGTATTGGGAATTGCGTGAAGATATTTATTTATTTATAAATAATAATAATAAAGTAATTTTAATATAATTATAATGATGATATTAATATTAAATTAGGCCTTAGCGAATAGCCAGCTGGCTATTAGGCCTTAGGAATGACGATGAGCAGGGACGAGCTATACGAACTTAATATCAAAAAATCACTTGCAACTGAATATTAATTTATTTTTTTAATTCATTGATTCTTTATCTTTGTATTCACTTTGCTGTGTTTCCTTATGTGACTTTTCAATGAACAGATATTGTGTCACCAAGTCTGGCAAGTTGTTTCTTTCTTTAACTCAATAATTCTATAAGAGTTAATGTGTTTTTAAGATAACGTTAGTGATTTGCAGTAATTTATCGGCAGGTGAACTCTACTTGCTCCGGCCTGTTCTCCAATCTCCGCTCGGTCAGAGATTCCAGAGCCAGAATGGCCGTGTTGCTCAACTGGCTTATTGGCGAGAGGAGGTGCGTTTCAAACTAACTTAATATCAAATCAAATCATTAATTTATCGATGTAAGTAACATACATTACCACATACACACCACCGAGTCGTATTGTCGTTTCTCTGACAGATACAGACAGTTTCCTTCTCTGTTCATTGTGTTTCGTTCTCATTGTCATGGGTGATTTACGTGTTATCATTGTAGTGAAAAAGTAACAGTACCATGTTAAACCTTTGAAGTTTTAAGTATGTTCATAAATTTCGCATTAAAAAAATAAACATCACTAGATTTTATCGGTATCTATGTCCCAGTTATTATTAATATTTCCTTGTACAGGAATAATAGTAGCGGCCCTAAAATAAGTCCTAGAGTTACACTTATTTCATGTCTGTTTTTTATTATACTTAATAGTTGCGTCGCTTTTTTGGCGCCGTATTTTGCTCCATGGAATCCTGATCGCATTCCTGACCATGAAATAGCTATTTATTGATATCAGAAAACTATCTAATGGACCATATAGTCTAAGAGGGCGTAAAACAATGAATTGAATTTGAAATTAATTTGAAAACTTATAAACATTTTCAGATTTTTATCTCTTTACTTTTTTATTATAATGAATTTCTTATGAAATATTATTTGAATTTTATCTTACTACTGTTTTTTTATAAAAAAAACTATGGTAGGTAGTGTATTTAACAAATTTTATCTTACCAACATCTTGTGCTTACCATATAGCAGTAATTATCTTTCTCTCTCTCTCTCTCTTACACTCTTAAACGGGGATGAGCTACGCTGATTGGCGTAGTTTGTTTTGATGAAATGCCTTCTTCCTTGACAATCTTAAATTAGTGGTCCACCAATTAGTTTTGCGACGTACTGCTTACCCCCGGGCGCTGTTACCACCGAGCTGTGTTGTGCGCAGATGCCCGTGCGCGTGGCTGGTGCTGGTGCTGACGGAGCAGTACCGCACGGCCGCCGCGCCGCAGCCCACGCTGCGCCGCTGGGCCTACGAGATACACTCCTCCTTTCTCATGCCGCACGCGGTAAGGTCGCCGCCTGTCGCGTGTGCTCGTGTGTGCGTGCGTGCGTTCGTTCGTCACGTACGTAAGTTTCATGTATTAAAAAATTTCCAGGTGTTGCAATTAAATGGAGTCGACGAACACGTTGCGAACGAAATCGAGCACGTCCTACTCTACGGTGAGTATACTAGTGTTAGTATTGGTGTCTTCACATTTGCAATGATTTGTCTGATGCTATCGATAGAGAGCGACTTGAATGTGGGTCCGTGCTCAGAGCACCAGAAGGAGGAGTTGCTGCGCAACGTGTTCCGCAAGGCGCGGCAGCGCGCCAAGGAGGAGCTGGGCGCGCAGCTGAGCGAGTTCCAGCTGAAGCGGCAGGTGGGGCTCGGCACGCTGTACGGGCCGGAAGACGCCGTGCTGCACAAGTGCGACGTCGACAAGGCACAGGTTACTGAGAAAGTTCTTTATTATCTGTCTTTTTTTTTTGTTTTGAATATTAAATGTGACAACATTTGAATACATATAATTTGTAATATTTTTACGAGTACACATTAAGAGTTTATCAAAATCAAAATCATCAACTATTTTCTTTTAGATTTTTATGTCATCCCCATAAAGAAGGTATTTGCTTCATTTAAGCAATCTCTAATGTCATTAGTGAAAAGTATAAAAAGGATTGGCCCTAAATGAGAACCTTGTGGTACGCCAGAGAGTGGAAAATAAACAGACACAGTTACAGACTACTTTGTTAGTGCGATTTACCAAATATTTATAAAAAAAAACTGCAGGATTCTGTCACGCGTACCTTGGGATTCTTACTTAAAAAGTACAACGTTCTACTTTGTCGAAAGCTTTGCTAAAATCTATGTAAATTGCATTCACTTGATATATAAATAAATAATAAAAATAAATATCTTCACGCAATTCCCAATACAGGGGTAGACAGAGGTCAAGTCTAGACAATTAAGTCCTTTGAACCACCTTCCACCGAAGATATTTTCGGGACAACGTGACAGGTGGTGAGCCCGACGCCGCCTTTATGTCCAAGCCAACGATGTTTATTCGTACATAAGTTTTTCGAAAAACCCATTGGTACGAGCCTGACACCTGGGGATCGAACTAGGGTCTCTCGACTCGAAATTCCGACCACCCAACCATTCGGCTATCGTGACACTTGATATATCTGTAGGTTATTGATTGAGCTCTTCTCCAGATAAACTTTTTACCAACCCACCCTTTGAAGTCTATAAGTTCCCTTGTGTAAATCTTATATATAACCTTTGTATTAAGTCCCGAAAATATCTCCGGTGGAAGGTGGGTCGAAGGGACTCAATTGTCTAGACTAGACCTCTGTCCACCCCTGTATTGGGAATTGCGTGAAGATATTTTTTATTGTGGCGTCAGTTGTATATGTGTATCGGTTGTCGCAGGAGCAAGTGGTGGTCGAGCGGCTGATGTACGACGTGATCAGGAACGTGTCGGGCCCGCCGCCGCTGGGCTGCTGCGGCGCGCGGTCGCAGCCCGCCGGCCGCGCGCTGCAGGCCGCGCTGCTCGCCGCCGCGCTCTGCCTGGACTGCCGGTGAGTGTCGCGCGGCTCGAGCGCTGCAGGCCGCGCTGCTCGCCGCCGCGCTCTGCCTGGACTGCCGGTGAGTGTCGCGCGGCTCGAGCGCTGCAGGCCGCGCTGCTCGCCGCCGCGCTCTGCCTGGACTGCCGGTGAGTGTCGCGCGGCTCGAGCGCTGCAGGCCGCGCTGCTCGCCGCCGCGCTCTGCCTGGACTGCCGGTGAGTGTCGCGCGGCTCGAGCGCTGCAGGCCGCGCTGCTCGCCGCCGCGCTCTGCCTGGACTGCCGGTGAGTGTCGCGCGGCTCGAGCGCTGCAGGCCGCGCTGCAGGCCGCGCTGCTCGCCGCCGCGCTCTGCCTGGACTGCCGGTGAGTGTCGCGCGGCTCGAGCGCTGCAGGCCGCGCTGCAGGCCGCGCTGCTCGCCGCCGCGCTCTGCCTGGACTGCCGGTGAGTGTCGCGCGGCTCGAGCGCTGCAGGCCGCGCTGCTCGCCGCCGTGCTCTGCCTGGACTGCCGGTAGGAGTGCAGCACGTGCGGTAGGAGTGCAGCACGTGCGGTAGGAGTGCAGCACGTGCGATAGGAGTGCAGCACGTGCGGTAGGAGCGCAGCACGTGCGGTAGGAGCGCAGCACGTGCGGTAGGAGTGCAGCACGTGCGGAGTGCAGCACGTGCGGAGTGCAGCACGTGCGGTGAGTGCAGCACGTGCGGAGTGCAGCACGTGCGGAGTGCAGCACGTGCGGAGTGCAGCACGTGCGGTAGGAGCGCAGCACGTGCGGTAGGAGCGCAGCACGTGCGGTAGGAGTGCAGCACGTGCGGAGTGCAGCACGTGCGGAGTGCAGCACGTGCGGAGTGCAGCACGTGCGGAGTGCAGCACGTGCGGTAGGAGTGCAGCACGTGCGGTAGGAGTGCAGCACGTGCGGTAGGAGTGCAGCACGTGCGGTGAGTGCAGCACGTGCGGTAGGAGTGCAGCACGTGCGGTAGGAGTGCAGCACGTTTATGTGACGTAATATTTTCAGTACAGCTAATCAGTCGTTCTTGATTACAGCCCTCCTAATAGTTAATAGTTACGGAGAGTTTATTTAAAAAGTATAAAAAATTTAAATAAAATATCAACACGCCATTTCCTATACATGGGTAGACAGGGGTCTAGACAATTAAGTCCTTTCGACCCATCTTCAACCGAAGACATTTTTTTTTTGCGACATCGTGACAGGTGGTGTGCCCGCCGTCGTCTTTATGACCAAGCCAACGATATAACTTGTACTTAAGTTTTTTAGGTTAGTTTTATTGATACGATCCTGCCTAGGGATCGAATTCGTGTCTCGAATCCCGATCCCGGTCACCCAACCACTTGGCTATCATGACTTTTTGAGAATTTATTTCATTTAGTAAAGAGTTTTACACTGACAGCATTTTAGGTTATTCGTTATATTGTAAGCAACGAAAAGAGGTGGGAGTGTACTTATACGATAATATAAAAAGCCGTGTTATATTTTAAAAAAATCTTGAGTTGCTATTTTGAGAAAAAAAACGGCTTGAAAACATATTAAGCTCTCGAAAAATTTATATAGAACCGCGGTTCTTTTATTGCCTTCAAAAGTCGACACACTGCTTTCTTATTTATTTTTTTTATAATTTTTGCACACACAAATATAAAAAAAGATGCAATGTAATATAAGAAAAGAGTTTGTACAAAGGTACTGCTTCTTTCTTAAGAAATTTCGTATAGCAGACCTGCGACCTTTCTTGTATCGGAAGTGTACCTAGTATGCGTAGTTTTTTAAATATTTTTTATCGATACTTTATTTACAGATAAAAAAAACTATGTTTATATTTACCATACTTATTTACTAAAAACTATGTTTAAATAAAATAATTTTAATTAACATTCACTGACGATCTTTTTTCTCTATTTTTGTAAAAAACATATGCTACTATGCTATTTATTTATAATTTGATATTTTTATAATTTTATATTTATAACTAAATGAGTGTCATTCCAAACTTTTCGCTTATAATTTGATTGATTCAAACATTAAATATTGTTATTAAATGAAAATTGACAAACCATTAAATATTGTTGCTGTTTGAAACTCACTCAGAAGTTATACATAGTTTTAAATTAACAAAACGTCGATATCTATAAACTCTTAAGTTTAATCAGTTTGACGTAAACATTTATATGGTTGAACTGTCATAAGGAAAATAAATGTAGGTAGCTTAGCGGGTAGTACATACATACGGACAGTGCGATGTAACGTAACCTCGCTTCGGACGGTTCAGTTATATTTAATTCTAATTAATTTTAACTATTTGTTAATATGTTAACGATATTTTACTACGTTAATATTTAAAAGTGAAGTGTATAACACTAAATAGACGAATATATCTATGTATTCTGTTGTCATACATTTGAGAGGATTCGGTGATGGTTAATCTGAAGGAGGTAAACGTGCTAGAGACGAGGGAAGTTAGGAAGAGATGGTGGCAGTCGCCGATAACGAAGAAGAAAGCGAAATTCGTAACGTGAGTTTGTTGTAATTTAATTCGACGTTCGTTACTATTTCTTATTGCGAATTCGTCTTTGTATATTGACATAGATTATAAAATTTAAAAGCATTCTGTCGTTTATTAAAAAGAAATGACTGTTTATTTTTTAGTCAAACTTATTTATAACGCTACCTTGCCGGATTTACATAATACTTACACTCTGCTATCATGTCCTTTGTGTAATGTAAAATAAATAAACTACTTGTAATATGAGAGATTAGGCCCTGTTATATAATTTTTTTATATTTAATTTAATGATTATTTTATAATTTAATTAAGTCACGATAGTGGAGTGGTTGGAATTTTGAGTCAATAGACTCGACTTCGATCCTCAGGTGGCAGATTTGTACCAATGGGTTTTTCAAAAACTTATGTTCGAATTAAATCGTTGGCTTGGACATAAAGACGGCTATGGGCTCACCACCGGTCAGGTTTTCGCGAAAATATCTTGGGTGGAAGGTGGGTCGAAGGGACTTAAAACCCATTGGTACGCCTGCCACCTGGGGATCGAACTCGGGTCTCTTGTTTTGTAAATAATTTAATTAATTTATAATTCAGAAGTCACGATAGCCGAGTTGTTGGGTGTTCGGAATTTCGAGTAGAGAGACCCGAGTTCGATCCCCAGGTGGCAGTACCAATGAGTTTTTCATAAACTTATGTACGAATTTCATCGTTGGCTTGGACATAAAGGCGGCGACGGGCTCACCACCTGTCACGTTGTCCCGAAAATATCTTCGGTGGAAGGTGGGTCAAAGGGACTTAATTGTCTAGACTTGACCTCTTTCTACCCCTGTATTGGGAATTGCGTGAAGATATTATTATTATTATAATTTATAAATAATAATATAGTAAATGGGACGCTGATGAAATTTATATTTATTGTGACGATACGACGCCACTACAATGATAATGTATAATGTAGTAAAATATACCAACCCGATATAAGTAGCCGTCTGTTAATGCGCAGCTGAGCAACATAGTATGAAGATATTTATGTAAATAATATATCTTCACGCCATTACCAATACAGACAGAGGACTACACTATTAAGTCTTTTCGGTTATATTCATTAATTTTCGTTGAATTCGTTAGGGAAACGATATTGACGTACGAATTATACGGAAAACATTCGCTTATTGCGGTTTGCAGTTAACATTGTATACGGGAGACCAGATTGTACTGTAGGCAATAATTAGTCATACCTTATGTCTAATTCACCTACATGTATATTACCTTAACAACTTATTAAACAGTTTTCCCCGAAAAGTAACTTACAAAATGTAATTGTGAAAAATATTCATGTTATATCACGATAGCCGAGTGGTTGGGTGATTGGACCCCAGTTCGATACCCAAGGCTCATACCAATGGGATTATTCCAAAACTTATGTACGTTTGGTATGATTTCTATCGTTGTCTTGGACATAAAGACGGCGACCGGCTCAACACCTGTTACGTCTCAAAAATGTATTTGGTGGAAATTGGGTCGAAAGGACCTACTTGTCTAGACCTCTGTCTATCCCAGTATTGGTATTGGCGTGAAGAAATTAGGTTAAAATATCGAGCGATATCAAACCTACTACTTAATGAAGATGTTGGGAATGGCATTAAAGTTTTACGAAATAGGTTAAAATTCTTATATTCACAAAGTTTTAACTATTTAGCGAAGGCTAGGAGACCTATGCGAGTCCGTCCCGTCCCTTCTAGACATTGTAGTACTTTCGGCTCAAATATCATCGGAGCATATTTTGGGACAACGTGACAGGTGGTGAGCCTGTCTGCGTCTTTATGTCCGTTGTTAAATACTACCGCCACCACAGCGTTTATTCATTGACATTCATCGTACATAGTGTCATATCCAGTCTACCACTAACAGTATAATCTTCACCAGTATCATCACCAGTATAATCACTATACCCAGTCATTTATAAGAATGATTTATAAATAAAGGAGGATATTGTAAAACTTGAAAAAAATTCCAATACAAGGGTAGACAGAGGTCTTGTCTAGATAATTAAGTCCTTTTGACCCACCTTCCACCGAACATATTTTCGGGACTACGTGACAGGTGGTGAGCCCGTCGCTGTCTTTATGTCCAAGCCAACGATATAGTTCGTACATAAGTTTTTGAAAAACTAATTGGTACGAGCGACATGGGGATCGAACTCGGGTCTCTTGACTCGAAATTCCGACCACCCAACCACTCGGCTATCGTGACTCCTGGAAAATGTAAAATTAATTGTTTATGATCAATCATAGAATTATATTAGATGTTATTATGACTATTTCTATTTATTAGTGTCAAAATAGGCTGTATAAAAGAGCGCCAAATGATTGCTGTGGTGTCTTTATCATTTTGTGAGAACTATACGTCGTTACGCTACTCAAATGTAAAGTGTTTCTATAAGTTTTCAAGTGTTTTATTTGCCATTCGATCTTCATCTGTAACACTATGCTAATGACATAAATGGTAATAAGTCACGATAGCCGAGTTGTTGGGTGGTCGGAATTTCGAGTCGAGAGACCCGAGTTCGATCCCCAGGTGGCAGTACCAATGAGTTTTTCAAAAACTTATGTACGAATTTCATCGTTGGCTTGGACATAAAGGCGGCGTCGGGCTCACCACTTGTCACGTTGTCCCGAAAATATCTTCGGTGGAAGGTGGGTCAAAGGGACTTAATTGTCTAGACTTGACCTCTGTCTACCCCTGTATTGGGAATTGCGTGAAGATATTTATATTTATTTATTTTTTACATAAATGGTACATAATGTTTGGAAATAAATAGTATTATAATTAGTACTAGCTTATCTCTCGGGATTCGGATTTCGATCACAAACACGCGGCTACCGAGACTCTCCAATGAGATCAAATCATCGGAATTGGAATATTGTGTAACGATTATGACAGGTCATACAAAAAAAAATTATGAGTTAACTAAATAGCTCCTCCGGCGCAGTGACGATATTCCGATGTCCAATCGCAGGCCGGCGGCCGTGGCCGCTTCGAGTCCGGGCACACGCGAGGCGTTCCTGCAGCGCGACAAGCTGTACAAGCAGCGCCTCAAGCACATCGCCAAGCAGCGCCCGCAGCCGGTAACGTATCGCCACACACCTCCTCGCTTATAGACCAGTTTTATACAACACCGTCCACCGATTTTCATGGTGTCGCCAGGTCTGAGCTTAGTGGGTTCGTTTCTCGGCCGGTCTATGTAGAAAACGACTTTTTCTACTTTGTGTTCAGTCTGGGTGTTTGAGATATCTCCGTTGTTTCTGATTCCATAGCACAAGTGTTTTAAATACTTACTTTGGAATCAGACCGATGCATATGACGTTGTCCTTATATATGTTGTTTATCTTTTTTTAAAAAATAAAGTCACGATAGCCGAGTGGTTGGGCGGTCGGAATTTCGCCAGGTGGCAGGCTCGTACCAATGGTTTTTTCATAAACTTATGTACTTATGATTTATATCGTTGGCTTGGCCATAAAGACGGCGACGGGCTCACTACCTGTCACGTTGTCCCCAAAAATATCTTCGGTGGAAGGTGAGTCAAAGGGACTTAATTGTCTAGACTAGACCTCAACAGTGGTAGAGCCACTTTTGTTGTTGCACCAATGTGCCGGCTCGACCGGGGAAGTACCGCGACCTCACAGTAACACCGGCGTGAAGTGGAAGTGTAACAAACTTGTGCGTTTCGTCTGGTGAGTGCAGGTACCGGTGGCCCACACCGCGCCCCCCCTACCCTCCTCATTTTATTTTAATAAAAAAAAAAGACTCGACTGAGTCGTACCAACACGTGTGTGCAGTACGTGGTGCGCGGGCACCAGCTGCAGCTGCAGGCGCTGACCGCGGCCGCCGACTGCCACCGCTGCGACCTGGTGCTGTGGGGGCTGGCGCCGCAGGCCTACGTCTGCGTCAGTGAGTGCCGCGCACCAACACACACACACACATACATACACGACATATATCCACATGCACACGACATGTGTGTGTGAGTTTACATCGTGTGCATACTCATATGCACACGGTATAAACTCGCACACAAACGACATATGTTTACACTCACACGACTCATACTGTCACGCACACGACACACATACGCACACGCACGCACACACTCACACACACACACACACACACACACACACACACACACACACACACACACACACACACACACACACACACACACACACACACACACACACACACACACACACACACACACACACACACACACACACTCACACACACGCACACGCACACACACGAATACTAAATACTCTACACGCATACGACATGTGTGTGTGAGTTTATATCGTGTGCATTTGAGTATGCACACGATATAAACTCACACACAGACGACATACGTTTACGCGCACACGACTCACACACACGTACAAGACATTCACTCGACACGACACAATTCACACAAAACTAGAAACACTATTTAAAAAAAATGAAGTTTAAACCTCATCTGAGGCTTCAGTAATTTAAAATTGTCGCCTTAGATAGAATTTTTATCGTGCATACATTACACTTCACTACATATATCCCACCATTACGGTATCAGAAATACGGCTCTTGACCTAATTAAATCTTATTTATGCAATAGAATTCAAAGAGTGGTAACCAATGGTGCACAATCCTCTGGAGCCCGTGCTCTGGACTGTAGGTACGGGCGTACCGCAGGGATCGATTCTCTGTCCATTACTTTTTCTCATTTATATTAATGATCTACCTTCTTTACTGCGGAATAAACACGATATAGTATTATTTGCTGATGATACCTCTGTAATATTAAAAATCAAACGACATGTTATTACACTTGATGAGGTAAATGATGCTATGGCAAAGTCCATTGGTTCAATGCTAATAATGAAATGGTTCAATGCTAAAAATTGAGACTAAATGTATAAAATTTTCAACACCTAATGTTAAACAGTTGGGTGATACCAATGTACTAATAAATGGTGAGGAGTCGAACTTTGTGGATACAGCTGCTTTTCTCGGAATAATACTTGATGCAAAGCTTCAAGGGGCTCTCATATATCCCAACTTGCGAGTAGGTTAAGCTCGGCAGCTTGCTGTAAGAAAATAATTATAAAAATAGTTATTTGATATCACATATTGAATTTTTTGAGGATAACTGGTAAGTGGTACTTACCACCACCATGAATAGTAAATTTTTATTTCATTATTGATTTAAATGAATGGGCTTCCGTGATTGTCATACCATGTTCCGGAAAGATCAGATATTAAGTCTAGATATTTCGGCTCTTACAACACATCAATCATCAATTTGTTATATTATTATCCCTTGCGGTGGTACCATACAGGAGTATGGTACCACCAGTGCCAGTTTGCGGGAGCCAATTTCTGCAGCCCAACAGCACTATAACAGCTGCAATGTTCCGCTTCGAAATGTATATAGACCCTCAGTACTGTCCGTGAGATGTTCCAGGTCATAGAACCTAGGACGTATCTCCTAATGCAGTGCGTGTGTGCGCGTGCGCGTGTTGCAGACTGCAACCTGCGCGTGCACCGCGAGTGCGCGCGCTCCGTGGAGGAGGGCTGCGTGCTGGACGGCGAGCCGCACAACAACCGCATCTCGCGCTTCATGGACCGCATCCACCACGCGCAGCCCGGTACGTCTGCCCATAGGTGGCTCCCATAGAGAAGGGGGTTTACCATAATCTACGCTCGGTAAGCGACGGCGGGGGGGCAGGTCAGACATAGGTCGCTCCCGTAAAGAAGGGGGTTGACCATAATCTAAGCGACGGGTGCATTAGTAGACTGGTATTTTCGGACATGGTTACACCGCCATCTGTCGATACGGAATTACAATTTTAAACAGTTTTTCCATGTGGTATATTGAAATAGTTACGGGTACAGAGAAGGTTATATTTTCTTACGCGGTAATTAAAAATTTTATGTGTATTTACTATACACATAAAATTTTTAATTACCGCGTAAGAAAATATAAATAAATTTTGGTACAGGTCAAGACACTAATGATAAGAAGTCGAGGAAGTCTTCGGGCACGGGGCACTTCTTGAACAGTAAGTTTTAATTATTATGATCAACACTGATATTTAACTCAAAAGTATTTCGTAATATAATAATAATAGACCATAACCTAAACCGAATCTAAATTTAAGTACACACTTTGTTCGACAATGTACTTCAATTACACTTTGTTCGACATTATACTTCAATTACACTTTGTTCGACATTGGACTTCAATTACACTTTGTTCGACATTGGACTTCAATTACACTTTGTTCGACATTGGACTTCATGTACACTTTGTTCAACATTGGACTTCAATTACACTTTGTTCGACATTGGATTTCAATTACCCTTTGTTCGACTTTGGACTCCGATTACAGTTTGTTAGACATTGGACTACAATTACACTTTGTTCGACATTGGACTCCGATTACACTTTGTTCGACATTGACCTTCAATTACACTTTGTTCGACATTGTACTTCAATTATACTTCGTTAGGATTGGTACTAATTACGGTTAAATACATTTTTTTCGGTCATATACAAAATGTGCACTTTGTTGCAGTGGAGCGAAGCTTTAGGAAAATTGAGGATGAGCCGACTTGGGACCAGACACTCACACCAACTCCCGTTATAGGTGAGTCTTTATTCTTTTTTTATTGTTATAAATCTTACTACAGTGTGTTCTTTCAGAGGTCACGTAAATTTTTTTTTATCTTTTTGTATATAATAGTTTTGTTTTGATATATATACGTAATTATTATTTTAAGCTAGTTTCTTAAGGAATCTAATAGGGATAAGAGTATAAGTGTATGTCTTCCCCGCGTCCGTCGTTCATTAATACATTAGTGTTAATCTGTCTGCTGTTTACTTTTGTGTATTCTACTGACCTTTATTATTGCATACGTAAGAATGAACGATTTGGAAATTCTTCCACGTTTATATATTTCCTTCTTGTGCTTTTTATTGTATACAGTTTATAAAGAAATCTTTTTTACGTGGGAAAGCACCGCACGTACACATACTCACGCGTCTCTAACGACGGGTGATGTCGGGCTCGCACCGACTAAAAGCCCTCGTAAGGGTCACGTGATCGGGTCTAGCTCACATCAGCGATCCCACTCGTGCTGGCCGCTCAATGCAGCCCCGCCTCGGGAGAGAAGGACTCTATTCCCTCTCCCACTGGGCTAGACGCGCCAGGACACTAACGCATGTACCTTCTTGGCCGTCAAACCCACGAGTCCGCTACCCGGAGGCCATGGCGCTCAGGAAGGTGGGTGCTTGCCCCCCCCCCCACCAGCTTCAACGCCCGAACTCAGGAGAGGAATGTCGACACTCCTCTTCCCCCGAGGCCCAGCTCTGTTGCATGAGCGTTGCGACCGCCGCCAGAATCGCGGTGCGACTAATCAGCTGGTGCTCTTCTAAGTACCTGAAGAGCTGGCAGTTTATAATGGACTCCATTATTTTGAGAAGTCACGATAGCCGAGTTGTTGGGTGGTCGGAATTTCGAGTCGAGAGATCCGAGTTCGATCCCCAGATGGCAGGCTCGTAGCAATGGGTTTTTCAAAAACTTATGTTGGCTTGAACTTAAAGGCGGCGACGGGCTCACCACCTGTCACGTTGTCCCGAAAATATCTTCGGTGGAAGGTGGGTCAAAGGGACTTAATAGTCTAGACTAGACCTCTGTCTACCCTGTATTGGGAATTGCGTGAAGATCCATTATTTTGGAGAACAATGAGGTGATGGCGATCGGTATGTAGTTGCCCGGATCTGAGCGGTCGCCTTTCTCAGGGATCGGGTGCACCAAAGCTGTCTTCCATGCCAGCGGGACTGATGTCGATGATGCTGAAAATGTTGCCAGCATTAATTATATACATCATACAGTTAAATTTTACTGCGTTATCATTAAATCGTTTAGTTTATTTATGATATTTTTACGTAATTATTGTAGATACTTTTGTACGTAAGTAACTCATCTGGTGTTTTAAATAAAACGATTTTTATTTCCCGAAGTTTCGGATTTTTTACAGCATCCGTGGTCACGGGGAGACTGAGGTCTGGAACATCCCGCTGTCACAGCTACCTTCGGCTACCGTCAACTTTATTTCTTGATTTTTGATCCGATTTATGCAGAATGTGCTCACTGTATCTTGAGGTCTTGCAGTGGTATGCTTGGTACCATTCAAGATTCCAGAAGACAAAAATCACAGGACAAAATCCGAAAACCGTTTTATTTAAAATGTGTAGTAGTATTCGCGTAAATACAAGAAATCATTATAACTCATCTGGTGATTTTGACTTTTATATACAAGTTGTATATAATTTGCATTGAAGTATAGGACTGATTTAATTAGGATTTTATTAATTTATTTTGATATTCACCCTATTCCCTATGCTGGGGTAGACACCGAGGCCGATAAAATATGTGTTTCCTAGAATTGTAATACGAAATTTGCTTATAATAATATATACAAACTGGAGAGACAATTGTTACGTAGAGTAACACGTCCGTCGTTCATTAATACATTAGTGTTAATCTGTCTGCTGTTTACTTTTGTGTATTCTACTGACCTTTATTATTGCATACGTAAGAATGAACGATTTGGAAATTCTTCCACGTTTATATATTTCCTTCTTGTGCTTTTTATTGTATACAGTTTATAAAGAAATCTTTTTTTACGTGGGAAAGCACCGCACGTACACATACTCACGCGTCTCTAACGACGGGTGATGTCGGGCTCGCACCGACTAAAAGCCCTCGTAAGGGTCACGTGATCGGGTCTAGCTCACATCAGCGATCCCACTCGTGCTGGCCGCTCAATGCAGCCCCGCCTCGGGAGAGAAGGACTCTATTCCCTCTCCCACTGGGCTAGACGCGCCAGGACACTAA
Source organism: Sericinus montela (assembly GCA_029286605.1). Classification (NCBI taxonomy): domain Eukaryota; kingdom Metazoa; phylum Arthropoda; class Insecta; order Lepidoptera; family Papilionidae; genus Sericinus; species Sericinus montela. Next base: position 3,501,223 of record JAGSMR010000036.1, read on the forward strand.
CGCATGTACCTTCTTGGCCGTCAAACCCACGAGTCCGCTACCCGGAGGCCATGGCGCTCAGGAAGGTGGGTGCTTGCCCCCCCCCCCCACCAGCTTCAACGCCCGAACTCAGGAGAGGAATGTCGACACTCCTCTTCCCCCGAGGCCCAGCTCTGTTGCATGAGCGTTGCGACCGCCGCCAGAATCGCGGTGCGACTAATCAGCTGGTGCTCTTCTAAGTACCTGAAGAGCTGGCAGTTTATAATGGACTCCATTATTTTGAAAAGTCACGATAGCCGAGTTGTTGGGTGGTCGGAATTTCGAGTCGAGAGATCCGAGTTCGATCCCCAGATGGCAGGCTCGTAGCAATGGGTTTTTCAAAAACTTATGTTGGCTTGAACATAAAGGCGGCGACGGGCTCACCACCTGTCACGTTGTCCCGAAAATATCTTCGGTGGAAGGTGGGTCAAAGGGACTTAATTGTCTAGACTAGACCTCTGTCTACCCCTGTATTGGGAATTGCGTGAAGATCCATTATTTTGGAGAACAATGAGGTGATGGCGATCGGTATGTAGTTGCCCGGATCTGAGCGGTCGCCTTTCTCAGGGATCGGGTGCACCAAAGCTGTCTTCCATGCCAGCGGGACTGATGTCGATGATGCTGAAAATGTTGCCAGCATTAATTATATACATCATACAGTTAAATTTTACTGCGTTATCATTAAATCGTTTAGTTTATTTATGATATTTTTACGTAATTATTGTAGATACTTTTGTACGTAAGTAACTCATCTGGTGTTTTAAATAAAACGATTTTTATTTCCCGAAGTTTCGGATGCTTTACAGCATCCGTGGTCACGGGGAGACTGAGGTCTGGAACATCCCGCTGTCACAGCTACCTTCGGCTACCATCAACTTTATTTATTGATTTTGGATCCGATTTATGTAGAATGTGCTCACTGTATCTTGAGGTCTTGCAGTGGTATGCTTGGTACCATTCAAGATTCCAGAAGACAAAAAATCACAGGACAAAATCCGAAAACCGTTTTATTTAAAATGTGTAGTAGTATTCGCGTAAATACAAGAAATCATTATAACTCATCTGGTGATTTTGACTTTTTATATACAAGTTGTATATAATTTGCATTGAAGTATAGGACTGATTTAATTAGGATTTTATTAATTTATTTTGATATTCACCCTATTCCCTATGCTGGGGTAGACACCGAAGCCGATAAAATATGTGTTTCCTAGAATTGTAATACGAAATTTGTTTATAATAATATATACAAACTGGAGAGACAATTGTTACGTAGAGTAACACGTCCGTCGTTCTCTATATTGCATAGCGACGGCGACGAGACCCACTGTCCGTCAGGTGGTGGGAAAGGCCCGAGCTTTTCAATTACATCGGACCGTACCGGACGCTCCGATCGGTCGCCGACGTGCGCACATATAAATATAAATAATAATAAATATCTTCACGCAATTCCCAATACAGGGGTAGACAGAGGTCAAGTCTAGACAATTAAGTCCCTTCGACCCACCTTCCACCGAAGATATTTTCGGGACAACGTGACAGGCGGTGAGCCCGTCGCCGCCTTTATGTCCAAGCCAACGATATTCGTACATAAGTTTTTGAAAAACCCATTGGTACGTGCCTGCCACCTGAGGATCGATCTCGGGGTCTCTCGACTCGAAATTTCGACCACCCTACCACTCGGCTATCGTGACTTTCATGCGCACATACATAGTTAAATACTATTCCATAGCCGGAGATATTCCATAGTCTCTCTGGATGTGTCTCAAAGTTGATTGAATGACATTGTTGATTTGTTGAATGATTTATTCATCAATCTGTGTGTATTAAATATTAATATACATGGCGACCTCCGTGGACTGGTTTTCAAGGTGTCGCCATCTCGAGGTCCCGGGTTCGATTCCCGGTCGGCTCAATGTAGGAAAAACCACGTTTACCACATTTTCTCGGGTCTGAGTGTATGTGGTGCCTTCGTTGTTTCCGATTCCCATAACACAAGTGCTTCAGCATCTTACATTGTGATCGGGTATAAAATAAAACATAATAAAAACGTCAGTCGACTAATAATAATCAAGACCTGTGATTTATCAAATGAAACGCTACAGAAAGTCACGATAGCCGAGTTGTTGGGTGGTCGGAATTTCGAGTCGAGAGACCTGAGTTCGATCCCAAGGTGGCAGTACCAATGAGTTTTTCAAAAACTTATGTACGAATTTCATCGTTGGCTTGGACATAAAGGCGGCGACGGGCTCACCACCTGTCACGTTGTCCCGAAAATATCTTCGGTGGAAGGTGGGTCTTAATTGTCTAGACTTGACCTCTGTCTACCCCTGTATTGGGAATTGCGTGAAGATATTTATTTTTTAAACGCTGCAGACTCAGCGTAATGTCGTCGGATTTTCAGCTAATAGCGCGGTGATTTTTTGAGAATATTTTTGATTAGCTGAAAAAGTGCCCACTTCTCCACAGATCTATTTGTAGTCTAGTGGCTAGCGAGGTGATCGGCAGCACTCTTGTATTTTACACACAGCTGGATTCTGTGTTCACTGTCCAGTCTGGCATTATGATGAACTTTCATTGGCCAGGCCTAAGAACGGTTTTTACACAAATTGATCTCACAATGTTATAAAAGTTATAAAGAAATATTTCACAATGAAGTATTATGAAACGGAATGTATGTACACTAAATACTTTTCTCAACCGATTTCCTCTGACATCTTGAACAAGAATGTCTATTATAAATAATTGCTTTCCTAGACCTCAATCGTAAATAGCAACACCTCTAAAAAATCAGCAACGAAATAATCTTTAAAAGTGTTTGTGCAGACAAAAGAGTTCTATTGTTTTAGAACGCTTCTCCTGGGATTAATTTATTGCAGTAATTTAGAAATCTACAGACCGTAAATACGCCAAGGTCGCCATGACCTGCAAGATAATCGGACTACATTTGACAAATTACGATTTTGGGTCACATCCAGTTAAGTCACGATAGCCGAGTGATTGGGTGGTCGGAATTTCTAGTTAAGCGACCCGAGTTCGATCCCCAGGTTGCAGGCTCGTACCAATGCGTTTACAAAAACTTATGTACGAATTATATCGTTGGCGCACCACCTTTCACTTTGTCCTGAAAATATCTTCGGTGGAAGGTGGGCCGAAGGGACATAATTTTCTAGAGTAGACCTCTGTCTGCCCCTGTATTGGGAATTACGTGAAGATATTTATTTATTTATTTATTATTTGTTTTAAGGTGTCACAATAAAGAATAAAAAGGAAAGGGGTGATAAAATAAATGAATACAAATAGTATGCCTAGATAAATAGATTTAGATAAATGGGTGTTAAAAATCAACGACTCGGGTTCACAAACATACACAATCGTATTACGGAGTCACCTTCAGCCATCACTCCAGTTATCGAACCTTTAACATACATTATTAAAGCCGAAATAAAGTTAAAACATGACGATTCCAAAACGCTGAGCAATAAAAATAATTTATAAGGTGGGTCAACTTAATTGTCTAGACTGGACCTCTGTCCACCCCTGTATTGGGAATTACATGAAGATATTTATGTTTAATAATTATTTATTGTATCCAGTTAACATAGATCGGTTTAACACTCGTCCATTTATCGGTGACCCTCGCTCCGCTTGCCGGTCGAAGGTTTGCGCGACGACTGAGGGTCTTTTTATAGCGGCCGACGATTTGTGTACAAACGCCGTACTATTTATAGTTTTGTTAATTGTTCGAAACGCGGCGCGTGAAAGTGTCGGTATGCGCGCAGAATGTCTACGGGGACGGAACTATTTCGGCTCTGACTGTGGATTTATTAAAGTGTTCGGAATAGTTTGGGTTTTGTTATTGCAATGTTCTATTAGTCTTTACATGTAGCTGTTGCATACCTCCTTTAATTCTTTTTTATTCCTTTGGGAGTTTTGAGTGGTGAGGGGAAAGGTACAAAAGTGATTATAGCTACCGGACAGATGGCGGATCCCATCTTTTCGTCTAACAAAGATTGATGTTGCCGCATCGTCTAAGATGCGAGGTGTCTGGTACTGCGACCGGCAATCCGCTTGTCAAGCGTGTTGATTCAGGCAAATCGTATTTACGGGATAACCCTAGGTCCTGCAGTGGATTTATACCGGGTATTTATCTAAGACAATAATCGATGTCGAGCATCAACTGTCCAACCAATCAAACCACTTTGAATTATCGAGAACCAATTGCGTGATGTGGTATGCTACAGGGCAGGCTTAGAGCACCAACTCTTCTTCTTCCAAAAAAGTTGTATTGTGATAGTGCTACAAAAATATTTCACCTTTTTTACGATGGCCGAGTGATTGGGTGGTCGTAATTCGAGTTAAGAGACCCAAGTTCGATCCCTAGAAGCTAGTACCAATGGGTTAATCAAGACTGTACGATTTTATCGTTGGTTCACACCACATGTCTTGTTGTCCCAAAAAAATATCTTCAGTGGAAGATGTGTCGAAAAGACTTAATTGTCAGGATCTCCGTCTACCCTGGTATTGGAAATAGCGTGAATATATATTTTATTTATATTATCTTGCAGTGAACTTTAATGGTATATTACGGCGGCGATTCCATAGTAAAGCGAGTGGCGTATCCTTACATTGTAACTATTTTATTGAGATTTGAACTTGACACGTGGCGGCGGGCAGATGCACCGACTGCGTAGTGGAAGCGGTTCATAAACAATATTGTTATATCTGATATTTGTTACAATTTCCGCATGTTTTGTTACTGTTACGTTTGTTAGTGACGCGTTAACCTTGCAGTAAGCGGGGTTTGCTTTTTGTAACATAGTACCAGGTTTACGGACGGAAATTTTGTCTTGAATTTGTTCCGCGAGTTCGGTGGTGAAGGAAATAGCGGCGCGGAAATCTGCCGACATTGTTTGAAGTCTACCAATGCGCATAGGAGCAACCCTACCAGAAACAGAGGATCAAGAGTCGCGGGCGCTCGGGGCGCAAGCTCCGAGGGCTCATTAAGAAGAGTGGCTGGACGTTAAACGGTTACCGCCGTTTATAGTATCTCGAAATCGGTCGGGATACTATATCCTTCGGATTCGGATTTCGGCCACAGCGACGTGGACTATTGCGAGCGTCGTTCATGTGCTCGCAGGTGACTGACGTAACCGATTTTTACGCTGAATGTGACTGTTGCGTTCCGATAGTAGATTCCGTAACCCCCTCTTAAGGCTGATGGTAACCACCGTGGGGTTTTAGTCGGTGGGAGTCCGACATAACCTAGCTCTCCTCCAGGAGGCCGAGTATCGATAATGGGTTTCCCCACGTAAAAACGGGTGGCGGACATTCCCTTGCTTTGATTTCCCTTAAAGATTTGTTAATAGATCTTTGTCTAGTTGTGGACATTATCAGATTGCTAGTTTAAATTTGTTAAGTATTGAAAGTTGATGCATATGAATTCTCAACCAGTGCTTATAATGATTTCGGGTTCTGTAGGGTTGACGGCTTTTTGACGACCTTCGTGGATGAGTGACGTACATTGTTTATTATCTATATATGTATTTATTTATTATTTATGTGAATCCTAATCATGAATAAACAATGTACGTCATTACGTCCAAGTAATTAAAATCACAAAGATGTGGCATTAAGAATTTTTGACGGGAGGTCGTCACTCGGCTCGGAGATGAGCGAACCGTACGTTCCAATCGCTAACTCAGTTGACTAACCCATAACATATTTAACAGACAAGAAGTATTATCGACTGCTCGGACTGAGTTTAACCCAATTACTTATTCACAACGATGGGTCAGCGACGGAATCGATTTCTAGGGCACAGCGCTCCGGTGTGGCACTAAATAGAAAAACAGATAACGTTACAATGAGTGCATTATGCAACTGCGAACAGCAGCGACAGGTTCACCGCCTGTCACTTTTTCCGAAATATGCTCCTCTGTATTGTGGTTCGAAAAGCTTAGGCTGTCTAGACCTCTGACCACCCCAGTATTGGGAATATACATACAGTTCCGTCGTATTGGTCCAGGTCTCCCTTGGTATGCTTGGAAAAGAACATCAGGATTGTGCAGGACATCCATCATGGCATCACGCAAGAAAACAATACACAGTACTGCCATATCATTAATAATTTGGCAGTCCTGCGTTCAACCTGCTTGCTTGCATGCATTACATGAGAGGCCTATACGCGCGCGTTGTGGTAAATGACAACTAGAATGTTAGAGTAAATGTTGGGCGAAAGGTCCACAGTGACTAGTATTGCGGGTGACATTGAACCAACGAGTTTTGGGTTCAAAGTGGGAAATTGCGTTAAGATAAAAAAAGAGGTTCAAGAGGCTAGCCAATTAAAATGATTATGGTTATGAAATACTTTACAACATTGTGGTATTTTAGATTCGTAAACGAGAAAAAAATTAATAAAAAACCCCAAAGTGATGTCTTTTACATCTGCTATTTCATGATAGCCGAGGTTAGGCGATCGGGATTCTCTCGAACCAATGGTTTTTTTTTAAATTAGCTCTTTGGCTTGGACATAAAAACGTCGACAGTCTCACCTCCTGTTACGTTGTCCCAAAACAAGCTGTGAAATGTAGGTGGTAAAGAAAATTATCTGTGTATTCGGAAACGAGTGAATAAAAAAAACGGAAAATAATGTACATGTACCGTATGGAACAAATAGCGTTATCTAACAATCACGTAGCGCAAATACACCGCCGAAAAATACAAACCGAAACTCCGGTCCGCAGTTGCGTGCGTGTCGTGTTTAACACGTGAAAACTTCAGCGTTCACGCCTGTAACGGAGTCGCATCGGCGGGACCGTCACGCTCGGACGTGTTGCGTGCTTCCCGCCCGCCGTGACCGCGTGTTCCCGCTCGTTTGGAAAGTTTCAAGTAGCGTTGATAGTGTGCTGGCTTGTCAGTTCAATGTGCATTGGTTGTAGTGTTATAGTGAATGAGACGCTGGTGGCACTGGATCGGCGTATTTATCTGTGTGTGCTGAGGTGCTTTGTGTGTACGGATTTGAAATGAGCGGGCGTTTTTTTATTCGATTTGTAGAGGTTTTAAATATTTGTTTGATAAATAAGTCACTATTCTTAGGTAATCGTGATTCGAATCAAGATACCCGAGTCCAGCGCCAGGTTGCAACTGAGGGCTCCATAGGGTTTTTCAAAAATATTCCATAGCTCGTACTATTGGAGTTTTTCAAAAACTTAAGTACGGATATACAATCCGTAAAGTGTAACGTTGTCCCAAAGAAGTTCTTCGGTGGATGGGGGGACGAAAGGTTTAATTGTCTAGACCTCTATGGTTCTCCCAAATATTGGGAAAGGCGTGAAGATTTATTTTTTTATTTTATTACATGTTTAGCGTGCGTGTAGTATGACATGAAACGGGCTTACCTTTCTAAACTGTAAATTAATATATTGAAATATCCGGAACTAAATGCCAATTTGGACATTATCTGGTATATTAAACACAAAATAGAGTACGAATTGTTAAGCAGTTAAGCAGCAGGCATAGGACGGCGACAGGCCCACCACCAGAGTTGTCTAGAACTATTTTCACGTAATTCCCAATACGTCCTTAAGTCCCTTCGACCCACCTTCCACTGAAGATATTTTCGGGACAACGTGACAGGTGGTAAGCCCTTCGCCGTCGTTATGTCCAAGCCAACGATGTAATTCGTACATAAGTTTTTGAAAAACACATTGGTACTTCCACTTGGGGATCGAACTCGGGTCTCTTGACTCGAAATTCCAACCACCCAACCACATGGCTTTCGTGACTTTTACTAAACAGACTCAACAAAAAGACAGGCATCTATCCTGTAAATTATTTTATTGCTCAGCGTTTTGGAATCGTCACGTTTTTACTTTATTTCGGCTTCAATAATGTATGTTAACGGTCCGATAACTGGAATGATCGCTGAAGTTGACTCCGTAGTACGATTGTGGATGTTTGGTAACACGAGTCGGTGATTTTTAAGACCCCTTTGGATAGACATTCTATTTGTATTCATTTATTTTATAATCATCCCTTTCCTTTTTATTCTTTATTATGACACCTCAAAGTGAAGACTGTATCAGGAATTTTATTAAATTTACACTTTTTTTTTCTAAAAGAATTCTATTAACGTGATTTGGAATTGCTAGTATTTTTAAATATGTAAACGATAAAATATGACATATTTTATCGTTTACATATAGAAGTAATACAATATAAGTGACACACGATAAGCTCCAAGCTAGATCCTAGCAACTAAACAATTTAATACCAAATATTTTTAGTAGGAACATATAAGATATGTCACGACCATGCAGTGGTGTAATGACGGTCGGTCAATACATAGAATTAGAAACCTGGATGTGTACGAATGTGTAACAATTATTCTTATTTTTTGTAAATAAATAACAAATAAGTACACAGATAGGGACACCATCATACACAAAGTTCTCATCCCAAAGTATCAAATTCAATAGTTATAGTACTTATTAAACTAAAAACTACAATAACCGTATAGCCCTACTCTTCATGGAATGGTACTAAGAACGCTGGTTGCGTTCCCATCTTGAATGGTTAGCCTTAACCGTTGAGCGAGAAAAGAACCAGCCCTTTTTTTATAAAAAAGGGAAGCAAACGAGCAGGTGGGTCACGTGATGGTAAGTGTTTACCGCCGCCCATGAACACCCGCAATACCAGAGGCATAGCAGATGCGTTGCCGGCCTTACAGTGTCAGTCATTTTTTGGCATGACAGTCGGGTAAAATATTTGTACCACAAACACCCGAAAGTATGTATAAAAAGTCGTTTTCTGTATTCAGCCTTTCGGGAATCGAACCAGGTACTTCAGATCTGTCGACTACGTGATGACCGATGCGTATGCCACTCGTTCAGCGGGGTCGACAATAAATTTACACACAGTATAGGAACAATAAAGATACTTTGTGAATTTTAGTACAAGTGTTTATTTATATGTATATTCAAGTGTATATTACAAAGGAAAATTCGTACACTAGATATGTCAAAAATGTTCAGGAAAAGATTTATTTCTGATCCTCGGCGCGTTACGTCACCGTTATTTATATACACATTATGATAATGACATCGTTCTGTGTTTGCGGTTTTGATAACAGCTGTATTCGCTTGATTCGTCCGGATTTGTCTACAAAACATATTTTATTCGTTTGTATTTTCGTAACACACACACACACACACACACACCACAGAATATAGAATAATTAAAGACTCCCACTGGTCGAATGGTGTTTTTTAAGGTTTTTAAGGTTTGAGCTGATGTGCCGGGTTCGATTTCCTTTTATATATCGGCTCTGGTCTGAGTGTTTTGGTGCCATCGTTGTTTTCGATTCCACAACGCAAGTGCTTTTGCTGCTTGGGGATCAGAGCAATGTATGTGAAGTACTTTCGTTAGATAGACTACTTCTCAGCCTTCGAGTCATCTTGGTGTGTTATCCCACTCTTATTATAAATTATTGTCCTCGACAAGCAGTGTAACAATCGTATGATGATCCTACGAGCATACCAGAGAGCAGATCGCCAAATGTCACGATCCTTAAATACCTCTTTCGCTTTTTTCAGATTCATAATTTTTTTCATACATGCACGTCTAGGTATCAGAGTCTGCAAAGCTTACATGGTCTTCGAAAGTTATTCACGGCCTACCTCGACACTTTTAGACTTAAAAAATATATACCGAGGACTATATATTTTTTTCACCATTCACTATTCTGTCATTCGCTCAACGTACTTTCAATAATTCATAGAAAAGAATAAACACTCGTCTTAGGTGTTACGTAGTTGTAACTGTAGGATCAGGTGGCTTTGTAACAGTCTTTTGGTGTTTTGCGTACACTAGACTTCAATGTATAGACTTCCGATAGAATGCTATACGATGATTCCATCTGTGTACGTACCTGTCGGATACTCTTGTCGTGTTCTACGAGTATTTGTATTGAGTTGCCTGTCGCACCGTTGCATGGACGCGTCTATCGCGGTGTGTTTCAGTAGACGGCAGGATGTGAATCAGTGATGACAGGTTGTCGCTCGAAAGCTCGACGCCCACATTGGATGTGAGTCAACGGTTGTTACAACTACTGACTATGATTATATTATTTTGCCATATTTTCTATCACAGCTACATGAGTTTATTTTGTAAATATGTTACTTTAAAATATCTAAATTCTATTGCTTGATGATTTTGACGACCTCCTTGGACGAGCTCTGAGGTCCCAGGTTCGATTCCCGGTCGGGTCATTGTAGTAAACACTTTTTCTACATTTTCTCTTGCCTGTGTATTTGGGGTGCTTTCGTTGTTTCTGATTTCATAATACAATTCTTTAAGCTGTTAACTTTGGGATCAGAGCAATGCACGTGATGTTGTCCCAATCTATGTATATATATATTTATTTGTGCGTGATGTATCTATGTATTTAATGATTCCCCGTTTCAAGGCGTTCTGTGTTTATCAGTGGTGTATGTCATAGAATCTAGTGTAAGGCATATTAGTCCTCGATTTGATATTGCAGCTACAAATTTTTCTCTTAAAGTGATTTGCGGGTTTTACAGACTTCAGTAACTTACCATCAGGTTTAATGTTGTCTTGAATTTACTCCGAAATACCGACGTGTGTCCGAGATGTTGGTTCGGTTAGAAGCGATGCAAAGCGGTCATCACCTCAATTAATTAGTATACACACTAGTTTTTTAGGTGTCGCCAGCTCTGAGGTGTCGGGTTAGATTCCCGGATGGACAATACTAGAAAACGACATTTTCTACAACGTCTCGGATTTGGGTGTTTGCTGTACCTTCTTTATTTTTGATTCCATGACACAAGTAATTTAGTCACCTAATTTTTAATGTTGTCCCTGTCTATATTTGTTCATAGTCTAAAGGTTCATACTGTATTAGTTAACAGTAAATTTTAGTTCCGAACTTGTGTCCGGTTGCTTCCAGGCCGCTAAAATTCTTCTGATATAAGCTATACTCGTACATCTAAATTTATATGATTTAAGATAGAAAGAATAAGATGCCTTGAGGACAACTGTCTCGTTTTACATAACATATTAATACTTAAGTTAAAACGAGTTGCATAAGATATTTAACACGCTCTATTTATACACAAGGCAGTCTCCTACCAATCCAATTTTCTGCACCTACTTTAAGATCTATATACGCTTTCTTGTATAATCGCATAAGGGACGTCTTATGCAACGTTCGAGCGAGCTCTGTTGCAATTTTCGCTCGGCTAAATTTTAGCTGAAAGCTGTTGAATAGCTCTCTTGTAGCTCTCTCTTGTGACTTTATAGTGATGATATAGCGTAAATGTTGGAATAGGGATGCGATAGATGTACGAGATTCGAATTTCGATAGTCACGAACGAAGCTTATTTATGACGATCTCCGTGGACGAGTGGCGTACAAATTGATTTTCAATGTGTCGCCTGATCTGAAGTGCCGGATGCGATTCCCGATCGGGTCAATCGGTCAACGTAGATTTACACTTTTCCTTCATTTTACTACACGTGGTAGTTTCAGGTTTTTCAATACACTCACGGAAGACCGTTATACGAGATTAATCCTTCCGATGAACACTTCACCTGAGTTTATTTGAGACAGGTGGTGAGCCTACCGCCGTCTTAGTGTTCACACGTAAATCGTACATAAATGCATACATAGATACGGATTACATCCCAAAGAAAATAGCTTAAACACTTGAGTTATGGAATCGGAAATAACGAAGGTGCCAAAAAAGGTTCGAAATTTAAATTTCACTTTAACTTTGCACTGTTTCGCATAAGGGTAACAGAATCATTCGCGGCGTCCGTAACACGCGAATGTTTGCATTTTTATTAATGAGACATTCATTTCTAAATGTTGACATCGTTTAGTCTGACATTTTCTGAACTAGCAATGGAACAAATACAATGTTAACCTTTCGTTTATGTCTGCGGTCTTCTACGAAATTATATTTTACCGTAGCTATTGATTTTTTTATTTCTCTGTTGCAACTTTTTATCTAAAAATAAAAATATTTAAATGCCAGATATTTTGTTGTAGCATTGATAAGAAATTATTATAATAAGAATGCACGGAATGGAAGAGGTCGTGGATTCGACTCCTGCCGTTGAGTCGGTTGATTTTTTGGATTTTCAATTTAGCAATATCTACGTATGGGGTATACGACAGTATACCCCATACGTAGATTAAGGTAAGACAGTACGCTAATTTTTGTAAGACAGTATTTCTGGTAAGACAGTACGCTACGGTCTGGCAAAAGTGGTAATAATATAGCCTCTCCTTTACTTCCCGTGGGTGTCGTAAAAGTTGACTAAGAGAAACAGCCTTGGATATCGTTATGGCAACCGATAGATGGTGGGACCATCTCTAAAATATCAGATGGAAGATGTGCGGCAGCGTCTTAGGAGAGAGTAGTCTGGTACTGCGATCAGGAATCTCGGAAGCACACTGAATCTTAACAGGCCGTTTTGTATGTATGTATATTTGTATGTATATCACAATAAAGGCGATACAAACTGATAGAGCGCAGTCATCGCTCGATATAGCACCAAGTCGGTCGCAGCGGCGGGGCGGCGACTAATTGACGTCCTGTAAAATGAAACTTAACATTCATCTTGCACTTTATCGTTGTTTGACTAAACACTTCACATTTCGAGCGGTCGCTCTAAATTAACACTTTACGGTCATTTAAAGGTAATTATGCAGTTCGTCCTGCGTTTTGTTAACCTTTCCACTGATTTATATTTATCAAAAGAAATCATGTCAGGATAGCCGAGTCGATCGGTGATCGGAATACGATTCAATACACCCGTGTTTGATCTTCAAGTAGAAGGCTTTTCCCCAGGGTTTTTTTCGAAACTTATGTCCAATCATATCGCTGGCTAGACCAGACGGCGGACGGCGAGAGGGATAACAGCTGTCACGTTATCTCAAAAAATATTTAAGGTGCCTATTGGAGGTGCTTCGAAAGGACTTTGCCCCAGTTTTGGAATGACATGTAGATATTTTTTTCAAACTCCAATAAGAAAAGAAATAGACGAGGTCTCAACAACATTCACGACGATGAAGTAATTGGGTCAGACGGTCCGCGCTATCTGGCTCGCACTGAGCACCTTGACCTTTAAATGCTTCCGATAAATGCCCTCCCGCTTCTGGACTACTCTAATAGATTCCAACTCGCGCGTTTGTTTTCGTAATAATGCTCCTCAGAGAATAGTACTAGTTCTTTCGGAAATATCGCGAATGAGTGAAGAAAGTATCTTCTTCACGCCATACATACAGTGGTAGACAGAAGTCTAGACAATTAGAAGAGTCCATTCGGCCCACCTTCCACCGGATATATTTTTGGGACAATGAGATAGGTGGTGAGCCCGTCAAAGTCTTAATGTCCAAGCCAAGATATATATGATTCGTGCATAAGTTTTTTGAAAAACCCATTGATACGACTCTGCCACCTGGGGATCGAATTCGAGTCTCTTGACACCGAATCCCGATCACCCAGCCAATCGGTTATCGTGTATTAATAAAATGTGTAAAAACACTAATAAATACTAATGTCGTCACAAATGATGAAAATATGTAACGCAGAAATTAACATTAAAAGGTAGAAAATTATGAATTTGTAAGAAGCGAAAGAGAAAGAAGAGAAAGTAAGGATCGTGACACTTGACGATCTGTTCTCTCTGGCTACTTCACTGACTACCCCCGTATGAGGAAATACTTGAATAAATAAATATAAATATCTTCACGCAATTCCCAATACAGGGGTAGACAAAGGTCAAGTCTAGACGATTAAGTCCCTTTGGTCCAAGCCAACGATGAAATTCGTACATAAGTTTTTGAAAAACTCATTGGTACTGCCATCTGGGGATCGAACTCGGGTCTCTCGACTCGAAATTCCGACCACCCAACAACTCAGCTATCGTGACTTATTAAATACTTGAAAACTTATAAATTATATACCCATATATAAGTTATTACATTTAAAAAGTAATAAATATAGCAGAGAACCTTTAAAATTAATTACAAGTGGTCAAATTTTAATGTTTCTGTGCAGTGGCGTACACACCGGTTTCAAGGTGTCACCGTCTCTGAGATCCCGGGTTCGATTCCCGGATGGAGGAATGTAGAAAACTAATTTTGCAACATTGTTTCGGGTTTGAGAATTTGAGTTCCTTCGTTGATCTTCGTTGTTTCCGATTCGGGAACTTCTAAGCTTCAATAGCCTAATGGTTTAGGTTGCGGACAGATAGGTACAGGGTTCGGACCTGGCGTTCGACTATTGTTGTAAACCATTCCAGACATTGCAGCTTAGTTGGAGTGGTTAACGGGAATACTAGTAATGTTATTTGACATTGTAAGTTTTTTTAATAAAATAAATACGGGTTCAAAATGTATAGCATATTTTCATGAACGTATGACATCTATTGTCTCGGGTAAAAGTTTCCCTCATTAAAACTGCTACGCTTTGAGTTATTCAGTTTAGGGACTGCCGACTCGTGTAAGTCACGGGCCCTTTGTTGCCAGAACTTCTGACGAAATGCTGATGCCATGTCGGGAAAGGGTATCTTTTAGTTATGTTAACATAATTTGAAATAACGATAGTTTTTAACTTGATAGCTTTTAACTAGCTGGAGGTCTTGACGATTAAGTCTTTCCGATCCAGCTTACACCGAAGCTTATTTAGAACAACGAGCTGTGAGGTGTTGGTGTGAGATTATACCACCCTCTTTCTTCCCGGGGGTGTCGTAAGAGGCGACTAAGGGCAACCTCACCTAGGTCTAATGGTCGTTATGTATTCATACGTTTTTTCAAGAAGGTTGACTCGCAATTTCTCCATAGTCAAAATTTCATCTCTTGTCGAGTGGTTGTGTGATGAACTGGATTTTTTTCCTCGTTTGGATTTGCTTATACCTATGAGTTTGTAGAAACTCGTCGCTGATCTTGACACTAAGACTGCAACAGGTTATTACGACCTTATGAAAAATATAAGTGGTCAAATGTGGAGGTAGTTAATTTCATTAAAGTTGCATAAGACCAGCGCTTACGTGGTCTAATAAATCACAAGACCCGAAGACTAGAACTCGAAGAGCTTACTCGGCTCGATTTCTGTTTATCCTCATTGTCATTTTACATACTCAATCCTCGCAATTATAATTGATTCCACGTTTAGCTGAGCCATAGGCATTCGATTTTCAAATCTGGAATTATATAAATTCTGTAACTAATAGGTGACAGCTGAAATTATTCGCATATCATCTCAGATACGTCGACTAAAATGAGAAACAAAATCTCCCTTAGAAATCTCACTGAGACGGTGATCGCCCGGTCAAAGTTGAATGAGATGTTTCAATCATAATCAATACGTAAAAAATTATAATACCCTTTTGTCATTCCAATTTAGCTATTCACTAAATGCATTTGAAATTATATGCGGTAGTTACATAAAACCGAGTTCGATCCCGCGGTGGCAGGCTCGTATCAATTGGTTTTTCAAAAACTTATGTACGACGTATATCGCTGGCTTAGACATAAAGACGGTGACGGGCTCACCACCTGTCACGTTGTCCCGAAAATATCTTCGATGGATGGTGGGTCGATGGGACTTAATTGTCTAGACTAGACCTCCGTCTACCCCTGTACTGGGAATTGCGTGAAGATATTTATTTATTTATGTTTTAATCCGGAAACGTTTACGTCGTATTTGTAAGTGTCTAGCCTTTGCGTCCTTTTGTGGAATATGGCCACGTTATACACCTGGAATTTGATCCTTGAATTATTTAAGATATTTGAGGTATATCTCAAAGGCATATTTTGTTTAACGTCTATGTTCAGTTATATCCTTGCCTCGGCGATATCCTTTGATGTCATTTCTGTTGTGAATTGCTTATGGGTTGCGTTAACCTTTTATAAAGACCTGTATTTTAGAGTGTAAAAACGTTACTTTGAAGACCTCAGCGGACAAGTCGAAGATGTTTTCTGGGACGACAGTCGCTTAAGTTTTGAAACAAACCGTCGAGTCTACGATCTGGGGATCGAATTCGGGTCTCTTAACTCGAATTCCGATCACTCAACCACTCGGCTATCGTGACTTTTTTTATTGGTGGTAGATTAAATATGACTATCGATAAACGAATGTGCATTCTTGTGTCGATGAATAAATCAATTGATTTGATTGATTTGATTGCTTGCCATAATAATATTATCTTATTTGTTAGTGGTGTTATCTTATTTGTAAGGCTATCGTGAGTTTTTGTCGAAATATACCGGAACAAAGTTGAGCACTTTAAAAAACTTAATTTTTATAGTTCTGTACATAACGTTCTTTCGTTACAGGCCGTTAACTGAGTAAGTACTGAGGTTTGTTCACCTTCACGCAAGCCCTGAAAATTTCACTTCCTTTCTAAGATTCGATTTAAATTTGTAAAAAATGTATAAGTTATCCTTCTTCTTCCGTACATGCATGTGATTGATCTCCTCTTAAACGGCTGGATCGATTTTAATTAAAATCCGTATACGTAAATAAGTAAATAATAATATAATATACCCAACTGCCCATGAATCATTAAAATTTCCAACAAAAATAGTTGTCCGTAGCGGGATTCCCTCGACCTTAGCAACACATAGCACATATATGACCATGTTGTCCTAACTGTTTTATATCAGTTGTGAATATAAACGATACGGCATTCGTGTATTTCAAATTTCACGCCACTAGACTCCGACAGACTGACGGACAGAAGTCGCATCACTTTACTTGTGTTGATTAATGAACGACCGAAACGTGGGTCGCAAGGAATCCGAGTGACCCACATTGGCGCGATGAGTCTGCTACCGGGTATTCGACACCGGGGTGGTCCTTGCACCAGACGGACTGTTGTATTGTTCGTCTTAATAATACAATGCTATTTGTAAGTGTCACGATAGCCGAGTGGTTGGGTGATCGGAATTCAGTTGAGAGAACCGTTCTATCCGCAGTTGGTAGCCGACGGGCTCACCACCTGTCATGCTCTCTCAAAAAATGATTTTTATGTTAATGTTGATCTTTTTAAAATCTCAGTCTGACCTAGTATTGTGAATTTTTGTTTTTATTTATGTACGTTCGTGAAGCTCTAACGATAGTAACAAAAATTCCGCGTGCGGGATTGAATCCATAACCCTTAGCAACAAAGGCAGGGTTACTACCAACTCGGCTATTTGGTCGTCATACACACATTTCTATAAATTATAAATCTAATATCTATAAATATCTTAAGCGATTCCCAATACAGGTGTAGACAGAGGTCTAGTCTAGACGTATAAACCCCACCTTCCACCAATATTTTCGGGACAACGAGACAGTTGGTGAGCCCGTCGCCATCTTTATGTCCAAGCCAACGATATAATTCGTACATAACCCATTGGTGCGAGCCTGCCACCTGGGTATCGAACTCTCTTGACTCGAAATTCTGACCACCAAACCACTCGGCTATCGTGACTACGTGACACATTCCTAGTTTATTAAAGGTCTTTAAATAATACATGACAAAGAAAATTATTTTGATTTGCTCGAAAAAAAAGTTTTTTCTAAATCATTCTAGTAGCATCACAGCAATCGATTCTTTCGAAAAAGTTCTTGCAAACCATTCTAGCGACTGCCGATACTAAATTGCTTAGTTAGGAAGTTCGTACACGCGTTACGTCGACGCTAGAGATGCTTTGTCACTGCCAACCCTCGGGGTCGCATGAAAAATGTATGCGTTCATAAGTCGGCGCGTATAGGTTGTTTTTTTGAACTGTTTTCTAGTTGTCTGTTAGAATACATCTCTCTCTTTCTTCCCGGTGGTGTCGTAAGAGGGTAAAACTTGAAAAAACCATAGGCTACCGACCGATGTAATCGTTTTCTTTCTTAAAAAAGCGATAAACAAGATGATACCTACGGAGATTCTTTCGTCTTTTTCTTCCAGGTTGTAGGAACCTCCTTACGAAATGGTAGTAGATTAAAAAAAACGAAAATCGATGAATGCATTTATGCTTTACTTATGTCGATGAAGAAGTAATTTGATTTGATTTGAGGATGGGATAACCATCTCGAGAAATACTGACCAAACTTCAGTAGTTCCGTGACGGGGGTAGCAGCGTCTAGAAATGCATTGGATGTGGTACTGCGACCGCCATTGCGCTTCCTATGCTTGGATATGTCGAATCCTTCCTCTCGCGAGAAGTCCATGTTCTACAGAAGGAGTCTTTTAGGAGCCGCTATGTATTTATGTTTGTTGTAAGCTGTGAGCCCAGGCTTTTCCTTTCCCTTACTATGCGTTAACTATGAATGTTTGTGGTTTCTCTAGATCTTGCTTCCCTGGTAATATAGGTAGAGAATTGATGTCCCACGCTGGGCATTAGCCAAGCAGAAGAATATACAGTGCGAGTTACAAAATTCTCATGTCTTAGAAATCCTTATATTTTTTTCCAGCCAGTGTCGCCAGCTCTTATGATCCCGGGTTTTCTACCCGAACAGCTCAAAGTAGAAAACCGCTATGTCGTCTTGGATCTGGGTGTACATATGTAGTTCCTTCATTGTTTTTCTTTCCATAACACAAATGTTTTAGCTACTTACTTTCGGAACGGAGCAGAGTGTGTAATGTTGTCCCTGTCTTTTTATCTATGTAATCTTTTTTTTTAAATATTGTGTAATGTGGCTCACATACAAACCCTAAGGCACATGCTCCAACAAGGTCGTACATTAGTTTAGTTGAGTGATGGTATAAATAAGGGAGCGACAGTTCAGAGATTTTGATGGGGCGCGGCCAAGGGCGCCCACCCTAACCGGTCTGTGTGGCCAGAGAAAAAGCGATTCGCATTATTAAATGATAACTTTCACCACATATTTATAACAAAAAGGTTAATACGAAAGAGTAAATCCAGTTGGACTTTGAAGAAATATGAATCCTGCAATTCTGTGTACTGTTTATTAATATCTTTTTAAAAAGCCACTTAGAAGTCCTGTGCATAGGCCTCTCGCGTAAGTAATCCTCAGGTCCGACAAGAAGTTGTTCTACCGCACAGTGCACATCTCTTATCGTACCCTCTATCCTACAACTGTCTGCTTAAACTTGAACTGGTATTATTCAGGGTCATATCACAAGCTCTCGCAGCCATCGTTATTTCGAAAGCCTTCTGACGGGCCCACCCCGTCGCCGTCTTTGTGTCCAAGCCAACGAAAATATAATTCGTTCATAAGTTTTTGAAAAGACCCATTGGTACGAGCCTCGAAATTCCGACCACCCAACCACTCGGCTATCGTGACTTATATAAAAGAATTATGTTAATAGGAATAATTTTAATTCGTTACCGAAAACAAACTTACAGATGTAAACTAAGATGGTATACCGGACCACGCGTTGTTATCAATGTTAGGAGTATAATTGAATAGTATAGATATATTTAAAAACAAGTTAAAACCTCTGGGCTGTTGATAGTTGAGTAGTACTCACGTCTAGATACAATCTTTGGCTCTGAATATAATAAAGTAAGTAGCAAAAGCATCTTAATTATGGTATCAAAACTAACGAAGCTGCAACAAACATTTAGAACAGATACAATTTTGAAACAGTAATTCTCTACAATTGGCCAGTTCAGGAATCGATTCCGGCGAAAGCTCAGAGCTGGCTACACCGTGTAAACCGGTGTTGTGCACGAGTGGCGTGTGCACGGAGGTTGTCTCATTACAGAGCTAACGTAAGCACGAGAAGTCAAGCAATCTTCATCATGCCTCTCTTGCATTCCAAAACAACTGTAGCCTTGTAGAAACTGGACGCAGTAAATATTAACTGTGTGCCAAATCTGACGCGCGCTCCGTGCGTCTCGTCAAAGGTGGCGTTACCATCAGGTCATTGATTAACGACGTCTTACGATACTCACACGTTACCTGCTCGTATTGCATTCCGACCTGGCGTCACTCCTTGGAACAGTACCAAGGGTATGCTCTGTGATTGACTTCCGAGCTGACACCTGTGACTTTGTACGCCTTAAAAGCTGATTGAATATTTCCAGGCTGATATACTTCATAAAAATAGCTTTAATGGTGTCATGAGGTTACAGACAGACGGTTGCATTCGAATGTATAGAGAAATTATACATTGTAAATTTCATAATTTAAGTATATTATTTGTGCGTGCGATACATTTCTTTTGTAAATGTTTTATTTGACTCAATGTAAAAAAATCTTTGTTAAAAAATGATTTGTCGACTTATTTTTATAGACGTTCCTTATTGGGTAGTCATTGGGTTATTGAGTGGAATGCCATGAGCACTTTTTTGTAATAAGATTGCCTAGACACCGAAGTAGATTTAGTTGGCCAGAGATGGAAAGACGACCACTTTACCGTTTTTCTTTCCGTCTTACGGCATAAAGGACCGAATCTCGGGAACTTTCAAACGACACTTTGCTCAGAACTCTTCCCTATGTGCGCCTCTGTAGACCTCCTTTTCATTCTGACTCGCTTTGTTTCTCCAGTTTACCTTTCTTTCTGGGTTGTGACTACAAAACACTTAACGTTCGCTGCTACCTATTTATTATTTCCGCTGGTTCTTAAATAAGATATTGTGCCTAGAGACTAGTGTTCTTCAGTAAAGGGTTTTTCGAAGGAACTTTTGTTTAAATCTTGAAGGGACTTTTTTAAAGGTATTGGGAATGGCTTGAAGATATGTAGACAGTCTAGCTTATGTGATAGCTACTCACTCTATACTACTGCTGAGCAACTTTTAGCTTCCCCATACTGATTCATCAGTTGCGATTGTACCGCAAATTCTTAACATACGTACGTTACGTATTTTCTACTTCATATCCTTTAATTGTTTACTCTCGTAGCAATTTGGTGAAATCCGATCGGTTCGCGAATAGCGTACGGGCCATGTCGCGATAGGGGCCAGGATGCGATAGCGACATCCACAGAGATAACGTTCCCAGCCCGGGCGTCTGACAGTGAGTGCAGTGCGTCCGGCGCGCGTCCGTACCGGGTTCGAAGACGAGTGAACAGCGCGTACTCGCGAATATAGTATTTTAATTATATTGTATGTTTGTGTTTAGTTGACGGTGGTTATGATGAGTTAAAAGTGTGTTTTGGTGATGATGTGATCCTGGTGATTGATACTGTCGTGTTTATTGAAGGCTAATTGTAAAAGTTTTGTCATTACCGACTCGCTATTGAGTTCAGGTTTCGTTAGTGCTTATATTACAAAGATGATTGTTTGTTTTTCCATGTTTGGTAAGTCCAAATCAACGACATAAATCGTATATAGTACATAAGTTTTTAGAACTCATTGGGACAAGTTTACCAACCAGCATATATAAAACAAAAATAAATAAATTAAATGAATATCTTCACGCAATTCCCAATACATGGATAAACATAGGTCTAGTCTAGACAATTAAGTCCCTTCGACCCACCTTCTACCGAAGATATTTTCGGGACAACGTGACAGGTGGTGAGCCCGTCGCCGTCTTTATGAAAATAATTTTTTTTCTGAGAACATATTTCTCATTAAAATAGGGTTAGAATCAGATCTAGTTTGAACATTAATTGAACATTTATCACCGATTCTTATGTAAAATACTCTTCGAAAATTCTAGATTTTCTTCATAGACAGCAAATAAAATTTGCTTTTAGATAAAAATCATTCCTTCCAAGACTCCTTCCGCGGAAGACATATTTAGGGACAACGTGACTGGTGGTATATAAATCGTAAATAACTTTTTAAAACACCATAGATACACGCCTGCCATCTGGGGATCGAACTCGGGTCTCTTAACTCGAATTCCGATCACAGAACCACTCGGCTATCGCTTTCAATTACTTAATTTCGATTTAAATTTCTCACAAAACTCAAGTATTAATCGGCAATTAGACAGACTGAAATTAATTAATGTAAATAGTAATTCTGTTAGTCGCCTGGCCAAATACATGTACATTCTGTTCTTACGTAGAAATGTCCCGTGTACAGGGTCAGATTAAGTATATTGGATACTTCTCTTATCAACCAACTTTAATAAACATGTAGTATATATTTTCAACCAATAGAGTGATCTATTCACTATCCAGTAGTCAAATTATTCGATCTTTTATGAAGAATCTTAGATATTACGCTAGAAAATGTAGAGATAAGCCCAAAACATTAACTATTTATCATACACTCAATTTCTCACTTGCAATATGTATAATAATAAAACAAATCACACCATTTTTAAAAATAAAAAAAATGTCAAAGTATATTCTGAGTACGCTTTTTCATTATCATTTCTGTTTTATCTGACAATATTTATACTTTATTTATGATTTCTATGTATTAATTTCGAGTCAAGAGACCGAGTTCGATACCCAGGTGGCAGTGCTAATGGGTTTTTCAAAAACTTATGTACGAATTATATTTTTGACTTGGACATAAAGACGGCGACGGGCTCACCACCTGCCACGTTGTCCCGTAAATATCTTGGGTGGAAGGTGGGTTGAAGGGACTTAATTGTCTAGATTACTCCTCTATCTACCCCTGTATTGGGAATTGCGTAAAGATATTTATTTATTCATAATTTCTATATCAAGTATAAAATGAAAGAATCAAAGTAAAAAATGTAGGAAGTATTTGACGTGAAATTTTTCTATGGGTTATATCTGTTTATTTATGGAATTTGAGTATTTCTGTGAGCCTTTTGCCATAGGCTGCATTAGATAGGTTGTTAGCCTATTAGATGCATGCAAGCAGTATATAAGTGAGTCTTAGTCACGGCGCGCCTTGATAAGGTGGGGGGCGCGTATTGCGCCGGCGGTGACGAAGAACAATAATTTGTCATGAAAGTTTGAATAATTTAATTGTTTAGACTATTTCTTGCTACTGCTGTATCTTATAAAAGTGTGAAGACAAGACGCACGTGCGCCGCCTCATTATTTATAATTTGTAGCACCGTCGACCTTCAGCAATGTCGCGCGCTATCTACCAACAAACGACGTCTCCCGTCTCCCCCGAGCGGTGACACTTTGACAGGGCCGTGGGTAATTGGACAAGAAGCGTAATGCCGCGCTGGCAAATTGTTGTGAAGTTATAAGGTGCTATTTCTACAACCCCCGCGAACAAGCGGTTCGCCTAAAATAGAAAATTTATATCTTTATGTAGAA
Source organism: Sericinus montela (assembly GCA_029286605.1). Taxonomy (NCBI): domain Eukaryota; kingdom Metazoa; phylum Arthropoda; class Insecta; order Lepidoptera; family Papilionidae; genus Sericinus; species Sericinus montela. The sequence continues at coordinate 3,524,421 of JAGSMR010000036.1, forward strand.
TTTATTTCCTAATTAGAATAGTATATATATATATATATATATATATATATATATATATATATATATATATATATATATATATATATATATATATATATATGTGTATATATATATATGTATATATATATATATGTGTATATATATATATATATATATATATATATATATATATATATATATATATATATATATATATATATATATATATATATATATATATATGTGTATATATATATATATGTGTATATATATATATATATATATATATATATATATATATATATATATATATATATATATATATATATATATATATATATATATATTATTTATTTATTTATCTTCACGCACAATCCCTGACGGGGTAGCCAGAGAGAACAGATCGCCAAGTGTCACGATCCCTACATACTTCTTTCGCTTCTTTCAGATTCATCATCTTCTTCATACATGCACGCCTAGGTATCCGAGTACTCTTGACCTCCTCTCTTCGAGCAATTTGCTCACATGGTCTTCGAAAGTTAATCTCGGTCTACCTCGACACCTTTAATATTAACTTTCGCGCTATATATTTTCTTCACCATTCGGTCTTCACTCATTCGCTCAACGTGCCCAAACCATCGAAGCACGCCCTTATCCATTTTTGAGACAAGGTCATCTTTCAAACCTGCCATATTGCGAATCTCTTCGTTTCGCTTTCGGTCGGCCATGGTAAGGCCGCACATTTTACGAAGAGATCGCATCTCCACTGCATTCAACCTGCTTTTATGCTTCTTCTGGCATACCCAGGTTTCGCTGCCATATAACAAAGTCGGTACCAACACTGCGTTATGTATTGCAAGGCGTGCACTTTTCGCAACGCCTTGCCTTTTGATTAACGCAGTCAGGGCACCATTGACTTTGTTCCCGGCAGCGACACGCCTGTCCACATCTAAATCTTCCATCCCGGCTAAACGCACTCCCCAAGTATACAATTTCATTCACCTGTTCTAGACATTCCTGATTTACCCAAATTTCGCACTTCGTTCTTTCTTCGTCCCTTTCAAATACCAGAACCTTAGTTTTATTAGCATTCAAACGGAGACCATTAATTTCACATTCTTCTTTCATACACGTGACTAATGCCTGCAGTTCTGCCTCTGATGGTGCTATAAGCACTGCATCATCAGCATAAAGCAGACAATTTACTTTTATGTCAGCCAATTTCACACCCAAACAGCTATCTTTCAGCTTCTGTAAACAGCTGTCGAGATACAGTATGAATAGCCAGGAAGACATGACACAACCCTGTTTTACGCCCGTTTGGACGCTAAACATGGGTGACAGGTCATGCCCTACCCGCACACAGGCTTTACAGTCACAGTAAAGTGACTGCACAGCCCTTAGCAATCGACCATCCACACCATACCCGGCAACGGTTCCCACATTTTCTTCCTTACAACCTTATCCAATGCTTTCTCAAGATCCACAAAAGCACAGAAAATCTTCTGGTTAGCAGCCAGAAGCTTCTCCGTGATCATGCGGAGAAAACATTTGATCCGTGCATCCTCTTCCAGGTCTAAATCCGCATTGTGCCTCCCATAGAAATCTTTCCGATTTATCTTGTATATATATATATATATATATATATATATATATATATATATATATATATATATATATATATATATATATATATATATATATATATGTATATAAATACATATATAGATAGGGACAACATCACATACATTGCTCCGATCCCAATGTTGAAAATTTCCGACTCGAAATTCCGACCACCCAACCACTCGGCTATCGTGACTTACTTAGAATCAGACCTGGCTTAGAATCTGGCTTAGAATCAGAAAACGTAATAAATATCAATGTAGTTAACATAACTGGAAAACACTTTGTGTATTGAACACAGTCTCCTTCCAATTCAGTCAATTTACGTGGTCAAAAGCGAACGAGCTAAGAACATAACGAAGAGTTCACCTTCTTTATAAGAAGCGCTTAGGACCTTATTAGGTTAAACAAGTATGTGGGAGGAAGGGAAGGTAGGAAGGAGGAAAGACAAGTGTCTTTCCTCCTTCCTACCTTCCTTCCCTTTTGTCTTGCATACTTATGCAAGACAAAAGGGAAGAAATGTACAAGGGAAAGTAGCGTATACTTGCGAGGAAGGTGAATGTAAAGTGATTTCCAATGCATGATGAAAAATCAGTGTATCAGTTTTAAACAATTTACTCAAGTGTCAAGGGCCGGATTAAACCTATGACACCTGCCGTACCGTGGCAACGCTATTACCTTCGAACCACTGTGTATTTCCTACATCAGATGAAATTTTAATTGAGATTTAATTTTAATTCCAATTCTTATTTAAAAAATATAAACAAATCGGTTAGATTTGATTCGTAATAGATTTTATATATTTTTTTATGTTATATCGTTTCTCATATTTAGCCAGTTAAGAAAAAGAAACATAAGTTTTAAAGGTAAGGTCTTTGTATACGAACCAAGTATGTCAATTAGAAGCAGAGGCAAAAATAGAAAGCTTGTAAAACACAAGAAAAGTATTTTAAAAAATAGCTTTTGTATATAAATCGAGTTGCAAACAAAAACATCACCCACGTTAGAGGTGTCTCAAGGTTGATGACAAATTTGTACATCAATATCGACGAGCCTGTAGTCTAGTTGACAGTGTCAGTAGTCTTCTTCGAAGTAGTTAGTAGTAGTTAGGGATGTTCAGTATGTTTAAATATTTATTTAAACAAATATGTATTTATGTAAGTATATATATATATATATATATATATATATATATATATATATATATATATATATATATATATATATATATATATATATATATATATATATATATATATATATATATATATATATATATATATATATATATATATATATATATATATATATATATATATATATATATATATATATATATATATATATATATATATATATATATATATATATATATGTATATATATATATACATATATATATATATATATATATATATATATATATATATATATATAAATACATATATAGATAGGGACAACATCACATACATTGCTCCGATCCCAATGTTGAAAATTTCCGACTCGAAATTCCGACCACCCAACCACTCGGCTATCGTGACTTACTTAGAATCAGACCTGGCTTAGAATCAGAAAACGTAATAAATATCAATGTAGTTAACATAACTGGAAAACACTTTGTGTATTGAACACAGTCTCCTTCCAATTCAGTCAATTTACGTGGTCAAAAGCGAACGAGCTAAGAACATAACGAAGAGTTCACCTTCTTTATAAGAAGCGCTTAGGACCTTATTAGGTTAAACAAGTATGTGGGAGGAAGGGAAGGTAGGAAGGAGGAAAGACAAGTGTCTTTCCTCCTTCCTACCTTCCTTCCTTTGTCTTGCATACTTATGCAAGACAAAAGGAAAAAATAAGAGGTTTTGACGGATAGATAATTTTGTTTGCAGTTTATAGCAACGATAGCCCGTTAGATAGATAGTGGTTGGGCTAACGGAATTCGATTATTGAACACAGTCTCCTTCCAATTCAGTCAATTTACGTGGTCAAAAGCGAACGAGCTAAGAACATAACGAAGAGTTCACCTTCTTTATAAGAAGCGCTTAGGACCTTATTAGGTTAAACAAGTATGTGGGAGGAAGGGAAGGTAGGAAGGAGGAAAGACAAGTGTCTTTCCTCCTTCCTACCTTCCTTCCCTTTTGTCTTGCATACTTATGCAAGACAAAAGGGAAGAAATGTACAAGGGAAAGTAGCGTATACTTGCGAGGAAGGTGAATGTAAAGTGATTTCCAATGCATGATGAAAAATCAGTGTATCAGTTTTAAACAATTTACTCAAGTGTCAAGGGCCGGATTAAACCTATGACACCTGCCGTACCGTGGCAACGCTATTACCTTCGAACCACTGTGTATTTCCTACATCAGATGAAATTTTAATTGAGATTTAATTTTAATTCCAATTCTTATTTAAAAAATATAAACAAATCGGTTAGATTTGATTCGTAATAGATTTTATATATTTTTTTATGTTATATCGTTTCTCATATTTAGCCAGTTAAGAAAAAGAAACATAAGTTTTAAAGGTAAGGTCTTTGTATACGAACCAAGTATGTCAATTAGAAGCAGAGGCAAAAATAGAAAGCTTGTAAAACACAAGAAAAGTATTTTAAAAAATAGCTTTTGTATATAAATCGAGTTGCAAACAAAAACATCACCCACGTTAGAGGTGTCTCAAGGTTGATGACAAATTTGTACATCAATATCGACGAGCCTGTAGTCTAGTTGACAGTGTCAGTAGTCTTCTTCGAAGTAGTTAGTAGTAGTTAGGGATGTTCAGTATGTTTAAATATTTATTTAAACAAATATGTATTTATGTAAGTATATAGTACCGTCCAAAATAAGCAGTCTTGAAAATTGGCTCGTAAGAACTGTGTAGTCTAATAGATCTTTGCCAACCTCAGTATGTGAAATTTATAAGAAATTACAAGTGTGTTTATTCAGTTAATCCTTATATCTTGTAATGTCGTTCCGCGGTCAAGGACGGTTCTAATTGTCGCCTTGCTGTCATGGAATGACAGCTGAGTTCCAGAACATGCGCTCCGCTGATGTAACCCCTATTGACTTTGTGTTAAATGTTATTTTCGCTTAATAAATATAAATAGTATTCATCCCCCTCGTACTGTTATTAGGTACGGAAAGGGAGCGAGAACGTGATGCGATTGTTTTTAACAAGCTTTTCTCTTTGAGTGTTGTGTTTGACCGTTTACGAAAAATAAGAGGTTTTGACGGATAGATAATTTTGTTTGCAGTTTATAGCAACGATAGCCCGTTAGATAGATAGTGGTTGGGCTAACGGAATTCGATTGTGGAGACACGAGTTTGATTTTCAGGTCGAAGGCTTGTATCAAAGAGAGAGAACGTTTTGTTCAGCGTCCATATGAAGAATTAGATTTGTACAGTGCTCAACTTATATTATTCCGGTTTATTTCGATATAAACTCACGATAGCCGTTGTGGTTGGGTGATCGGAATTCGAATCAGGAGAATCGAATATGCCTTTAAAAATGATTATCACGCCTTTCTTATTTCATTTTCTCAAATAACAGTCTTTTCTTAATGCGTTTTAAAAATGTAAGTATGTATCAATATTAGTCTATATTAACTAACGATACAACCGTTAGTTTGGACAACGTACCTCTGTCATATTCTCCCAACCTAAGCTTAGGTGGAAAATTTATCAAAATGACTTCTTTGTCAAGACCTCTGCCAACGCCATTGTGAAAAATTGCGTGAAGATTAAAAAATATTTCTTACATACGTTGTAGTAGACTGATGATCTCATACATGTGGCAATCTACATATTAATAAATATAGATTCATACACAAAAAATTCTATATTACCTTCCTAAAATATTCTTCTTGGTTCTTGGTAAAACTAACGAATATTCCAGATACGTGATGGCTCCTTAAGACCAAATAAAAGTAATGCTTGTACATGTGTGTAACTAGTTCGTTCCTAGGCGCTCTCGGATACATTATCAGACGTTGATTGACGCCGAGATTACGGCCCCCCGCCGGGGGGGAGAAGTGGGGGATAGATTCCCCCGTAAGTAACGGAAAAATTTTTTCATCGCACTGTATACAATGCGTAGAAATCTTTGGATTTATTAGCCAATCCTTTGTATCAGCAAGTTACTTAATATAATCATGCCGATGACCTTGTATATAAGTTTTTGAAAAACCCATTAGTACGAGCCTGCCACCTGAGGTTCGAACTCGGGTCTCTTGACTCGAAATTCCGACCACACAACCACTCGGCTATCGTGACTTTTTATTCTATACATCTTTCTTGGCATTATTTAAATACGTGTTATCTAGGAACCAATGAAGTTGAAATGAAGAACAACAGTTGAGGCTATAGTATTTGCGAAGCATCAGCCGCGCGTCACTCGTTCGCGGAAATGTATAAATAGGATTTCCCGGCTCGCGACAGAGCGCCTCTTTCTTCAGGCAATCGATTACTTTTATAGGCATTTCTTGTTAACATAAAAAAATAGGGTTTGTTTGTGTGTTATTTTTAGGGGGCGGTTATATTATGGTAATCTTAATTTTAATTTATTTTCAATACACAAATTGCTAAATGTTTCTTATCTTCAATTCCCAAATAATCTTTGATGAAAAGTTGGTCGAGACGACTCCATTTTCTAAACCTTTGCCTACCTCAGTATTGGAAATTGCGTGTAGAATTATTCATAAAAATATTTGGCTTGCTATGGAATTTATTACTTCGTACAAGTATCATCCTTAATAACATTATTTTGTTTGAGAAATGCCTGAAGACCCATTCTAGTCAAAGAAGTCACAAATACTTAAAAAAAATCTACCGTTATAGAACCGTTTATGTGGTCCCTAGAGCTCACAATATCTGTCTATGTGCCTGTTTGTATTGGCATGGCTGAAAGTATTTTCATGTAAGTCGGTTACTTGTGTTACACTCAGTTTGCTCTCTTCCTCTGTGATATTAAGAAGACGAAGAAGTCACCATAGCCGAGTGGTTGGTTGTTCGGAATTCGAGTAAAGCGAGTCGAAAGTTGATTTTTAACTAATGTACGATTTATATCGGTAACTTGGCTATACATACGGCGTCGGGTTTACCTGTCATTGGAATTGTTTGTCTTCGGTAGAATGTGGGTGGAAAGGACTTAATTGTCCTCGTCGTACCTCGGCCTCCTACTGCCCTAATATTGAACTTTCACTAAAGTTTATTTGCACCGTGGCAGGTTTTAACACCCACGGCAATAGTGGGTGTAATTTTTATACCGATACTACACGGAAAATATGAATGAATGAATGCAAATACTTTTATTGTACACCACGAAATCGAAAAACATTAAAAATTAAAAAATCTGTACAATTGTGCGGCCTTATCGCTCCTTAGCGATCTCTTTCAGGCAACCAAGAAATAATGTAATATAAAATATTATTTTTCATTATGATTATTTTTTCCGGAATTAATGGTTACAGGAAAAAAATTAAAACTTTTTTAAACTGCTAATATTTACTCGTATTACACACAATTTGCTCTCTTCTTCTGTGATAAGCATTCAATTGAATTAAGAGAAATAGTTCAACGGAGTTACGGAACAGTCGGAGCGCCCCAATACACAGCCATTATAGTGAAAATAAATAAGACCACGTGTCGTACGTACCGAGAATGTACGTCTGTGTACTAAGAACAAAATAGTCCGTTTTATTTTAACATAGAATATATTGACAAAAGTTTTCCTAAATACCTCAAAAAGTTAAAAGCAGTGTGGTTGTATGTGAAAGTATGTCCAAACATTGTTTTTTTCGGGTTTAAATATAGAATTCAAAACAATAGAATAGGAAAACATATTTGTGTCAAAAAAGGATAACGATATGTTTTGCTTCAAAACTAAAATAAATGTTTGTATGTTTCGATTTTTATGAGTTCTTCATTATCATTTGCGATTCAATGATCTCGCGCTTAAGCCTCGATCCGCTAAGTATTTAACACAAATTGTATTCACGATACAAATTGTGCGACAGATTCGAGAGGAGATCGGAGTTTTATATTTTTGTTTTTAAACTGTCAAATTATTTGTATTGTTGGATACTAAGACTACAAGAGCCTCCTCACTACTAATTATTATACATACATTTTGACTAACTTCGTATTTCAGAGCAATATACTCGTGCACTGGTTTTCAATGCACCCACATAATGTAAAAACACTTTTTCTTGTTGCCTCGGGTCCGTGTATTAGTAGTAACTTCGTTGTTTCTCATTTTTATTTTCTCCTTTGTCCTAAATAAGTTCTAGTGGAATTTTGCTTAAAAATTCAAGCTGTCATTAAATTGAGTATTGAGAGCATAAGCTCCTCACTATATCCCAATAGTGGTAGTTAAATAACAATATTTAATAAATTAATTAATTCATAAATACATACATACGGATAACATCACATACATATACATTGCTCCGATCTCAAAGTAAGCAGATTAAGCACTTGTGTCATTGAATCAGAACCAACGATGTAACACCCGAGAAAATTTAGAAAAAGTGTTTTCTGCAGTTACCCGAGCGGGAATCGAACTCGGGACCTCAGAGTTGATGGCACCATGAAAATCGTCTCTAGTCGACTAAGATAGTCGGTAGTTTATTTATTTATTTATTTATTTAGGATCACCAACGGGAAGTACACTAGTACTTCTACTAGTACTTCCCGTTGGTGAAGTACTTGTCTACACTAACCGTAGACAAGTGTCGCTTATAGACACTTGTCTACGGTTATAGACATCTTACTATAAAGATGTCTATAACCGTAGACAAGTGTCTATAAGCGATCACAGGTAATAGTGGTTTACATAGCTACTTTATTTGCTGACCGTACAGCCACGACGGCGGTGCGTTGTGTAACGTGCCCCCGCTTCAGTGCCGTGTTCCGGCCGGACATCGGGCCACAAACATTACTATTTCGGTCGCGGAGCGCACGCGAGAGCCTGCTCATGCGCATGCGCATGCGCATGCGCATCATTATTTGGTTCAGTTGATAGCAGATACGCATTAGTTTCTCACTGATAGCCTATTTGTAAAGAATCAGGAGAATTAATTTATGTCATATGTATAGTTATATGAAAATAATATCTTCTCGCACGTCCTCAACACCGGTGGGAACAGAGGGATAGATAATATAGACCAAGCTAAGCAACATTCACCGAAGTCCGTTTGGAATAACGTGACAGATGGTGAGCCTATCTGAGGCTCTAAGGCGGCTGTACAATAAACTTACATAGATATCAATTTACATATATGCTTATTCATATACAAATATAATATACAATAATAACTGAATTGCTACAACTTGATAGTGTTCTTGATACTATACTACGTGGAATAGGGCTGTACAATTATTGTAGTTTTTAGTTAATAAGTTAATCTTTCACCGTTCAATTCATCACTCGAAAATATTACTGGACTAGTCACGATAGCCGAGTGGTTGGGTGCGATCACCCTTGGGGATCAATTGATCCCCATGTGGCAGGCTCGTACCAATAGGTTCTTTCAATGGGCTTGGACATAAAGACGGCGACAGGCTCACCACCTGTCACGCTGTCCCAAAAGAATGTCTTTGGTGAAAGGTGGATAGAAGGGACTTAAATGTCAAGACCTCTGTATTGGGATATGCATTAAGATTTTTCGAGTCAATAAATCGTGAATATATACATAATAGTGTTCCTATAAAATGATAGCGTTTTACTATTGATAAGCAATTTGTAAATCTAAACGTATTTATATATCTATTACAAATTGTGACTGATTAATAATCGTATGACAAATGTCCGCTAAATAGTTGTCACCGCTTCAAATTACTGTTTAAAAATGTATGTAATAATTTCCGATGGCGCGGACTGCCCCGCCACGGCTCTGCTATTTCCATACATATTATATGTTTGTGTCGTCGCCTGATAGATATATGCGAGCGTTAACGCCAAGCTTTTTCCGTGCCGGGGAATACTTGGTGAATCATCGCTGTAGTGCGATGAGACTACATACATTGCTCCGATGCGATCACATACATACATTGCTCCGATCTTTAAGTAAATAGCTAAAGCAATTATGTAATGGTATTAGGAACAACGATGGTGACACAAATACCCAGATCCATCTAGGAATAGAAACCGGGACAACAGAGCCGGAGGTACCATGAAAACCAGTATGTACTCCAATCGTCCATACAGGCCGTCAAATGTCATATATTGCACATATCTTTTCTTAATATATCTCTCTTTATAATTAATTGATCATGATAAATGGTACCACCATTCTACGGGATAATGGTACCCATCTACGGGATGACAGATGTGGTTTGGTTGTGGGACAGGCGTGTGGCTGTTGGGAACAAAATCACCGGTGCCCTGACTGTGTTGGTCAAAAGGGTGCGCTGAAAAGTGCATTCCTTGCGACTAGCGCTGTTTTGGTACCGACTTTGTTATATGACAGCGAAACCTGGTTCCCCCAGAAGTAGCATAAAAGCAAGTTGAATACGGTGGAAATGAGATCTTTTCGTATAATGTGTGGCGTTACTTTGGCCGACTGAAAGGAAAAGAAAGAGATACGCAATGTGGCAAATTTCAAATTAGATCTTGGATGAAATTTGAACTAAAATGGATGAGGGCGTGCTGCGATGGTTTGGGCACGTTGAGCGAATAAGAGCGAATGGTGAAGAAAATACATAGCGCGAAAGTTCACTTTGAAAGGCTCTCCCGTCCGATTTCTCTTAATAGCCAGTTTGTTCTTAGAACACACAGAAAAGGTTTATCAGTTGCTGTTGTTATTTTAATTGTTATTAGTATAAATTTTTAAATATTTAGAGTATGTAATAATATTCTATCAAGCTTTTTGAGTAAGCCACTTCAGTGTCACGCATCAGCTTTTGTTGTTGCATGAATGGGCCGGCTCGACCGGGGAAGTACCTCGACCTCACAGAATACCGACGTAAAGTAGAAGTGTAACTTCTGCGTTTCATCTGGTGAGTGCAAGTATCCGGTGGCCCACACACCCCCCTCTTCCAATTCTGGGAGGGGGGGACTCTCAGGGAGGCAACGCATCAGCTATGCCTCTGGTATTGCGGGTGTTCATGGGCGGTGGTAATCACTTACCGTCACGTGAGCCACCTGCTCGTTTGCCTCCCTTTTCTATAAAAAAAAATCTTGTTAAGGCGTTCCCATCACTCAAACTACTTGCCACCTAATGTTTCGCAATCAATTTTTGTGTTACTGCTATTTAAATTGAGATGGATGTACGTATCTGATAACTTGTAGAGAAAAATAATCTCTCACTAACAAGTCGAGATGTAGGCTAAAGCATCAGAATTTCGAAGCTCACCGTGACCTATTTAGAGTTGTTGTGTTATATGCGGACCTTGACTGCATCAACGTTATTCCTGGAGCATCTGACTCATCGAATACTACGGAGTCTTCGTTATATCTCCCCTCGTCCTCTATAGTATAGATTCCAGTTAAACAGGTGTTCGATATTAAACACTCGTAAATTAAAAAAAAAAATCGTCAAAAGGGTTGCCAACATAACCATCCGAGCGACGGTGGAGTGTTGCCAACTGAGTCACTGTCCTCAGGGATCCCCAGTCGTGACTCATCGCTAACGGGCCGTTCAATTGTCACGTCTAATTCGGTAACCGAAGATTTATTTTTCACTGAAACGATTTCGAAAGCTGTTCTTATTCCTGTAATAAACAGGTTGAATATTATAAAATTTAGACGACAGCGCAACAGTGGTTTGTAACCCACAAATGTTGTTGTTTTGGTTGCTGTTGATTGTACTCTAGCGTGGATTGAGCTTGCGGCTTTGGGTTAAACATCCGTATTATCGTTGAGTATATTTAGGTTCCTTTAAAACAGACTTTAACAGGTGATAGACTCCTTAATTTATTTACCATTTGGTTTGAAGATATGAAGATATTAAAAAGTCTTTCCAATTCTGTGTTAATTCCACCTGTTATCTTTTTATACTGCTGAATGGCAGTATTGACTTCTGTTCTGTTCCAATTTTGTTCTGTATCTCTTTTTCCCTTCCCACCGTTTAATGTCGTGTGTATTTCACGTTACGTTTGAATTGTAAAATGTTACTAATAAATTTTGCACATCTAGTTTAATGTAAGTACATAGCTTAGTATCATTGCTTAACACAGAAGTACTCAAAGGTTTTTTCGAAGGGTTACAAACAAGTTTTAGTCATGATGTCGTGGGTCGTAAAGAAAAAAAAATTGGGAAAGGTTTCTTTGGTTTTCGCGATTGTTACAATATGAAAACAGCGATGACCGGATTCTTCGTGTATATTTTAAACATTTTACGTCATTTATTTTGTACTTCGAAGACATTATTTCTCGAAATTAAATAACAAATTCAAGTAAATGAAATAAATTACGGTAAATTCAGGATACAGATTTTATTAGATGGAAATCGTATCTATAGTAGAACTGTCCACTACAATGCCGTAGTTGTTACGTAGGACTTATATACTATTCAAAATTGTTGAATATAAAATAATACCAGACGAGCTACTTACGAAATCCCGACGGGATGCGCGTTGAGTATAGCTTAGTAGAGACAGAATATAGCATAATTTAATAAATTAAATATTACATCCATTCTGGGTTTGCGTATTTCTTAAATAGAATAGAGTCGCTGTTAGACCTTAATTTATTAAATATTAACCCTGACCTATTATTCCGGCCGGCATCACAAAAGGCTCTGTTAGCCATCGTCACACGTGAACTGTTTGCACTGGGGGCGGCGCAGTCTAGACGGGGGAAGGGATGGGTTCAGCGCTAATGCCTTTCATGCGAGATTGCCTGGATGTGACCACAGTCCGTTGGAATACGGATTTGCATTTTTGATGACTCCAGTGAAACGGAAGTTAAATTCGTGGGTATTTAATAAAAGTTACTAGTTGGCTCGTTCTGAGGTCGGAATTTGATAATTTTGGAGTAAACTGTTAAGTGCCAATGTTTTGAGACTATTTACCCCGATTTATCGATTATATATCTGTACTAATATTTGACAACAGACGATTAGTGTTTATTTACTCTTTGAAAAAAGATTATTTTTAACAGATATATATTAATTTTTGTACTACTCCTTATAAATTATAAAATAAAATAAATATCTTCACGCAATTCCCAATACAGGGGTAGAGAGAGGTCTAGTCCAGATAATTAAGTCCCTTCGACCCACCTTCCACCGAAGATATTTTCGGGACAACGTGGTGGTGAGCCCGTCGCCGTCTTTATGTTCAAGCCAACGATATAATTCGTACATAAGTTTTTGAAAAAAAAAAAACCATTGCTACGAGCCTGATACCTGGGGATCGAACTCTGGTCTCTTGACTCGAAATTCCGACAACCACGGCAATTGTGACTCTTTTTAATGATATTTATCGCAAATCTCTCACTGCTCTCCTTTCCTTTCGACCTTCACCATTTATGTATTTTGAGACTTGTTTTTTGTGTTACCACCTTACAACGTGTAAGGGGTGGTACCACAAAAAACCGAGAAAATGTACAAAAACTGTTTTCTTTATTATTGACCCGGTGGGGAATCAAACCCAGGACTTCAGAGTTGGCGATGTCATTAAAACCGGTGTGTACGCCACTCATCCACGGAGGTCGTCAATATGTACTACTAAAATATCGTCACGCAATTCCCAATACAGGGTAGTCAATATGTACTACTAAGTTACATAAAAGTTGTAGGTGTAAATTATGCTAGTTAAATACAACTTTTTCATTCGATCTATACTCAAGCTAATAATCTGATCCTATTTTTATTGTCAAAATCATTACAGTAGAGATTTTCGAAAGTAATTTTAAAATCTCACACAGGCAACGAAAATAGAATTTAAGTCACTTTTTGTGACGCTTATCTTCGGTGGAATGTGGGTCAAAGGGACTTAATTGTCTAGACTCTATCTACCTCTGTCTACCCCTGTATTGGGAATTGCGTGAAGATATTATTTATTAATATTTATTTTTTGTAATTTCAAGTGTTCCTTATCGTTCGAAGTGATTTTGTTTTTAAATTACGATCCAATTTTGCTCACTAAACTGGCGACTAGTTTTATTCATATTTCGAACGCCTCCATCATGTTTCTTGTCATGATTTACGATGACCGTGTCCAGTGTCGCTGCGAATGCGTTGTTTATAATAAAATATCGCCGATAAAACAATCGCCATCGGCTGGCATCGTGCCAGTGCCAGCGCTCGTGCCGTACAGCCGGGGAGAGAAGTGTTTGCGTTAATAAAACACATTTCACTGACTCTCATCGAATCTCGTTTAGTTTGTAGATGCTAAGTCGAGTGAGGTTGTAGGTCTTTGTTATATTTGAGTTCAGATTAACTTTTATTACGTCGTATGTCCGAGTTTTTATTGACCTTACCTTCGAAGCTAAGGTTCGAATCGGGATTAGGACAAACATTTGTGTGATGTATATAAGCATTTGTAAACGAGTTATGGACGTCGTAGCCTTTCGGGGTAGCCAGAGAGAACAGATCGCCAAGTGTTCCGATCCTTACATACCTCTTTAGCTTGTTAAAATGTATTTTTAAATATTACTCTATGTATATATGAATGTACAAATATATTGTACCATTAGCTTGAACATTTAAAACGGCGATAGGCTTAACTGTCATGTTGTCACCCCAGTATGTGTAATTGTGTGAACAATTTCGTCGTCTGTACGTAAGTTACTCTTAAAATCTGCCTTGGAGACGGCAGTTTTAAATCTTCAATAAGTTTTGACTACTGTTAAGACTTACCTTTCACCTTCACCTTTAAAATTTCAATCTTAAGTAAGTTATAGAGTACAGTGAGTTGTACTGATAAGTATCTAGATTATATGATATTTTTAACCTTCATGATCGCTTATTTTATTATCGCTTTTGGAGTTTTCTAACAATTAAATGTGTCCTTGAATCTTTCTTCTTGAAGTTTGTATCCTATATTACTTATTTATCGAAGGGACTTAATTGTTGTCGAAGAATTGTCGAAGGGTCGAAGGGACTTAATTGTTTTTTTATAGAAAAGGGAGGCAATCGAGCAGGTGGCTCACATGATGGTAAGTGATTACCACCGCCCATGAACATCCGCAATACCAGAGGCATAGCAGATGCGTTGCCGGCCTTAGAGGTGTGTGGGCCTCCGGTTACCTGCACTCACCAGACGAAACGCAGAAGTTTGTAAGACTTCTACTTCACGCCGGTATTCTGTGAGGTCGTGGTACTTCCCCGGTCGAGCCGGGCCATTCGTGCAACAGCAAAAGCTGATGCGTGGCTCTACCAATGTTAATTGTCTTGACTAGACCTCTGTCTACCCCTATATTGGGAATTGCGGGAAGATATTTATTTATTTATTTATTTTATTTAACCTTCATGATCGCTTATTTTATTATCGCTTTTGGAGTTTTCTAACAATTAAATTTCTCCTTGAATCTTTCTTCTTGAAGTTTGTATCCTATATTACTTATTTTTTAATTTATCTTATTTAAGTCACGATAGCCGAGTGATGGGGTGGTCGGAATTTCGAGTCAAGAGGCCCGATTTCGATTCCTAGGTGGCAGAAACGTACCAATGGGTTTTTCAAATATTTATGTACGAATTACATCGTTGGCTTGGACATAAAGACGACGTTAGGCTCACACCTGTCACGTTGTCCCGAAAATATCTTCGTTGGACTTAATTGTTTTTTTTTATTTATTAATGTGTTCAATATTATCTTTATTAACTCTTTTAGAAATATGTACTTCAATTTAATTTTCACTGAAGTATTCATAGAATAATCTAAACTTCAGATCATGTCTAAACGCGCTAAAGTTAAATCATTCTATTCCCATGCACAATAAAGCTTCCAATAAAATTGGAGCTATAAAATTTATGCGATTTTCTCTTTTGATGGTGCAGTAAAGTTTTTTTTCCACGACTGTACATGTCTGCGATATGATTAACAGCTTTAATGGTCGATCATTAAAATCACCATTTGATCGCCACCGCTTGTTATGTAATTTTAATATTGCAAATATTGGTGGTAAAAATATTAAAATTCTTTATCATTATATCATAGCGTTCCAAAATATATTGGAGAACGCAGAGAGCTTGGGATATTACTTCTAATCTGATTATAATTCCATCTATACATGGTGCACTCGGCTAGCTTATGAACAAGGTTCTTCGAATGCCGTGTGATGTTGGATAATGGCAAAACCAACTGACGGTATAGTTGTAAGCTTATGTCTAATATTCATTTAAAATTCAAGTATAGTTAATTGAGTTTTTATGAAATACTTAACGAGAATCGAGTATTATTCTGAGTCTATTCTGTACTTAGCTTTAAAAAGTGATGCTAAAAGAAGATTAAGAGATTTAATGTTGAAGTATTTATCCGCACAGCAAATACTGTGTTAAATATTTATTTGAGTTGCGTTATATTTTATTTAAAAACCCGAAACTGGTCGGATATCCAATTGAGGTTTGATCAGACCGGTAGGAGTAGCTCATAACTCTTCACAGAAACTAGAAAAGAGTTGAAAATCTTTAAACGACTAAAGTTTGAATGAATATTCTTAAATCATGGTTCTTAAAACATCTTTCTAGATCTAGTCACAAGGAAAAAACAATATATAACAATCGGTTTGTACGATTGGGAGCTACGATGCCATGACAGACAAACGAATTGATACACAAGTTAAACTAATAATACAAACATTTTGCAACTTTCTGCTTCGAAGGATAAAAACACAGTTTTTAAGCAACAAACAGACATTTTACTTTTACCTCAGTGTCTAGATTGATCAATCATGCCTCCGAAAAAAGGTTGCTTTGCATCATGATGTTAACACTAAAATAAGCGGCCCTCGCTTTACGGTCTTTCACGCCTCGTTATCCCTCGAGGGCTGTCGACCGAAAGCGCAACGTAAACATAGAACTATATCAAGTATCCAGAACAGGGGCGTTAATATTTTATTTCGTATATTCGAATATTAGGAATACTTTTAACCGGTCTTTTGAACTTTGTTAATGGTATTGGTCAAAAGTCAGTGTCTGAACTGTTACCGGATATCTGTCAGTTACTTGTCCAATACCGGACATAGGCCTGCGAGATGGATTTGCGAATCGCCATGCTTGTGAAACTGATCGTCTATTCGTCTGCCAATCCGGGTCTATTATCGTTATCGGTATGTTTAATTTAGGTCTGTTTTATTGAGACTTGGCCGTGTGGTAACGGTGTATGAATATTGCCCCTCCCATTCTTCCCGTGGGTGTCGGAAGAGGCGACAAAGGGAAACAGCCTTGAATATCATTATAGGAATCGATAGGTGGCAGGATAACCATCTCTAAAATACCAGACCAAAATGATCAGACCGAAGGTAGGAGTAACTCATAACTCTTCACAGAAACTAGAAAGAGTTGAAAATCTTTAAACGACTAAAGTTTGAATGAATATTCTTAAATCATGGTTCTTAAAACATCTTTCTAGATCTAGTCACAAGGAAAAAACAATATATAACAATCGGTTTGTACGATTGGGAGCTACGATGCCATGACAGACAAACGAATTGATACACAAGTTAAACTAATAATACAAACATTTTGCAACTTTCTGCTTCGAAGGTTAAAAACACAGTTTTAAGCAACAAACAGACATTTTACTTTTACCTCAGTGTCTAGATTGATCAATCATGCCTCCGAAAAAAGGTTGCTTTGCATCATGATGTTAACACTAAAATAAGCGGCCCTCGCTTTACGGTCTTTCACGCCTCGTTATCCCTCGAGGGCTGTCGACCGAAAGCGCAACGTAAACATAGAACTATATCAAGTATCCAGAACAGGGGCGTTAATATTTTATTTCGTATATTCGAATATTAGGAATACTTTTAACCGGTCTTTTGAACTTTGTTAATGGTATTGGTCAAAAGTCAGTGTCTGAACTGTTACCGGATATCTGTCAGTTACTTGTCCAATACCGGACATAGGCCTGCGAGATGGATTTGCGAATCGCCATGCTTGTGAAACTGATCGTCTATTCGTCTGCCAATCCGGGTCTATTATCGTTATCGGTATGTTTAATTTAGGTCTGTTTTATTGAGACTTGGCCGTGTGGTAACGGTGTATGAATATTGCCCCTCCCATTCTTCCCGTGGGTGTCGGAAGAGGCGACAAAGGGAAACAGCCTTGAATATCATTATAGGAATCGATAGGTGGCAGGATAACCATCTCTAAAATACCAGACCAAAATGATCAGACCGAAGATGGGCAGCATCTGAGGTGCGACTGGTCTGGTACTGCGATCGCCAATCCGCTTGCCAAGCGTGGCGATTATGGCAAATCCTCGCTATGGGAGAGACCTATGTCCTGCAGTGGACTTTAACAGGCCGTTGTGTATTTATGTATCGAGACGTTTTATCGGTAATTTTTCTCTCTGTCGGTAGGCACTGTCGCTCTTAACACTTTCCCGTACTACTCTTTTATGGCACCCACCGGAAGGAAGGGGGTAATATATTCTTACACCGCAACCACACTACAATTTTCTACCTATACCCCGTTATTATTTAGTTATGTAGCAATTTAAAAATTCTTACCCAATCTTACAACACGGTACTGTCTGTCCGTTGTTGATAGTAATATATTCGTTGTTTCATACGTTTTGTTGTTTATACGATTCGGCAAAAATTTTCGTAGCACTATTAAATAATTGGTTTGTTGCGGCTATAACTCTTGGCCTCTGCGCTCGAAGACGTAAACGTCCATTGCGGCTTCAGGAACATCTCATATTTTACGCCAGCTGGTATTTTAGGCGTATTTTATGTAGCGAAGACATTTATGATCAGATAAACACTACCGTGATATTTATACGTGTTATGTCAATGTTAGTGAGTCAGTCGGGGGATCAAACGGAAGAAAACTAGTGATAGATAATAATTTTTTTTATTTATATCTTCACGCATTATCTCAATATTGTTGACCTTTGTCTAGTACCTTAGCTATTATACTATATCGGCGATAGGCCCACCACCTGTCACGGTGTCTCAAATAGGCTTCGATGATAGGTGGGTCGAAGTATAGTTTTGGGAAACGTGTGCAGATAATTAGTGATGCTACAGAATGACAAAGCTTGTAGTTACTGAATACGCTGTGGAAGGACTAACGAAGAGATCCGCATCTGATCCATGCATTTGTATGCTGCCATATGCATTTGTAACTTGGCCAACCACTCAGCTCGCAGAACTGACGTCCGTTAGGGAAGAGAGGTTCTCGATTGACTACTGTGTACAGTCACAGTGTAGGTCGGCATCACAAAAGATGGAATAACGACCTGTGCGGAGTCGACTCGAATGACTCAGGATCGTTCTTTGGGACATACTAGGGGAAGCCTACGTTTGATTGAGCTCCTCAAAGGCTATAAAAAAGTATGAGAATTCAAAATTTTTAAATTCTTATGCTTAAAATTTTGACGACCTCTGTGGACAAGTGGCGTAAACACCGGTTTTTAAGGTGTCGCCTTCTCGAGGTCTCGGGTTCGATTCCCGGTCGGATAATTGTAGAGAAAACCACTTTTTCTACATTTTTTCGGGTCTGGGTGTTTGTGATGCCTTCGTTGTTTCCGATCCCCATACCACAAGTGTTTTAGCATCTTACATTGGGCTCAGAGCAATGTATGTGACGTTGTCCCTGTCTATAGATGTATTTGTTATTATTATTATAAAAATAATTGCACATCGACAGCCCTATCTAGACCAATGACATTTGAGTATTTTTATTGCGATACCGTAGACAATAACGTTGAATCGCAAAGTTGAAACGATAGGAATGGAAGCGTTTAATGCCGAGGAGAAGTTTGGCATCTGGCATTAATGTTTATTTTAATCTTAATTTCGGTGACGCGAAATTTTTGTCCTTTTTACAGTTATATACGCACATTCATAACGGCCTATAAAAGTCTACTGCAGGACATAGGCCTCTCAGGTACGTTTTGCCATAATCGCCGAGCCTGGCAAGCGAACTGGCGATGGCAGTATTAGACACCTCATACCTCAGTCCTTAAGTGCTCTGCCATTGTATGGTATTTTAAAATGTCCATATTGCAAAATATATTTTTCGTATTGGCTGGTTGTCGGTCTTTTTACTTTATCATTCTTGACTTATATAAAAAAAAAGGCTTTACCACAGAAGCAGGTTTTAAATATCTATTCCGGGTATAAAATTTATGCAATAATATCATTCCTAAAACTCATATAACTAAAAGAAATTTTTTGTAACCTTTCATTCAGCTCGTAGCAAAGATGCTACGAGCGTAGCCACGGTATAAACCGCAATCTCTGTAGTAACAGAGATTGCGGTTTATACCAACTTTATATCTTCGATGGCACATGCAGGGAACGCAGGATGTGAGCACCTGTAATATGATTAAGGCTAATCCGTGAGACCTAACCTAATAAAGTCCGTAAGCCGGCGAGTTCACACCCGGGTAGGTCAGACGGGACGCTCACTGCTTCTATTTGCGTTCCGAACACTTTGATCGCGCATCGACAGATTGCACCCTCCTGGTGGGGTGAGGAAGGTGGAGGCAGGGGGGGGGGCAGCGCTGATCGTTGACCCCTCTGGACATTTTGGAGTCGGGGACGAATTCTGTGCCGTTGGGTTTTAAGCGTCAATAGCTTAATGCGAAACTACGTCGCTGGTTTCGGTCGGTTATTCGACTGTTGTAAATTGGCATGCTTTAAGAAAAGCTTTTGGGAAGAACGAGAGATGTACGAATTGACTTTCAATTAGTAATTCCAAGTAGGAAATATTAGTTATATCTGTATCGAGTATACAGATATTTGTAATTCTTCTATTCTCAAAGTCTCGATGTCGTGTGGTTGGGTAGTCGGAGTTGGGAGTTAAGAGACTCCGAGTTGTCCGTCCGATCTCCAAGTTGTAGACTCGTACCGATGAGTTTTTTCATAACTTTTGTACGATTTATATCGTTGGCTTGGACATAAAGACGGCGACAGGCTCACCACCAGTATGGTTTTCCCAAAAAATGTCTTCGGTGAAAAGTGGGTTGAATGGACTTAATTATCTAGACCTCAAATAAATATATACCAAATAATGTCTGTAATCAAAGGTTTGGACTATTTAATCCTTTCGATCAACATTTCTCCGGACTGAGTCTGTATGTGAGAGTAGTCTTCATTGATTTCAGTCCATTGAGAACTTTGTCATTGAAAGATACTTGCTCGTTGAGAAATGATTTGAGGCGCTTAAATCGCCTTCTATATACGGAGCTTTGAGCTCTATTCATTTGGTTATGCTGCCTACGATTCAATCAAATGAGTATTGAATGTATTGTAACGTTTAATCTCATCTGTCTACTGCTGGCTCTTTCAAAATCCTACTAAAGATAAACCTCAATGTGTCCCGACCTTTAAGGTCGCACAGCTCGCGCACGGGACGAGGGTCCGCTCTCGTACATCCCTCCTTGATTGATATCCTCCACGATTAGGGTTGTCAGATGTCCAGTTTTAGTTATTTAGGTTTTTATTCGCAAGTGTGCCGGTATTATCTATGTAATTTCAGTATGTTTTCCTATATTTTCTCGGGTTTCTGATTCCGTAACACAAGTGCTTTATCTACTTGTTTTGGGATCTGAGCAATTTATGTGATCTATGTTCATATATGTATCTATTTTAATAGGTAACTATTTTTTTTTCCAATTTATTCAGAAATAGTAATATTAAAACAAACCGTGAATTTCGTAAAAAAAAAGTCTTCACGCTATTCCCAATACTGGTATAGACAGGGATCCGGACAATAAAGAAAGGAAAAATAAGAGTCTGTCGCTGACGGTTAAAACAAAATTTATTTATGAAGGACATTAATCAACTTTGATTTAGAATAACAACAAAAGAAAACATTATAATCAGCAAACACTTGACATTATTAATACGGTCGGTAGTTAAACTCAGCGTGATTGGTTTTTTAGCCTCCACTTTAACGATTTTTGAACCACCTGTTCCTCGGCGAGGATGAGGATGACGTGATATGATATGTATGATATTGTAAATCAATATGACTGATCAAAGACATGTTTTCTGTCAATTCATTACCATTTGCCATTGCCATGCCATTTTATTGTTTATAATTAAAAAAATCTGAAGTTCTACGCGTTTTTGGTTTTTAAGAAAGTTTTAAACGTGACAGCCCTGGTACATGGAAAAACTTAATTGCATTTGCCGGCAGGAGATCCTAGTCGTCCTGTACTAATCGATTAGATGCGGATTTTGCTTTGATATTGCGAAGCTTTTAAAATATTTCTAGTAGCTTTAGCTTTATAACCACTTGATTAAGATTTTTTGTCTACAAGCATTTCTCAATACTGGAATAGCCAGAAACCTAGGCAATTTCGTTTATTCCAGTCACATTTCTCTGGTGCTTATTTAGAAAAACAGGCGGTGCGCCTGTTACCCTATTTCTTGTTCTAAACAATAAAAATCGATGCGTTAAATAAATAAAAAATATCTTCACGCAGTTTCCAATATTCCCTATATTGGGAATTGCGTGAAGATATTTTTTTATTTATTTAACGAACGACGAAAGGTGGAGTCCCTTTGACCCACCTTCTACTGAAGATATTTTCGGGACAACGTGACAGGTGGTGAGCCCGTCGCCGTCTTAATTTCCAAGCCAACGATATAATTCGTACATAAGTTTTATTTGAAATAAACTATTGGTACGAGCCTGCCACCTGGGGATCGAACTCGGGTCTCTTGACTCGAAGTTCCGACCACCCAATCACTCGACTATCGTGACTTCACGCGTTAAAACCTTAGCAATATATTTCGTGTTTGCCTTAAGACCGACATTTATAAAAATTCATAAATACATATTAACATCCTATGACTCGAGCACAAACATTTTACATACATCACACAAACGTTTGCTCCTAGCGGGAATCGAACCGGCAATCCTTAGCTTCAAAGACCGGGTCAGTAACAACTAGTTATTGGGCCATAGGTAATTCGTGATGAAATTTTGCAGCTTTTTTGGGAGTGGTTAACAGGAATACTGGTAATGTTATCTGTAATTGCTAATGTATTTAAAAATAATTAAATTCATTTTGCATTGTTGCCTGGACGCATTGGTATCGTTTGTTAAATATACAGAAATAATATAATTTTGAAACATACATGAGACATACAAACTCACCGCCTGTCACGTTGTCCCGAAAAATGTCTTGCGTGGAAGGTGGGTCGAAAGTACTTCTTTTCTATTTTCTAGATTAGACTTCTGTCTACCCCTGTATTGGGAATGGCGTGAGGATATTTATTTATTTGAAACATACATAAACAAATTATAAGATTTGCATGCCGCCTACTGGTTGAATGCAGTGACCACTTAATTTAATTTTCTACCTCTGAAATATTCGAGCATTCGACGCAAATAAAAATAACCAAGACAAATCTTTTTCGTTTCGAGCCTGCATACTATCAACGATTTTTTTTCTGTCTCTAGCCTATATTATTGTGATGCGATAGTTTGAATACGATACGAAAGCGTTTCAACAATATAGCAGATGGCAGCATCATGAATTGTGAAAGAGAAGTTCAAGTTCAGTGCGTGTAGTGAGGGTAGTGTGGTGTGTGTTATGGCGGCGATGGTGCCATGAGCTCCGCGGAGGAAGTGTGTGGCGTGCGGCGACGCCGCAGCATCAAACGTCTCCTGCGCAGCCTCACCGCAGATAAACTGCAGACAGGTAATCCACAGTTACGGTGGCGCGCTTGCAGTGTATCGGCGTTAAGTTTTTATTAATACATATTTTTTGGTTTTCGAATGAATATTTCAATCAATCACGATAGCCGAGTGGAATTTGAGTAATGACGACTACAGTCTCACCACCTGTCTCGTGTCCCAAAATAAGCTCTGGCTGAATGTGGGTTGAAAGGTCGAAATTGTCTAAATCTCTAGCTTCTATCTAGTATTTGGAATGGCGTGAAGATATGTGTTTATGTATTTTATTTAAAGGAGTCGTGTTTTAACTCCCTCCCACTTTAAACGAACCTTACAGGGCGACGAGTCTTTCTTGGCAGCTTATTTTTTGTAAGCCCTGTTTTGTGTAAACAGCTTTTTTCTATGAATGACGGGTCTATATTAGTTAAAAAACATTTGGTTCTCTTGAATGCATCAGCTTTTAGGTCTCAAAGGTTCGATTCCCGAACGAGTTAAAGCAGAAAAACTAAAATTTGGTTTCTTGTTGTTTTGGTCATCTACGTCGTTTATGGTTCCATAACACTGAAACAAGTGCTGAGGTTACTGTGGCATCTGGGCAAAGTGATGATGTCCACATTTATTTATAAAATTTTATTAAAGGAACAAGTGTATTTCATTATTACTATAGTATTATGTCAAATCATATCAAGTGAAAATTAAAAAAACAATGTAGAGAGTAACACAAGCGAGTTTTCAGTTGTTGATCGACCCTCGCCGAGTAAGTCATAGATCCGACAAAACGCAAATATTTCTTCATAACCTTGAACAGAACGAACATTGCACAACAATAACATAATCCCGCCGTCAGTGTGTTTATGAACTAATCGTGGACTGAATTTATTCGATGTTTTGCTTTCCATTTGTTTATATTTCGGAAGCGGATTCGCGAACACGTGATTGTTTATTTTCACGGTACCATTGAGTACAATTCCTGCGTCCATTCACCAGTTCACTATACAGTGCTCTGGTTTAACATTTACAATAGCCGAGTTGGGTGATAGGAGTACGAGTAAAGAGACCCGAGTTCGATCTCCAGGTGGTAGGCTTAAAAAGTTGGCCAGGTGGTAGATTAAAAATATTCGTACATAAGTTTCTGAAAAACTCATTGGTACTGCAACCTGGGGATCGAACTCGGGTCTTTCGACTCGAAATTCCGGCCACCCAACAACTCGGCTATCGTGACTTTTGTCTCCTCCAGTCATCATGTGAGTAATCGTAAGAACTTCGATAGCGCGATGTAGAATGTCGATGTGTTCCGCCACTAGCGAGTTTCCAATGTGGGGACTTGGATGTCGCCACACTGCCGTGATGTACGATACCGATAATTGCAATGAATTGGAATCAACACTGAGACCGCTCAGTGGATTTAGCAAAAAACCTGCCGGCGCCCGCTCATTTCTTTACCCGTACTAAATCTATTTACGGTATAACCCACTGCCCCGGTTCGATTCGGATTTGGAACCGAATGCACGACTGTAAAGACGTTTTATAATGCAATATGCCAGGACAGAAATTACGGTTTCAACGTTATGTGTACTGAGTGTTATAGATGTTGGCCGAGGTGCAGAGCAGAACATAGATGTTCTGTAGAATGCTTAATATTTGTACAGTATAACTTTCTACACCTTATATAATTAGTTACTTATTCTTGGGGTGGTTTACGCTTTTACAACAATATCTCAGTTAATAAGCAGAGCCTATTTATTAAAGGAATAAAATAAATATATAAACAAATATCTTCACGCAATTTTCAATACAGGGGTAGGTCTAGTCTAGACAATTAAGTCCCTTCGACCCACCTTCCACCGAAGATATTTTCAGGACAACGTGACAGATGGTGAGCCCGTCCCCGCCTTTATGTCCATGACAACGATATAATTAGTACATAAGTTTTTGAAAAACTCATTGGTACGAGCCTGCCACCTGGGGATTGAACTCGGGTCTCTTGACTCGAAATTCCGACTACCCAACCACTCGGCTATCGTGACGACCCTGTCCTTTAATTTAAAGCTAAAGGTTGCGGGTTCGTAACCGGTCTAACATTTGTGTAACAAATTGGCTTGCTTGGACATTGAGACGGTGACGGGCTTACCACCTGTCACTTTGTTCCAAATATATCTTTTGTGGAAGGTGAGTCGACAGGATTTTATTGTCTTGACCTCTGTTTACCCCTATATTGGGAATGGCGTGAAGGTATTTATATATATTTTTAGCTTTAAAAGGCAGCTTTTAAAGCTAAAAATATATATAAATAAAGGGTATTTACCAGCTAGACTATAAATATCGTCAACGACAATCTAATCACTTATTCGTTACTATTGACAACGTTAATCTTGATTAATGTGTGTAGTGTAGGGCGTGATGTTTAACATACATGTAGAATTCGTAGACAAGACAATGTCTACGAATATCCGATGTCTAAGACATTTCGCATTAGTGTCAATAGTTACGGCAAACATTCAGTTATTATCTATATTTTTATTTTCATCTTTACGACATAGTAAATTTAGACCTTTCGACTCACTTTTCATGGGATTTTATTTACGACAAGGAAACCTTGAAAGGGTCACCGTTTCATCCTACGTAAGTTTCGAAACTTCATTGGTACCAACCTTCCTGCAGATGATCGAACTCGAGTCGATTGGTTTGAATTTTTGCTATATTTAAAAAAATACCTTCACGCAATTCCCAATACAGGGATAGACAGAGGTCTAGTCTAGACAATTAAGTCCCTTTGACCCACGTTCCACCGAAGATATTTTCGGGACAACGTGACAGGTGGTGAGCCCGTCGCCGTCTTTATGTCAAAGCTAACGATAAAATTTGTACATAAGTTTTTTAGAAAAACCCATTGGTACGACCACTTGAGGATCAAACTCGGGTCTCTTGACTCGTAATTCCGACCACCCAACCACTCGGCTATGGTGACTATATTTAAATTATATATTATTTAAATTAAAAAAGAAAGGTAAGGAGCCTGTGTATGCCCACATCCGGAAAAGGCCTTCTCCCTCCAACTACACAAGTGCGCAGAAATAACTTCCATTACATATTGTTGTTTATAGACGTTTCATCGAAAATAACTGAAACTAAAACGTGGGCGGCACTATCTCGTGTACACACTTACGATTACTTTGTGCATAGTAATGTTAACACTTGACGTCAATTCACAAATTTAGAACAATTTATTTGATTGTATTATCTAGGATAAAACATATCCGTTAACATACTGACTTTAATGCATTTCGGAAATCTAAACGACGCACTACTTAGTCACTGAAGTATTTGCGAAATCGACTAAAAATAAGCAAGGCGACTATGTATTATCACGTAAGGCATATAGAGGTATTCCTTTATTTACTCTTTGTTGCAAACCAAAAAAGTAATGAGTACATGTTACAAGATCGATGTTCCATCTCCTTAAATTGTATCGATGTATGTAATAGTCTCTTCCACTGAGTTAGAAATCATACATATGTATTCACTTACAATATATTGATATAAATAGAAATTAACAAATGTATACAAAGGAAATACGCGTCTATAATTTACGCGAGTAATAAGTATCTTCTATATTTCACGCATTTTTCCAATACTATTATAGAGAATTAAGTCCTTTGACGCACCGTTCACCGAAGCTTATTTGGGAGCTTATTTAAAATAAATTTCTTATTAAATTTTATGAGATTTTTTCTTTTTTAAAATTCTTCCACGTCTAGACGTCTAACACCTGTTCCCCAAAGATCGCGGTTATGATTAAAGTGGAGAAATTGGATTCAAATTGGTTTCATTTTAATGTTTTTCTATTCTTATGCACAAAAGGAAACATTTCTATTAAAGAATATAATCGGAAACTTACAAAAGGAAACTGTTCTATCTTTAGACTAACTATAACGCATAACTAGTTTATCTATGAGCAATCGGAGGCTCCGATGAGTTTTTAATTAAGCCTATTGTAAGCTCTTGGTGACTCGCGAACCGTTCCCGCTCTTCTATTGTTTCGCGCGCGGATTTGTCTGCTATTTGTCGCGACTCACAGGGCTACCGCACTCGTCTTGGTTGCTCACCGAAATAATTCATGCATTGCGAACATTTGGAATCGTTTAATAGTAAAATGTTTTAGAATATGTGTTGACGATGTCACAGATATCAGGTTCGATTTTCGCTGGTGGTGGTTTTGCATATTGATCGCATCAATATGCAAAACCATTTTTTACATTGTCTCAGGTGTTTGTAGTACATTTGTTGTTCCAAAATCTATAACATGGGTGCTTTAGCTGCTTACTTTGGGATCAGAGCAATGTATGTGATGTCGTCCCTATCTATGTGTGTATTTATTACTTATAACGAGACGACAGGCGAACTAACTTTGCCGGCTTTATATCATCATCATAACGGCTTGTCACAATCACCACGCTCAGCATGCAGATTGGCGATCACAGAACCATGCTCCTTGTATCTTTGATACTCCTGGTCGTCACCGGTCTATTGATTTAGTTAGATTTACTATTATTTTTCGAGTCTGCCAACCATATGTAGATTATCGTATTTTCAAGGTTTTATTTTTTAATTATTTTAATTTCCAAGGTTTTATTATTTTCAAGGTATTTTCAAGGTCTTTGGACTCCGGTCCCACGGGAGGACAGGAGGTGATATTTTCATACGCGGTTATTGCACGGAAAATACGAATTTGCTTTTTGTATTGTTTTTAAAGTGAGTTAGATCAATGTGAGCTTAAGGTATCTGGTTTTCATCTTTTATGTAAATAAAATTGAAATGTCTCTTTTTAATTCCAAATTTTTCAAATGGCTCGAACAATTTTAATTGGACTTTAATTGGTAAATAGCTGATGTAACATAGGATAATTTTATTTTAGAAAAATAATAATGCTTAATCCGCAGGAAAAGCTGCATAGCGGAATTAGTTTCAAATGAAAATGATCATTTATCTTCAAGTATATAAACAATTATTATACATATCTCGGTTTATTAAATTTGTAATGCACATACAGTTTTTTAAGTGACTTACATTTCGTGTAGAGTTGTCATTTGGGAGGAGCAAGGAAGTGCTACTTCTGTTTCTCTTAATCCTACTCCTTTGGGAGGTCAAGTGCGGAAGCGTGAGTTCCGTAGGGTTACTTGCTCTAATCATTCAATAATTTACATGAAAAAAATGAAGGTCTCATACAAAAATACATAAATAACGAATTGTTAAAGTCGACTGCAAAATGCAGTACCTCTCCCATAAGCCTTGTCCCTTGGAGCCTTGGAGGACTTGCCATAATCGCCACGCTTGGTTAACACATTGGCAAACACAGTACCAGACACCTCTCTTCTTTAACATTGCTGCCCATTACCGGTGGGTTTAATTCTGGTCTGATAATTTTGAGAGAGCTATCCCTGCGATACTCCGATCGCCATTACGATGTCTAAAAACTATGTTTATAGGCTACCCCTTAGCCGTATGTTATGACACCTTTGGCAGGAGATGGTATATACGCAGCTACCATATGGTAATTATGCTCACACGAAAAGAACCGCAAAGCAGTCAAGTAGACAAGTCCTTATAATGAGAATAGAGCTGGGAACGTCCGCCACAATGCTCCAGACGATTATCTCATGTCCTTATAACAAATATTTTATTCAAACTATGGGATTGGAATGGTGCACTCACATATCTTATGAAGACAGTGGCAGGTTGTATCTGGATTAGCTTTAACTGCTGGACAGTTCCAGCAACTGTTAGAGATTGCAGCTTAAGTGGAAATACCGCATGAGCAATAAACCCGCTACGATTTGAACTAGAGGTGTCGGAACTCGAGAGAGGTCTATATTAGAGACATTTATGATGTTAGTTTCTGACAATTTTTCACGGCAACTTAGTGTTGATGAAAAGAACAGGCGGTAAGCCTGTCGCTCTTTTGGCTCCACTCTACTATCGTGACTAAATCTTATGGCTGTCGTGCCATAATTAATTAGTAATATGTCATGATGTTTTCCAAATGTTTTAAATATATTTTTTAAAATACCACATGACCTGACAACCCTGTTACTAGATGGCTGGATGCCACTGGGTCTCTAA
Organism: Sericinus montela; assembly: GCA_029286605.1. Classification (NCBI taxonomy): domain Eukaryota; kingdom Metazoa; phylum Arthropoda; class Insecta; order Lepidoptera; family Papilionidae; genus Sericinus; species Sericinus montela. Next base: position 3,553,880 of record JAGSMR010000036.1, read on the forward strand.
AGGCTCTCCTTGTGAACTTTTGTTTCAGTTGCATCTCGCGGCTCACGTGGTGAATCATTGCCCGAGCTTTTATCTCGCTATTCATTATTTAAACTTTAAATTTTACATTAAATCATAAAAGTATTTTTACACGTGCATTAACTTTTTCATTCATTATTATAGTTGTACATAATTTGAAAAAGTATTATTTATTTCCCGCATCGTCAAGTTTTGTTGTTTCTGGTGACATCTGATAAAAAAAATAATTCTTGACATGTTCCAGCATTGGTATATCAGTAAGCTTTTTGTGAATCTTTATCATTATACTTATATTATTATTATTTTAAATTTTATTATATTATATTTTATGTTATTACTTTCTGTATATTTTTACTTAGAAAATTAGTTTGTTTATTTGATTCCAATTTTGATTGACTGTTTATAAATTCAACAAATGACGATGGTTTCGTTGGTACGGTCCGTAGTATTCAGCGGATTACTTGAGTTCTTTTTTACTTAAAATCCGAACTTTTACACGTAATTCACGGACGTGTCAATGTTTTTTCAATATATTAAACCACTTTCTACATTATCTCAGGTCTGGGTGTTTGTGGTGCCTTCGATGTTTCCGGTTGTGTTATTTTTTTTAGTTATTTGCTTAGGAATCAAAGCAATGCATTGAATATTGTAAAAAATTACTTATTTATTTTAATTGTACCCTCGACTACTCGTAGCCGCTGGTGAGTTATTACAGTCGTTAGTACAGTAGTAGTTGATATATTACAATTAATACAAAAATTCCAGTTCGTATACTTATTATGTAATGTTATTTAAAGATTTCATCTTTTTTACATTTAATAATAATTTTCGTTTACTTTGTTTCAGGTAAGTAATATCGGTTAACAAATATTGTTAATCCTAAGGTAAGTACATATTTTCAGTCAATCCTTTACAAAATGTAAAAAATATATTAGCGATCTTTGTATGTGTGACTATTAAGTATTATTTGTTTTTTTTTTTTTTATGATAACTCTTCCATGTTAATAAAATCATTTATAAATATAAATTTATATTTATAAATCATTATCTAAAATACATCAATATGTTTATATTCATAAACAGGTATTTATAAATAAGAATTGGACACATGTATTTACTCAATTCAAATTTCTTAACAAACTCAGCGCCCTCTGCCCAAAGGCTTTAAATTTTCTTCTCCAAAAGGGTAATAAAAAATGCCTCAGTACGCCACCTGTTAGAAACTTTTGACTTCTGGTTTACTGGTATTCGCTGTGCTCACTAGATGGCGTTGATGTACAATTAAGTTTCGACGTCTGCAGTTGAAGTATATTTAGTGAACATTTGAGTAATTTTTTTTATATTTGACCAGAATGAAGTTTAGCCGAAGTTCTGCTGTTCGCCACTAGATGGCGTCCTTGCAAGGAAATTAAATAAACTACTTACGCTGTATTTATATTCTTGGACAAGCGCTACACTTAAGATCGGCTGGATTTGGCTATATTATATAATATTATAGTAGTTTGAATAAGCGTTTATTCTTTACAGTCTATCAAGTGTTCACTTCCGAACATAAGCCTAGGATTCGCCACAAAGAACTGTCCCCCAGCAAAATTTAATAAATTAGATTGCATAAGCTCTAAGATGGGGACAATTATACAAGGAAGAAAGAATGAAAGAATTCCATTTTGTTCTCTTAAAAAAAACAAATGTAAAAAAAGCTTTGGATATCTGAATAAAATATTTACTTAATAGCGTTATACCTAATTCTATGTTTATAAAAATAATTATTATTTGCCTATGTAAGTATTTACCTAAGTGGGTAGGTTTTACGTATTAGTTTGTAAGTTTAATCTTAAGGCAAATCCCAATTCCTATTAAATCCTTTCTTCCTTTTGAATGTAAAACTTCGCTCGAAACCTGTAGAAATAAAAAAAGGTATAAGCCGAACATCTGTTCGAACACAGGTGTTTCCACTCCAGTCACGCGTGCTGTCTCCTAGTGTTCTTTTTTTTACACTCGTACAATGAATGAGAGATTTAAACCGAACATTTTTTTTAGCTATAAACTGTAGCACCTTCTGTTAGTGTTTAGTCTAGTCTAGTCTCGTGAAGGGGTACATACTGCACATAATGTGAACATAAACATTTGCCACGAGACGTTAGGAACACAAAGGTTTAAGGTGAGGGAAATGAACTCGGGACCTGGCCCTACACGCGACCTGACATAATAATCATTGTGAAAGAAACGACTGTCAATAGGAGTGTCGTAAGAGGCGACTAACGGAAAAGAACTGGTGGGATAAAAATATCAAAAAATATTAGACCCAACTGAAAATTAAAATTTGGGTCCTCTAAAACATTCCTCAACATTCGGTCCTCTGCCACCGGCATCCATCGACCTCTCGCAACATTTTGCAATTCGTCACTCGCATCTCGTATGCGAGTCCTATTCTGTCCTATACTGCGTCCTATACTGTGTAATGTAGTGCCATTCGAGAACTTTTTCTCTAATCAACGCCATAAGTAGGTCAAAACATGTGAGCGGTCTATTTTTTGCGGTTTTGCTATGGATTCTTCATTACTGATTCAATACGCTTCAGTAAAGCGGCCTAGTTTGATTTCCTCTTTTAGGTAAAAATTTTAACTAATCTGGTCACAATTTAAAAAAATATTGTCACGCCTTTCCCAATATTGGGGTAGAAAAAAGTGTCTAAAGAATTAAGTCCTTTGGACCCATCTTCCACCGAAGACATAACTTGGAATAAAGTTATAGGCGATAAGCCTGTCGCCGTCTTCATGTCCAAACCAACGATGTAAATTGTACATAAGTTTATGAAAAAAAAAAAACATTGATACGAGCCTACCAGTTGGGGATCGAACTCGGGTCTCTCGACTCGAATTCCGCCCACTCACAGAACCACTCGGCTATCGTGACAGTGATTTAAATACAGTTGGGCTGCACATGCGCGAAGCGGGTGTCTGCAGCATCTGGCTCGGTGCACCTGCGCCTTTGTGCGTCGCGTCGGGGGAAGGAGGAAGCGTACGGATTTATCCCGCGAGCGATCCGGGATCAAAGCGCGAGGCGTGTGCCGTGTGCGCAGCTCGCGCATCCTTTGTAACTTCGGAAGTGAACGATAAACGAAAGTTTGTTTTTATACGTTCCCTGTTAGGTATTTGATCTCAGTTGTTGTATGGTTTAACATCTTTAGACATAATGTCTACTCGCTATAGTACATTTAAAAAAGAATTGTTTAAAATTGTAAAAAAAAAATAAAAATAATTTCCCCGAATATATATTCGGTGGAAGGTGGGTCGAACGGTCCATCCAAGTTTTATATAAAATTTTAAACTACATACAATGTATAATTAGTTGCTAATTTAGTGTTTAACATATATTAATTACAGAGTAGTGCTCAAAATTTTATTTTAAAATAAATAATAATAAATATCTTCACGCAATTCCCAATACAGGGGTAGACAGAGGTCTAGTCTAGACAATTAAGTCCCTTACACCCGCCTTCCACCGAAGATATTTTCGGGACAACGTGACAGGTGGTGAGCCTGTCGCCGTCTCAATGTCCAAGCCGACGATAAATTCATACGTAAGTTTTTGAAATAACCCATCGGTGCGAGCCTGCCATCTAGGGATCGAACTCACTCACTCACTCACTCACTCACTTCACTCGGCTATCGTGACTTCGTTTTCGGCTATAGTTTTTTTTAATCTATGGTTTATTTAAGAATGTCTGATCTGTATAATTTAATGTAAATACATTTAATGCGAATATGTCACACTTAATTTTTAACCCACATTCAGTGTCAAAAGAAAAGGATATTAAATAAAATACTGTGGACTGGATCTGCAAGTGTTTCCGCCCGTGTCGCAGCGTCGCTGCTGCCTTTAAAAAAACAGTGATGTAATTGTACAGAAAAAATAATACTAAACAAGGAAGTCCAGCGCGACCTTGTGCCGACTGACTGACTAATCAGTTATTTTGTCAATTCTATTTATATAATTTTTTTATTCCGCTCCCAAATTAAGAACTATATTGATATATAAAACAACAATATCTTCATGACTTTCCTAATACAGGTCTAGATAGTTCGTTTTCGACCCTCCTTCCACCGAAGAAAATTTTTTGGAACATAAGATTTTGAAAAAAAAAAAAAAATATATTGGTACGTGCCTTGGGGATCGAAGTCGGGTCTCTTGACTCGAATTCTGCCCTGAGATCACAAAATATGCATGCATACAGCTGACGCATTTTAGATATCACGGTGGTAGGCCTTCAGAAAAATGCTACCTCAAATTTTCTATTACATTCTCTCACTGGCTAAACACTGCAGACGTATGATTGTTTTGTCTCTATTTAGTGTAGTTTTTTTCGTTTCTTCGGGTTCCATAACACAACTGCTTTAGCTACTTACTTTGGGATCAGATCAATGTATTTCATGTTGTTCATATTTATTTAATCAATTAATAACTAACTAATACAGTATGGTACATCTAGACTAATTCGAACTCGCGACCATCAGCTTCGGAAGGAAGGGTCGCCGCTATGTCAGGCTTTTCAATGGAGCACAGCGTAACGTTTAAATGTTGGCTTACTGCCAATCCAAATGGCCTAGGCCCGAACACATGGCGTCTGCAGCTCACCGTACCCCGGTTGAATTGTTTCATATTTATTTCTGCGCCGTTTCCATTCATTCAATCGTTGTTTCATTAGATTTAGTAATAGGCAGCGGTTGATCGTGTTATTATTTATGTGTGTCTGGTTTAGTTTCGCGAGGCCATCTGAGTCAGTGGTAAAAATGTCTCGATAGCCGAGTGGTTAGGTGGTCGGAAATTCGAGTCGAGAGAACCGAGTTACTTCCCCAGGTGGTAGGCTCGTACCAAAGGATTTTTCAAAAACTTATGTACGAATATCGTTGGCTTGGACATAAAGACGGCGACGGGCTCACCACCTGTCACGTTGTCCCGAAAATATCTTCGGTGGAAGGAGGGTCGAAGGGACTTAATTGTCTAGACTCGACCTCTGTCTACCCCAGTATTGGCAATTGCGTGATGATATTTTTTTTTATATCTGGGTCACTGGAGCTCCTCAGCTGTAAGTTTATTTCTATCATAGTATTGATCGTCAATGGGATCTTTGGAAACTCCAATCGAATTTTATTTTTTATACTACGTGTATGCTTTTGTTAAATGTTGATATAATTCTTCGTGGCGACTCGAAGTCGCCCTACGTGGACGAGTGGCGTAAACATCGGTTTTCAAGGTGTCGCCATCTCGAGGTCTCGGGTTCGATTCCCGGTCGGGTCAATGAAGATATTCTCGAAGATATTTTCGGGACAACGTGACAGGTGGTGAGCCCGTCGCCGTCTTTATTTCCAAGCCAACGATATAATTCGTCGTACTGTTATGATGACGATGTTGAAGATATCTCCAGTTTTATTTTCAATTGTTGTACCACTGATATTTCGAAAGCTTTGCCAAATTTTTGTGGCTACGAGAAAAAAGACGTCAAGGAAATCCTGTTCTAAATCCAGTTTCGCTACCCGCAGGAAAATCTGAAAACAATTTACATGGGGGTGTATGTATGATTGTGACGCCAGTGACTCATATGGATAGAGTGCCTGGTGGCCTTGCCCCACTTTATGAGGCACAGATGACACTATAATTTGTAATAACTAATTATGTTTTTTTCTGATCACTATAGCTAGTGGTCCGGTGCATGGAAATAGAATCAGGAGACTCGAGTTTGTTTTCCCAAGAGGAAATCTCGTAGCAATGAAATTTATAAAATAAAAAAAATATCTTCACGCAATTCCCATTACAGGGGTAGACAGAGGTCAAGTCTAGACAATTAAGTGCCTTTGACCCACCTTCCACCGAAGATATTTTCGGGACAACGTGACAGGTGGTGAGCCCGTCGCCGCCTTTATGTCCAAGCCAACGATGAAATTCGTACATAAGTTTTTTTGAAAAACTCATTGGTACTGCCACCTGGGGATCGAACTCGGGTCTCTCGACTCGAAATTCCGACCACCCAACAACTCGGCTATCGTAACTTAATGATTTGGCTATCGTGACTTAATGAAATTTATCGAAATTACATATTTGATTATATATTTGTATCGTTGGCTTGGAAGCAAAGGCGAATCGATAGTAGATTTAAAATGTAACAATTAACAAAATTAAAAAGGGAAGCAGATTTTATGTATCGATGAATGAATGAGTTGATTTGTTTGTTTACACACATTATTGACTTAGACATAAGGGACAGCGACAGCCTCACGTACTGTCACGTTGTCTAAAAAGATCTTCGGTGAAAGGTGTGTCAACAGGACTTAATCATCTAGACCCTTGTCTACTCCAGTATTGGGAATAGCGTGAACAGTAGAACACGGTTACCGGGTTGATATTGGTAATAATACTAACAAAATGAATACTTCCCATTGAACAAACACGTTATAAGTTTGTCCAGCTCGACCTAGCCCTCCACCCACGCTCAGGACACCCAATTTTATCGTCTTAATGAAATAAAACGCCTGGGCCGTACACTCTCTGTGTTTGTGTCTTACACTTGTGTCTTGTATGTGTACATACACGAAAATGTAATTATTAATGAACCTCAATTTTCATGGCTTCACGCAATTCCCAATACAGGGGTAGACAGAGGTCGAGTCTAGACAATTAAGTCCCTTCGACCCCCCTTCCACCGAAGATATTTTCGGGACAAGGTGACAGGTGGTGAGCCCGTCGCCATCTTTATGTCAATTGGTACGAGCCTGCCTCCTGGGGTCGAACTAAGGTCTCTTGACCCGACCACTCCCAACCACTTGGCTGTCGTAAATTCATTTAATTTAATTTATTTAAGATAAATAGCATTTGAAGAAAAAGAGAAAATTGTAAACTAAACTAACACGGGCGGGATTCTAACCCGGGTGGACCTCGTTAGCTTCTAGACCTCTATATACTCAAGTACTGGGAATGGCTCAGTTTCTATCTGTGTTAACATAAGCTCTTCGATTATTCAACACTTACGTGTTGTTCAAAGTTGTGTTCTATCGCTGCGCTACGTGTTTGTTTACAGATGACATCATTTGAATTCAGGGTTTACCTTGTCAGTTTCAACTTTAGCGTTATTTATATATAAGTATTCTTATAAAATATCTTCACGCCATTCCCAATACAGGGGTAGACAGAGATCTAGTCCAGACAATGAAGTCCCTTCGACCCACCGTCCTCCAAAGATATTTTGGGACAACGTGACATGTGGTGAGCCCGTAGCCGTCTTTAAGTCGTACATAAGTTTAGAAAAAAAAACCATTGGTACGAACTTGCCCTAAATTTTACACAACGACTTTTCCGACGACTTCTTGGGACCTGGTTCATACCAGATCAGGACAATTTAGAAAAAAAATTTTCTACATTTTCTCTGGCCTGGGCGCTTCCGATACATTCACTGTTACTGATTTCATAACAGAAGTTGCTTACTTTGGGATCAGAGGAATCATTGTGACGTTTTTAAAAATAGTAAAAAGATAAATTTTTCCATTTAAGAGTGCTATTTTTATGCCGAATTGCTCAGTGGTTCGGGAAATTGAATGTTAACAACGGAAGTGTCTCTGAATACACAGAGATTTACTAGAACATAATGTCTCTTTACTATTCAATAACAGAACGAGTCAAAAAGTACCGGCGGCAGGGTTTGGCTAGTTAAAGACACAAACATAATTACCGTTAGAACAAGACAGAGTTTCTCGATTTAGAAAACCCAGTCATCGTAATAATTGGTCATAGCGCTTTACCCATTCAGGCTGGACAATGCGCCGCGGCCACTGTTTGTCCTCCGAAGATGACGTCTTCGTTCGCACAGTCGCGGTAAACAAGTTACCTGGCGCATGATGTCATGCGCGCTCCGTGCGCCACGAGATGAGATCTCCGTGGCAAATTGTCGCGTTTGTGTTGGGTTTTATAATTAATTAGATGTTGTTTTCTTAAACGTTTCTTTTAATTTGTGTACTTCTGGCTGGATTCTTACTTTATATGATATTGTATAGAGTATATCTTCATTCTATTCCCTATGGGGTGCACAGCAGTCTAGACAATTAAGTCCTTTCGATCCACTTTTCACCGAAGCATATTTGGGACGACCAGACAGTTTGTGATGGTGAGCCTTTCGCCGTCTTTATGCCCAACGAACGATGTAAATCATACATAAATCATACTAGGGGATCGAACTCGGGTCTCTTGACCCGACCACTCCCAACCACTTGGCTGTCGTAAATTCATTTAATTTAATTTATTTAAGATAAATAGCATTTGAAGAAAAAGAGAAAATTGTAAACTAAACTAACACGGGCGGGATTCTAACCCGGGTGGACCTCGTTAGCTTCTAGACCTCTATATACTCAAGTACTGGGAATGGCTCAGTTTCTATCTGTGTTAACATAAGCTCTTCGATTATTCAACACTTACGTGTTGTTCAAAGTTGTGTTCTATCGCTGCGCTACGTGTTTGTTTACAGATGACATCATTTGAATTCAGGGTTTACCTTGTCAGTTTCAACTTTAGCGTTATTTATATATAAGTATTCTTATAAAATATCTTCACGCCATTCCCAATACAGGGGTAGACAGAGATCTAGTCCAGACAATGAAGTCCCTTCGACCCACCGTCCTCCAAAGATATTTTGGGACAACGTGACAGGTGGTGAGCCGTCGCCATCTTTATGTCAATTGGTACGAGCCTGCCTCCTGGGGTCGAACTAAGGTCTCTTGACCCGACCACTCCCAACCACTTGGCTGTCGTAAATTCATTTAATTAAATTTATTTAAGATAAATAGCATTTGAAGAAAAAGAGAAAATTGTAAACTAAACTAATACGGGCGGGATTCTAACCCGGGTGGACCTCGTCAGCTTCTAGACCTCTATATACTCAAGTACTGGGAATGGCTCAGTTTCTGTCTGTGTTAACATAAGCTCTTCGATTATTCAACACTTACGTGTTGTTCAAAGTTGTGTTCTATCGCTGCGCTACGTGTTTGTTTACAGATGACATCATTTGAATTCAGGGTTTACCTTGTCAGTTTCAACTTTAGCGTTATTTATATATAAGTATTCTTATAAAATATCTTCACGTCATTCCCAATACAGGGGTAGACAGAGATCTAGTCTAGACAATGAAGTCCCTTCGACCCACCTTCCACCGAAGATATTTTCAGGACAACGTGACAGGTGGTGAGCCGTCGCCATCTTTATGTCAATTGGTACGAGCCTGCCTCCTGGGGTCGAACTAAGGTCTCTTGACCCGACCACTCCCAACCACTTGGCTGTCGTAAATTCATTTAATTTAATTTATTTAAGATAAATAGCATTTGAAGAAAAAGAAAATTGTAAACTAAACTAACACGGGCGGGATTCTAACCCGGGTGGACCTCGTTAGCTTCTAGACCTCTATATACTCAAGTACTGGGAATGGCTCAGTTCTATCTGTGTTAACATAAGCTCTTCGATTATTCAACACTTACGTGTTGTTCAAAGTTATGTTCTATCGCTGCGCTACGTGTTTGTTTACAGATGACATCATTTGAATTCAGGGTTTACCTTGTCAGTTTCAACTTTAGCGTTATTTATATATAAGTATTCTTATAAAATATCTTCACGCAATTCCCAATACAGGGGTAGACAGAGGTCAGTCTACACAATCAAGTCCCTTCGACCCACCTTCCACCGAAGCATATTTGGGACGACCAGACAGTTTGTGATGGTGAGCCTTTCGCCGTCTTTATGCCCAACGAACGATGTTAATCATACATAAATCATACTAGGGGATCGAACTCGGGTCTCTTGACCCGACCACTCCCAACCACTTGGCTGTCGTAAATTCATTTAATTTAATTTATTTAAGATAAATAGCATTTGAAGAAAAAGAAAATTGTAAACTAAACTAACACGGGCGGGATTCTAACCCGGGTGGACCTCGTCAGTTTCTAGACCTCTATATACTCAAGTACTGGGAATGGCTCAGTTCTATCTGTGTTAACATAAGCTCTTCGATTATTCAACACTTACGTGTTGTTCAAAGTTATGTTCTATCGCTGCGCTACGTGTTTGTTTACAGATGACATCATTTGAATTCAGGGTTTACCTTGTCAGTTTCAACTTTAGCGTTATTTATATATAAGTATTCTTATAAAATATCTTCACGCAATTCCCAATACAGGGGTAGACAGAGGTCAGTCTACACAATCAAGTCCCTTCGACCCACCTTCCACCGAAGATATTTTCAGGACAACGTGACAGGTGGTGAGCCCGTCGCCATCTTTATGTCCATTGGTACGAGCCTGCCTCCTGGGGTCGAACTAAGGTCTCTTGACCCGACCACTCCCAACCACTTGGCTGTCGTAAATTCATTTAATTTAATTTATTTAAGATAAATAGCATTTGAAGAAAAAGAAAATTGTAAACTAAACTAACACGGGCGGGATTCTAACCCGGGTGGACCTCGTCAGTTTCTAGACCTCTATATACTCAAGTACTGGGAATGGCTCAGTTCTATCTGTGTTAACATTCAGGACAACGTGACAGGTGGTGAGCCCGTCGCCGTCTTTATGTCCATTGGTACGAGCCTGCCACCTCGGGATTGAACGCTCTCTCGAAATTCCGACCACTCGACTAACGTGACTCAAAGAAGAAGAAAATAACATTTTCTTTTTGAATATTCCTCCATAGTTTAAATTACAGCACTAACGTTTTCCATGAAACGTCTAACTTCTAAAATAGTATTGTATATTGTAGGTTAGAGGAAAAAGTCTTTTATAAGCGTTTACTAAACTGTTCTGAATATTGATGACGTCAAGATCCGTACTAAGAATTAATATTTGATTATTTAACTGGGGTTTCTCATATTCGATCCGTGTACTGAGAATATGTGTAATTATAGTTCAGTAGAAAGTATACGGTTTGTTAATCAAACTATGATTTAAACGCATGGTTCTATGAGTTCTCAAATGCATTAAACAAATGCTCACGTATATACGTACAAAAAACACTGCGTGTTGAACTCCTGTCTAACATAGGGTTCTTCCTTTAGGAATAGTTTGCGTTTATCGCCGCTCGTGGCAGAGGCTAAATCGGCTATCATGGTACCAGACATCTCACGCAATTCCCAATACAGGGGTAGACAGAGGTCTAGACAATTAAGTCCTTCGACCCACCTTCCACCGAAGATATTTTCAGGACAACGTGACAGGTGGTGAGCCCGTCGCCATCTTTATGTCCATTGGTACGAGCCTACCAACTGGGGATCGAACTCGGGTCTCTTGACCCGACCACTCCCAACCACTTGGCTGTCGTAAATTCATTTAATTTAATTTATTTAAGATAAATAGCATTTGAAGAAAAAGAAAATTGTAAACTAAACTAACAAGGGCGGGATTTTAGCAGGTGGACCTCGTCAGTTTCTAGACCTCTATATACTCAAGTACTGGGAATGGCTCAGTTCTATCTGTGTTAACATTCAGGACAACGTGACAGGTGGTGAGCCCGTCGCCATCTTTATGTCCATTGGTACGAGCCTACCAACTGGGGATCGAACTCGGGTCTCTTGACCCGACCACTCCCAACCACTTGGCTGTCGTAAATTCATTTAATTTAATTTATTTAAGATAAATAGCATTTGAAGAAAAAGAAAATTGTAAACTAAACTAACAAGGGCAGGATTCCTCGGATAACCCGGGTGGACCTCGTCAGTTTCTAGACCTCTATATACTCAAGTACTGGGAATGGCTCAGTTCTATCTGTGTTAACATTCAGGACAACGTGACAGGTGGTGAGCCCGTCGCCATCTTTATGTCCAAGCCAACGATATTCGTACATAAGTTTTTGAAAAACCCATTGGTACGAGCCTACCAACTGGGGTCGAACTAAGGTCTCTTGACCCGACCACTCCCAACCACTTGGCTGTCGTAAATTCATTTAATTTAATTTATTTAAGATAAATAGCATTTGAAGAAAAAGAAAATTGTAAACTAAACTAACAAGGGCGGGATTTTAACCGGGTGGACCTCGTCAGTTTCTAGACCTCTATATACTCAAGTACTGGGAATGGCTCAGTTCTATCTGTGTTAACATTCAGGACAACGTGACAGGTGGTGAGCCCGTCGCCATCTTTATGTCCAAGCCAACGATATTCGTACATAAGTTTTTGAAAAACCCATTGGTACGAGCCTGCCTCCTGGGGTCGAACTAAGGTCTCTTGACCCGACCACTCCCAACCACTTGGCTGTCGTAAATTCATTTAATTTAATTTATTTAAGATAAATAGCATTTGAAGAAAAAGAAAATTGTAAACTAAACTAACAAGGGCGGGATTTTAGCAGGTGGACCTCGTCAGTTTCTAGACCTCTATATACTCAAGTACTGGGAATGGCTCAGTTCTATCTGTGTTAACATTCAGGACAACGTGACAGGTGGTGAGCCCGTCGCCATCTTTATGTCCAAGCCAACGATATTCGTACATAAGTTTTTGAAAAACCCATTGGTACGAGCCTGCCTCCTGGGGTCGAACTAAGGTCTCTTGACCCGACCACTCCCAACCACTTGGCTGTCGTAAATTCATTTAATTTAATTTATTTAAGATAAATAGCATTTGAAGAAAAAGAAAATTGTAAACTAAACTAACAAGGGCAGGATTCCTCGGATAACCCGGGTGGACCTCGTCAGTTTCTAGACCTCTATATACTCAAGTACTGGGAATGGCTCAGTTCTATCTGTGTTAACATTCAGGACAACGTGACAGGTGGTGAGCCCGTCGCCATCTTTATGTCCAAGCCAACGATATTCGTACATAAGTTTTTGAAAAACCATTGGTACGAGCCTACCAACTGGGGATCGAACTCGGGTCTCTTGACTCGAAATTCCGACCACTCGACTAACGTGACTCAAAGAAGAAAATAACATTTTTCTTTTGAATATTCCTCCATAGTTTAAATTACAGAACTAACGTTTTCCATGAAACGTCTAACTTCTAAAATAGTATTGTATATTGTAGGTTAGAGGAAAAAGTCTTTTATAAGCGTTTACTAAACTGTTCTGAATATTGATGACGTCAAGATCCGTACTAAAATTAATATTTGATTATTTAACTGGGGTTTCTCATATTCGATCCGTGTACTGAGAATATGTGTAATTATAGTTCAGTAGAAAGTATACGGTTTGTTAATCAAACTATGATTTAAACGCATGGTTCTATGAGTTCTCAAATGCATTAAACACATGCTCACGTATATACGTACAAAAAACACTGCGTGTTGAACTCCTGTCTAACATAGGGTTCTTCCTTTAGGAATAGTTTGCGTTTATCGCCGCTCGTGGCAGAGGCTAAATCGCCTATCATGGTACCAGACATCTCACGCAATTCCCAATACAGGGGTAGACAGAGGTCTAGACAATTAAGTCCTTCGACCCACCTTCCACCGAAGATATTTTCGGGACAACGTGACAGGTGGTGAGCCCGTCGCCATCTTTATGTCCATTGGTACGAGCCTACCAACTGGGGATCGAACTCGGGTCTATTGACTCGAAATTCCGACCACCCAACCACTCGGCTATCGTGACTTTGTAAAGTAGTGATACATTTACTTATTGCAAGTAGTGATACATATACATTTACCACATTTGTTGTTTTATAATGTGAAATATATGGATGCTGGTGGCTCCGTATTGTTCTCTGTGGCAAATGAGAGAGTTATGTTCATCAGAGGGCTTTTGGTGAGCTCCAAAGAAGAATAAAAAAATATCTTCACTCCATTCCCAATATAGGTAGACAGAGGTCTAGACAATTAAGTTGTTCCGACTCACCTTCCACCGATGATTATTTTGGCACAACGTGACAGGTGGTGAGCCCGTCGCCTTCTCAATGTCCAAGACGAAGATATAATTCATACATAAATTTTTGAGAAAACTCAATGGTACGAGCCTGCCACCTCGGGATTGAACGCTCTCTCGAAATTCCGACCACTCGACTAACGTGACTCAAAGAAGAAGAAAATAACATTTTCTTTTTGAATATTCCTCCATAGTTTAAATTACAGAACTAACGTTTTCCATGAAACGTCTAACTTCTAAAATAGTATTGTATATTGTAGGTTAGAGGAAAAAGTCTTTTATAAGCGTTTACTAAACTGTTCTGAATATTGATGACGTCAAGATCCGTACTAAGAATTAATATTTGATTATTTAACTGGGGTTTCTCATATTCGATCCGTGTACTGAGAATATGTGTAATTATAGTTCAGTAGAAAGTATACGGTTTGTTAATCAAACTATGATTTAAACGCATGGTTCTATGAGTTCTCAAATGCATTAAACACATGCTCACGTATATACGTACAAAAAACACTGCGTGTTGAACTCCTGTCTAACATAGGGTTCTTCCTTTAGGAATAGTTTGCGTTTATCGCCGCTCGTGGCAGAGGCTAAATCGCCTATCATGGTACCAGACATCTCACGCAATTCCCAATACAGGGGTAGAGAGATGTCTGATTTAGACAATTAAGTCCCTTCGACCCACCTTCCACCGAAGATATTTTCGGGACAACGTGACAGGTTGTGAGCCCGTCGCCATCTTTATGTCCATTGGTACGAGCCTGGCTCCTGGGGTCGAACTAAGGTCTCTTGACCCGACCACTCCCAACCACTTGGCTGTCGTAAATTCATTTAATTTAATTTATTTAAGATAAATAGCATTTGAAGAAAAAGAGAAAATTGTAAACTAAACTAACAAGGGCGGGATTTTAACCCGGGTGGACCTCGTCAGTTTCTAGACCTCTATATACTCAAGTACTGGGAATGGCTCAGTTCTATCTGTGTTAACATTCGGGACAACGTGTCAGGTGGTGAGCAAGTCGCCGGACTAGACATCTCACTTCTTCAACTTTGCTGCTCGTCTCCTGACTGTTGAATTTTAGTATTTTTTATGGTTTCCTCTGTTGTCTCTTACGTCAACAACGAAATGAAGGAGAGCAAGTGCTTATGATTTAATATTTTTTGGATGCATTGATATCTCCAAAGACTAAGTGACTGATTACACTGGCTCTATATCTTTCAAATCGCAACAGAACTAGTGCTCCTATTTGACGAGAGAAATATGTAAGATTTTGGTAATGGCCCAGACGACTCCGAGACTGAGGTGTTTACCAACCTTTATCTGTGTACTTATTGGTTTATGTGACTTATTATAATCATGAATATTCTCGTGTTTAAGTTTAATTTTTATAACTTATAACATCACATACATTGCTCTGTTCGCAAAGTAAGTAGCTTAAGCACTTGTGTTATGGAATCGGAAAAAATTTTTAATGTTTCGTATCGTAATTTTTTTGCGACTCATCTTGATAACCGATCATAATGAAAACTGACAATGGACAAAGTGTACCTGGAGAAAATATTTATTACTTTTAAATAGGCGGAGTTTGTTTGAGTTCTCAACTTTGGCGCCAGCATCTCTAATACATTTTCGCAACTACACTCCTGGCGCCGTGTTGTTCCTGTTTAGTAAATATGCCAGAATCAGCGCACGTAATATAGAATTGATGACAGGAGAAAAATCGTTTGTGTATACTGTAAAATGTATCCATTAATCTTTGTTTGAGCTGCGTACGAGTGAGTATTCAGCGTATTCTACGTGTTATCGCGGAATTCATTGATGCTTTTAGACTTTGTTTATTTGATTCGGCTAGTACCCTTTCAGTGGGCATTAGTTTCATCTCGCTTTTGTCAGGATATCGGAAATTTACATACGTAAGATTTCTTTCGCGTAAAGATTACATTCATGTATGTTTTGATCAATGTAAATCCAGGTGATTTATAGTTTTTTTAGTTAATGCTAACCACTAATGGATGTATTAATGTTATTTATCAAATTTTTGTATTCTTCCATGAAACGTCTAACTTCTAAAATAGTATTGTATATTGTAGGTTAGAGGAAAAGTCTTTTATAAGCGTTTACTAAACTGTTCTGAATATTGATGACGTCAAGATCCGTACTAAAATTAATATTTGATTATTTAACTGGGGTTTCTCATATTCGATCCGTGTACTGAGAATATGTGTAATTATAGTTCAGTAGAAAGTATACGGTTTGTTAATCAAACTATGATTTAAACGCATGGTTCTATGAGTTCTCAAATGCATTAAACAAATGCTCACGTATATACGTACAAAAAACACTGCGTGTTGAACTCCTGTCTAACATAGGGTTCTTCCTTTAGGAATAGTTTGCGTTTATCGCCGCTCGTGGCAGAGGCTAAATCGGCTATCATGGTACCAGACATCTCACGCAATTCCCAATACAGGGGTAGAGAGATGTCTGATTTAGACAATTAAGTCCCTTCGACCCACCTTCCACCGAAGATATTTTCGGGACAACGTGACGGGTTGTGAGCCCGTCGCCATCTTTATGTCCATTGGTACGAGCCTGGCTCCTGGGGTCGAACTAAGGTCTCTTGACCCGACCACTCCCAACCACTTGGCTGTCGTAAATTCATTTAATTTAATTTATTTAAGATAAATAGCATTTGAAGAAAAAGAGAAAATTGTAAACTAAACTAACAAGGGCGGGATTCCTCGGATAACCCGGGTGGACCTCGTCAGTTTCTAGACCTCTATATACTCAAGTACTGGAATGGCTCAGTTCTATCTGTGTTAACATTCGGGACAACGTGACAGGTGGTGAGCCCGTCGCCATCTTTATGTCCATTGGTACGAGCCTGGCTCCTGGGGGTCGAACTAAGGTCTCTTGACCCGACCACTCCCAACCACTTGGCTGTCGTAAATTCATTTAATTTAATTTATTTAAGATAAATAGCATTTGAAGAAAAAGAAAAATTGTAAAAAAAAATAAATGAAAAGTATTGTTATATTAATAGAATGAGTATTGATGCACTTTTTATCGATGTTTTAAGCGTGTAAGTCATACTAACATACTATACTACTATACTACGTAACTAGCAATTATTCCGTCAATATATACTTATATAAACGTATTACTATTATTAATAAATATTCAAGCTGCCGTCCGAGTAGCCTCTTGTTGTACCGAAAGTCAGTGCTGAGATTTAGATTTAGAATCCCCATTGCTAAGTTAGTCCGTTTGCGGTCTAATGCTGCAACACAGTTGTATTTAATTGCCTATTTTACGAGTATTTTGTGTAGTGCCGATAGCTGAGTGGTTGTGTGATCGGAATTGGAGTCAAGAGACTCGAGTTCGATCCCCAGGGCTCATACCAATGGATTTTTAAATTTACGATTTATATCATTGGCTTAGACATAAAGACTGCGACGACCTCTCCACCTGTCACGTTGTGCCAAATAGGCTTGGTTAAAGGTGGGCCGAAAAAACTTACTTGTCAAACCTCTTTCTACACAAGTCCTGAGAAAATACGTGAAGATAAAAAAAAACATAAATAAAGCCATTATTTCTTTTTAAGGTAGTAAAACTTGACACGTGACTTGAATGACGCGTGTCTCTAAACGCAGAAAAAAATCCAAATCGATTGGTAGGATGAAACAACTATGGAGCTTTGTATTACAGATGTCGTCCACCTGGCGCGACGGTTTTTCTGATTATTTAGAAGCTTTTTTCATTATTAAATGAACATAAGTTTCGTGCTTTATTATCATCCAAATGGAAATGAATTTATTTCACGTAATGTATTAATGTATAATTCACATACATCAATTGATTTATTCATAAAAGAAGTGGTTTTGAAGCCATGACGCAAATATCATCGTCCATTAATACACAGCCGAGCTGCCACCTCTGGACACTCCTGCAATATGCTGGCCTTGTAGAGACCTCTTTGTTGGTTTTCCAAGGCACATTTGTCTGATGTATGTTTGTAATCGAGTCATGGTTAATAACTACATGTGAATATTTATGTATGTAACATAATGTACCGTTAGCTTGGACAGTAAGACGGCGACTGGCTTAATACCTGTCACGTTGTGCCAAATAGGCTTGGTTAAAGGTGGGCCGAAAAAACTTACTTGTCCAAACCTCTTTCTACACAAGTCCTGAGAAAATACGTGAAGATAAAAAAAACATAAATAAAGCCATTATTTCTTTTAAAGGTAGTAAAACTTGACACGTGACTTGAATGACGCGTGTCTCTAAACCTGAAAAATCCAAATCGATTGGTAGGATGAAACAACTATGGAGCTTTGTATTACAGATGTCGTCCACCTGGCGCGACGATTTTTCTGATTATTTAGAAGCTTTTTCATTATTAAATGAACATAAGTTTCGTGCTTTATTATCATCAAATGGAAATGAATTTATTTCACGTAATGTATTAATGTATAATTCACATACATCAATTGATTTATTCATAAAAGAAGTGGTTTTGAAGCCATGACGCAAATATCATCGTCCATTAATACACAGCCGAGCTGCCACCTCTGGACACTCCTGCAATATGCTGGCCTTGTAGAGACCTCTTTGTTGGTTTTCCAAGGCACATTTGTCTGATGTATGTTTGTAATCGAGTCATGGTTAATAACTACATGTGAATATTTATGTATGTAACATAATGTACCGTTAGCTTGGACAGTAAGACGGCGACTGGCTTAATACCTGTCACGTTGTGCCAAATAGGCTTGGTTAAAGGTGGGCCGAAAAAAATTTACTTGTCCAAACCTCTTTCTACACAAGTCCTGAGAAAATACGTGAAGATAAAAAAAACATAAATAAAGCCATTATTTCTTTTAAAGGTAGTAAAACTTGACACGTGACTTGAATGACGCGTGTCTCTAAACGCAGAAAAAAATCCAAATCGATTGGTAGGATGAAACAACTATGGAGCTTTGTATTACAGATGTCGTCCACCTGGCGCGACGGTTTTTCTGATTATTTAGAAGCTTTTTCATTATTAAATGAACATAAGTTTCGTGCTTTATTATCATCAAATGGAAATGAATTTATTTCACGTAATGTATTAATGTATAATTCACATACATCAATTGATTTATTCATAAAAGAAGTGGTTTTGAAGCCATGACGCAAATATCATCGTCCATTAATACACAGCCGAGCTGCCACCTCTGGACACTCCTGCAATATGCTGGCCTTGTAGAGACCTCTTTGTTGGTTTTCCAAGGCACATTTGTCTGATGTATGTTTGTAATCGAGTCATGGTTAATAACTACATGTGAATATTTATGTATGTAACATAATGTACCGTTAGCTTGGACAGTAAGACGGCGACTGGCTTAATACCTGTCACGTTGTGCCAAATAGGCTTGGTTAAAGGTGGGCCGAAAAAAACTTACTTGTCCAAACCTCTTTCTACACAAGTCCTGAGAAAATACGTGAAGATAAAAAAAAACATAAATAAAGCCATTATTTCTTTTTAAGGTAGTAAAACTTGACACGTGACTTGAATGACGCGTGTCTCTAAACGCAGAAAAAAATCCAAATCGATTGGTAGGATGAAACAACTATGGAGCTTTGTATTACAGATGTCGTCCACCTGGCGCGACGATTTTTCTGATTATTTAGAAGCTTTTTTCATTATTAAATGAACATAAGTTTCGTGCTTTATTATCATCCAAATGGAAATGAATTTATTTCACGTAATGTATTAATGTATAATTCACATACATCAATTGATTTATTCATAAAAGAAAGTGGTTTTTTATGAAAGAAATATATATATATTTCTTTCAAATCTTAAATAGTTTGCAGTAAAATGTCGCAAAATTGTTAAAGAAAGCAGAAAAAAATAAATGAAAAGTATTGTTATATTAATAGAATGAGTATTGATGCACTTTTTATCGATGTTTTAAGCGTGTAAGTCATACTAACATACTATACTACTATACTACGTAACTAGCAATTATTCCCGTCAATATATACTTATATAAACGTATTACTATTATTAATAAATATTCAAGCTGCCGTCCGAGTAGCCTCTTGTTGTACCGAAAGTCAGTGCTGAGATTTAGATTTAGAATCCCCATTGCTAAGTTAGTCCGTTTTGCGGTCTAATGCTGCAGCACAGTTGTATTTAATTGCCTATTTTACGAGTATTTTGTGTAGTGCCGATAGCCGAGTGGTTATGTGATCGGAATTGGAGTCAAGAGACTCGAGTTCGATCCCCAGGGCTCATACCAATGGATTTTTTTTTAAAATTTACGATTTATATCATTGGCTTAGACATAAAAACTGCGACGACCTCTCCACCTGTCACGTTGTCCGAAAAAAATGTCTTTGGTGGATAGTGGGTCGAAAAGACTTAATTGTCCAAATATTTGTTTATTTTATTTAAAACTTATTAGATTCAACATTTCAACTGATGCGTGTAAGATACGGTGACTCAGAGGTAAGAGCGTTCGTCGCGGTTTCGAATCCCGCCCGTTCAAATGATATTTTAGAAACATTTTTTTTCTTTAATTTAATAAATTAAAGTTCAGCATAAATTATATTATTTAAAAATCAATAAAAAATGCGTATTAAACTTATAACTTAAGTTTTTAGAGAATATGTCAGTTTGATCAAAAAAGTATTGGACTTACTCAAAATCAACAGACACACCGATAGTATTAACAAATACGTTTCATATCAAACAACGAACTTCCGTATACCGTTCGCGAAACTGTATGGATCCTAAAACAATCCGCTCGCGCCTGATTCCCGATTCCGTGAACTGATAGCGCGCAGCCTCGCGGGATGCGCGTGTCGCTTGCGCCGGGAGATGATGAGAGCAGAAGCGACGGATATTGAACGGACGCTGATGGTTTTCACCAAGTTCAAGAGCTTCTATTTTGGAGCGCGTTCGCGGAATTTGTGCGCTCTCGTTTGACTACGGTCTCGGTAACTGCGTGAGCGATTAGCGGGTTTATTTATTAACAAGCTTTGCGGCTTTGCCTGCAGTTTAACATAACGCGGAACCCTGATTATGTTTCTGAAATGAAAGTAGCCTATGTTACTCGCTATAAAATTAGCTATCTGTCAGTGAAAGTCCTGTTAAAATCGGTCCAGCCGTTTTAAAGATTATCCGGAACAAACAGACAGACGAAAAGAGAAAAATTGTAAAAAAAAATAAATGAAAAGTATTGTTATATTAATAGAATGAGTATTGATGCACTTTTTATCGATGTTTTAAGCGTGTAAGTCATACTAACATACTATACTACTATACTACGTAACTAGCAATTATTCCCGTCAATATATACTTATATAAACGTATTACTATTATTAATAAATATTCAAGCTGCCGTCCGAGTAGCCTCTTGTTGTACCGAAAGTCAGTGCTGAGATTTAGATTTAGAATCCCCATTGCTAAGTTAGTCCGTTTTGCGGTCTAATGCTGCAGCACAGTTGTATTTAATTGCCTATTTTACGAGTATTTTGTGTAGTGCCGATAGCCGAGTGGTTATGTGATCGGAATTGGAGTCAAGAGACTCGAGTTCGATCCCCAGGGCTCATACCAATGGATTTTTTTTTAAAATTTACGATTTATATCATTGGCTTAGACATAAAAACTGCGACGACCTCTCCACCTGTCACGTTGTCCGAAAAAAATGTCTTTGGTGGATAGTGGGTCGAAAAGACTTAATTGTCCAAATATTTGTTTATTTTATTTAAAACTTATTAGATTCAACATTTCAACTGATGCGTGTAAGATACGGTGACTCAGAGGTAAGAGCGTTCGTCGCGGTTTCGAATCCCGCCCGTTCAAATGATATTTTAGAAACATTTTTTTTCTTTAATTTAATAAATTAAAGTTCAGCATAAATTATATTATTTAAAAATCAATAAAAAATGCGTATTAAACTTATAACTTAAGTTTTTAGAGAATATGTCAGTTTGATCAAAAAAAGTATTGGACTTACTCAAAAATCAACAGACACACCGATAGTATTAACAAATACGTTTCATATCAAACAACGAACTTCCGTATACCGTTTCGCGAAACTGTATGGATCCTAAAACAATCCGCTCGCGCCTGATTCCCGATTCCGTGAATTGATAGCGCGCAGCCTCGCGGGATGCGCGTGTCGCTTGCGCCGGGAGATGATGAGAGCAGAAGCGACGGATATTGAACGGACGCTGATGGTTTTCACCAAGTTCAAGAGCTTCTATTTTGGAGCGCGTTCCGCGGAATTTGTGCGCTCTCGTTTGACTACGGTCTCGGTAACTGCGTGAGCGATTAGCGGGTTTATTTATTAACAAGCTTCGCGGCTTTGCCTGCAGTTTAACACTTAACGCGGAACCCTGATTATGTTTCTGAAATGAAAGTAGCCTATGTTACTCGCTATAAAATTAGCTATCTGTCAATGAAAGTGCTGTTAAAATCGGTCCAGCCGTTTCAAAGATTATCCGGAACAAACAGACAGACGAAAAGAGAAAAATTGTAAAAAAATATGTTATTTTGGTGTATGTACCGTGTACATTCATATAAAACGGTAGTATAAACGGTTATTTCAGTATCACAAACAAATACTCCAATTTTATTTAAATGTATAAATAAAATTAGTAAGTTAATAAATATCTTCACCCTGACGAGATAATCATACAGGACAGAGCTAAGTGTTACTATCCTTATATACCTCTTTCGTTTCTTTCAAATAAATACTTTTCTTTATACATGCACGTCTAGTTATCCGAGTACTCTTGACCCTCCCCTCTTCGAGCAATATAGCTTAGTTATAATTTTAATTATTTAACTTTCACAATAATCAAGAAAATGAACTTGAAGTTTAGCGAATTTTAATGTCTGGCCTTATTAACTTGAGCATATTAGCAATAAACTCCTCTTCACTGTTTTAGGAATTTCAATAAATTAATTTTTAGGCCGAAAACCAAACCTTTAAATCTAAATAATTTTTAAAACATTGACATTTCATCGATCTTACGAAACATGAAGTTAGAATAATGTAATATTGGATAATAATTTAAAATAAAACGATTTTCGGATTTTTTCGCGTTTTTAATTAGTTTTTACAAACTGTTTTTATTTCCCGACGTTTCGGATGCTTTACAGCAGTCATACATGCTTTACAGCATCCGAAACGTCGGGAAATAAAAATAGTTTGTAAAAAAACTATTTAAAAACGCGATAAAATCCGAAAATCGTTTTATTTAAAATGTTCAGTATTCGCGTAAATGCAAGAAATTATTATTGGATAATAATGTTAATTTGCATACAATTTTGTGGGACTTGGATCTGAATGGTGTTAATATGTGACATTTTTGTTTGGCACGCTTTTCGCTTTGCGCTCAGCCGTATGCAACACACATATAACACAACGTTTGTGCCAGTCTCGAGGCTCAATCGAAGGAAACCTAAATGTTTGTTGAAGTCGTGCGGAATGTTCTGAGAACCGTCACACGGCGGCACTTCTCGGATGCATCACGTTGAGGAGTTTGAGAAGGGAATTTACTGTAAGCTGAGTATGAGCTTGTGTGGGAAATATTTCACGTTCCGTTTTGTCAAAATACCCATTCAATGAAGCTTGTTTTGGTATGCAAGTTGATATATATGAATTTCTTCTGGTTAATTCACGATCGAATTAAACTAATCGAAGTAAGAGTTACGATAGCTGAGTTGTTAGGTGATTGGAATTCGAGTCAAGAGACACTAGTTTGTTCCCGAAGGTTCGTAGCAATGAGTTTTTTTTTTTTAAAAACTTACGGTTGATTTATATCGTTCGCTTGGATATAATGACGGCGACGGGCTCACCACCTGTCAATTTATCTCAAAATATGTATTCTGGTGGAAGGTGAGTCCAAAGCACTTTATTGTGTAGACCTCTTACGTAATTGTGAGTGTTTGCCTAGACTTAATTGTGTATTGGGAATGACATGAAGATTTTTATTTTATATATGTAATGATGAAATTCACGCCAATATTAATATTAAGCCAAATCTCAGTCAATAATTCGTTATCATTGTAAGTTTTAATATTTATCGAATTGGCCACTTATGTATTTAATACCGTCGGAAATCATTCACTTCTCTGACATTACATTTTCCCCATCTGTTGACCCTGACAATTAACTTTGTAAAGCCCTGCCTTTTGCCTTTAGCGTCTGATTTTCATACACAAATTTCAACGTTATTACTTTAGAGCAAAGTTTGTAATCATTAAAAACATTTATTTTGTTATGATGTTTCTATTATAAACAATTACGACGCGGTAATGCAGTCTCGCTCTATTGGTGCTATTGTTTTATCGCTCTCTCGTTTTAACAATCATTCAATTTCAATTTCAAGTGCACAGGTGCTAGCAGTTGCCGTCTCGCTCGCGCAGCGTGTTTATCCATTCATTTCATTCGCAGGTCAGTCTCCCGGGCCGCGCGGTTTGTAACTGACGTCGCAGCAGTTCGAAATTTTAAATTTTCGTGTTAGTTTTTTGTGCGCAGCCTGTGTGTTTCAAATGATTCATTTTAAGTGAAGTGCTTGGGTGTGTTTGAAGGTTTCGCTGTTGGCGTCGGAGCATTGGATGTCCTTTTGTTCGACGAACTGTTCACAGGGTACGGTACAGTTTGCGCCTTCGCTTTTTCTCTCGAAGTTGCATTGTTACCCTGGCAATGTGCGCTGTCAACAAAATAAAGCGAAGAGTTTGAAGCGTTTGAGCATTTTTTTTTCCGCTTATTTCAGTTTTACAACTTGGTAAGCACTAACGTTAGCGTCGTGCCGCGATTCTTGTATTTTTATCGTTACGACCATTCGTCGAATTCTTTTGTACTAATAAAACTAGCATACTTAGAATCACTGCGGTTCAGCAGGAATATATTGGATTAAAATTGTCTATTTAATAAATTTCAGACACTTTATCTGTTTATTTCACGGACCGTAGTCACCGTCGCGTATTTTCCCAGAACTGGTGTAGACAGAAGTCTAGACAATTAAGTCCTTTCACTTATTGCTCCTTGATACAATATACATGCATAGATATATATTTAAATAGATCAATATTCAAATTTACTTTCATATTCATTACACATATGTCTGTTTCTAGCGCAATTTGAACCCGTAATCCTTAGCTTCGGGGACAGCTTTTGTAACTACGGTACAGTTACAAAACCCTAATAATATCTGTGCTTCTATGTACGATGACGTCAGTTCGTAATAAAGTTCGTTGTGTCGTTATCAAGCACGATGTCAGGGGTTGCACATAGTTAATATGTTATCCTCATAGCAGTGAAACAAAAAATTAATTAGTCCATCATTGCAGTCGCGTAAAAACCCACTGCGACCGAGGGACCAACCCCGGCAGTTAATGTAACGTAAAATTTATTTATGGACGTGTACGTTTAATGTTAATAATAAGCACAAATTTATCGCTAACTTGTCACATCAGTTATACAGATAATGTTGTTGTGCAGATTTATGTCTTAATTTGTAATGAATATAGTGGATGACCATGGTTCCGAGTGGTCTTTCACTACTGGCCGAATGAGGAAGCTGAAAGTTGCTCTGTGGGATGGAAAGGGATATCAATGGTGTATCTCTGTATGGTAAAGCGAAGTGAAGAGATACGCAGCAGAACTAAGGAATTTGACATAGCAGTAAAGAACAGCGCACTAAATTGGCAATAAGCCGGCCACATAGCTGGAATAATTGATAACCATTTGTGGGAAAAGGATCTCGAATAGCATTTAGGGAAATGCAGTTCAGGACTAACATCATGGAGTGACGATCTGCCAAATATTGCTGGTAGGCCTATATTCAATGGACTCTTGATAGGCTGTAGAGAAAAGAAAGAAGAATGTTTAAAGTAAATGGGTGTAGTGAAAAGCTGACCCTTAATTCAAGAGGAGTCATAGAACAATAAAATTATTGATTTTAAAGGTCATAAACTCCTTGGCTCAGGAGTTGTATGGTCCTGAATAATATAGTTATCCATTTCTGCTTCCAAATATTAGTGTAACTGTTGCGTTCCCTTTTGAAAAATCCAGCGTTATTATGAGCTTTCTGTCTTAGTCCTTAGGGTCTACTTCTTATCTTGTAACGGGTTGCATGAGTTAAGGACAGAAGTAGTCGCTATCGGACCGACTGTCAACTGGTTTTTCACTAAAATCACAAACACAAAGCGCTAACACTATCATAACTTAGAATCTTCCCAGTATTGGGTATGGCGTGAAGTTATTGTTTTATTGCCTGTATTCTTTCAACCCCTTCAATTTAACTGCTGCGCAGTATTAAATCAAGATAATCTTAGACACTTAAATACATCGATTCTTGGTCAGCGAAAATTAAAGTCCTGTAGTGGTAATTTCCAACGGTACAATCTTTTAATTAAACTGTATATTAGTTCACTGGACATGTTCATTTTAGTTAAAAAGGACTACTTCATGTATACCCCTGCTATATTTTAAGCATTACAAATAATATTAGCACAGAGCACTTATCTAAACCATCGTCCACTTCAATCACTTTAAATCTTCACCACGCCAATGTTTAAATGTAAATGAACCCATATTACATTGAACCGTTACGGTTTATACAATAAAAACACGTTTATTTATCTCTCTAATAAAAAAATCTGTTATGATGCCAATAAATAATAAGGACTATAATAAAAATGTCAACATTAACAACTGATATAAATAATTTATCTTCTATATCAGCTTATCATTTAACATAGCAATCGTCAATCATGCGTTGATTTGTGATCTTTCAACTTTGGATCATGTAATTTAAAAACATTTATATCTATACACTTGGCTATCCTGATGGAGAGATTAGATTTGCAGAGTTTGGAATTGGAATAAGGGGACTGTGTCCTATCCTCCCAGGAGGAAGGCCCGTACGAGGTGTTGCGTTGGCTTCGACACTGAGACCAGGATCAGCTCACTGTCTTTAACGTTGCCTCAAAGCTTCGGTGCAATGAGGGTCTATATGATTTATAGACCTCTAACTAACCCAGTATCAGTAAATCGCAATGAAATGAAATTAAACATTTATGAACTTTTACTATCATTAGAATAATGTTTGTCGATCTCCGTGGATCAGTGACGTATACACCGGTTTTCACTCGCCAGCTCTGAGGTTCCGGGTTAAATTTTAGGATGATTTCTAATTAGAAAACCACTATTATTACCACGATAGCCGAGTTGTTGGGTGGTCGGAACTTCGAGTCGAGAGACCCGAGTTCGATTCCCAGGTGGCAGTACCAATGAGTTTTTCAAAAACTTATGTACGAATTTCATCGTTAGCTTGGACATAAAGGCGGCGACGGGCTCACCACCTGTCACGTTGTCCCGAAAATATCTTCGGTGGAAGGTGGGTCAAAGGGACTTAATTGTCTAGACTTGACCTCTGTCTACCCCTGTATTGGGAATTGCGTGAAGATATTTATTTATATTTATTATTTATTTTACACTATTATTACGTTTTCTCGGTTCTGGGCGTTTGTAGTAGTTTCGTTTTTTCTGATTCCAGAATAAAAGTACTTAAGCTGCTTACTTTGAGATCTGAGCAGTGTATGTGATGTTGTCCCTATCTATGTATCTATTTAAATATGTGTGTATTTAATGTCTTCTATAACAATTTTACTATTAAAACATGCTTCTCATCTATCTTCTTTGCACGAAACTTCACAAGTCCTCACACAATCTCTACACAGATCTTCTCTCATCGGTGTAAACATCGCGGGACGTAATTTAATAACCATTACGAGAACGCCCGCTATGATTTATATCGAATTAGTTTCTCACGCTTTTATTGCAACGAAAATAATTAAGAAGTGCAGCGGCCGCGGTGTCGGTTACCTCCTCCGAATCTTCAATCAAATCAGCCAACGTTGAGGGAAATGGTGGAGCTAAAGTTCTGATAACTTTGTCACATACAAATGCTAGTTCTAGAAGTGTTTTAGTCCTATCTTGATGATGATATAGTTTGATCTATTCAGTAATTTTATTGCTCATAATTCAGAAATTAGTAAATTTCTCAACTAAGACCCGAGTACGCACATTCATATCCATCACAAATAATGTTTGCCACTAGCGAAACTTTTGACCTCCCTGAACGAGTGGCGTAAACACCAGTCTTCAAGGTGTCGCCATTTCGAGCTCCCGGATTCGATTCCCGGTCGGGTCAATGTAGAAAAACCACTTCTTCTTCATTTTCTCGGGTCTGGGTGTTTGTGGTGCCTTCGTTGTTTCAGATTCCCATACCTCAAGTGCTTTAGCATCTTACGTTGGGATCGGAGCAATGAATGTGATGTTGTCCCTATCTGTGTAACTATATAATTCTAAATTTTAATATATTAATAACCTTAAGTAGATCTAATAGAACAATGCCTTGATCGCGCATGCCTGAGATTGATACGCAGACAGTAAAACTGGACGTTATGCAAATTAATAAAACGATCGGTTGGTTTGATATTTGACAAAAAATCTTTGCCTTGGCCATTTGAGTTACAGTTTATTGTAGCCTCGTGCGTGGTATTTGAATTTATAGCTTACTATTATAGATTACTATGTTCTGCCTACGACCTCTATTGCTAATTGCATCAATTTTTCGCGCCATTCTTCAATTTCCCGGAGTTAAAAGCAGTCTACTGTGTCTCCTCTTCTTCTTCTTTACAGCCTTCCAAGTCCACTGCTGAACGTAGGCCTCCCCTAAAACTTTCCACGGTGAACGGTTCCCAGCCACCTGCATCCATCGACTTCCCGCAACATTGTCTCCTCACCGAAATGAATTCAGTTTGATTTTATACAGGAAATTTCACAATTATTATTTTAAGTTATACGATTAGGACTTTCATGTAGTACAATCGTTATTGTATAGCGATAAGTTATTTATCCTTTTAAATATAGTTTTAATGCTAAATGAAGCTACATCATAATAAATGACAGTCTAAGTCCTTCTACCTGAAAAAGCGGTATTTTGTGAATTTCGTAATCAGTGGTTGCAATTTCGGTTGCTCAAATTAAACCTGTATGAACTACTATTAACATTTATTTTCCTGTAATCTGCGGTTTTCTGACTGTGAATCACGTGTCTTTTCGTGGAAATTATATATTTTCAAATAGTTTACTGTTTGTTACTAATGCCGGTACCTTATGATACTCATGATACTCATGAGTATCATTTAGAGATGTACCACCCTTAATATTTATGGGGGTGAAAAATAGATGTAAATTTCACGAAAATCGATCAAGCCATTTCGGAGGAGTTTAGTTACAAGCGCCGTGATACGAGAATTTTATATCTTAGATTAGATACATAAATGGATAAAAACGATGAATGTGTGAAAGAAGACATGAGAAAGAAAGGAGTGAGTACTGAGATGACAGGAAATAGAGGCAAATGGAAAAAGAAGACATTTTGTGCCGACCCCACATAGCATGGGATAAGGGCAGGAAGAAGAACAAGAAGATTAGATAGATTAATACTTACAAAAGATAAGGACAACAACACATCACATTGATCTGATCCCAAATTAAGCCGCTCAAGCGGAAGATATTATGGAATCCGAAACAACGTAGGTACCACAACCACCCAGACCCAGGAAAATGTAAAAAAGGTGATGTCTACATTGACCCGACCGGGAATCGAAATCGAATATATAATAAAGTTTCAGTGACAATTGCTTCAGAGAGCAATATCGCTTCTATTCCTTTTTATTCGTTTAATTTACTCCTTTTACCGAAGTCATCTTCAAATGAAGATATGTATAAAGTAAGTGTCCTGACTAGGGTACCGCGGCTCTTAAGAAATTGGATGAGTTAAAATTATATTCTCACTACCTAATCATTTATTCCATGTGGCGTGTAAATAAATCCTCCATTGACGTCACACAGGATGACAATACGTTTAAATCGAACGGCCGCTTCCAAAACAAGCGCTGACCTGACGCATCGCTCCTCACACAACCGCAAGTTTCCGTCTTGCAAATTACCCAACTGTTGTATAGTTTCAATCATATATAGCTCTAGCTGAGAACTAGCGCGTGCTGTTAGCAAACCAATGAAATATTCTAAAATCTCTGTCTCACTCTTAAAGTGTTTCCTTATATTGAAAACAAGCCAGTAAAAATATTCCCAATACTATAGCGGTGATAGGTCCAGTTTATTCCTTATAAACCACATTACACCTGATTTATTTGAAACAACGTGACTGGTTGTGAGCCTTTCGCCGTCTTGGTATTCAAGTAAACGATACAAAAAAAAGAAATAAATTGTTTTGTACGACGCTTCCTCGCGGACCGCATCACTTTGTGCTTCGCATGTAAATTAGATGCTGTAAAATAGATAAATAAATAACTAAACGCCGTTCCCAATACAGTGGTAGACAGAAGTCTAGACTATTAAGTCCTTCCGACCATTTATCCTTCCGACACCTAGACCCGTAGAAATTTTTTGTGATAAATTGACATGTGGTGAGCCCGTCGCCGGCTCTATGACCAAGCCAACGTTATTTGCTATCCCTCTATAACTTGGCTATCGTGAGAAGGTGACATGAATTCGAATAAGGAGTAATGACTTATGCCAGTTCAAATAATCCAGAGCGACATAAGTCATGACTTATGTTACGCTGCATAATATAATCTGATTATGTGGTTTATGAGTTGTTTTGTTGACTATATTATGTGTTGTCATATGCTACTTACGTGACTTACGATCACGAAGTCCATAAGTAGCAGAATCACATCAGACGGAATAATCAGACCTGTAACAATTATGTCCAATGGGGCCGTAACAGTGTGAATTCTTCTTGATCCCAACATAAATACAAAGGGTATTTAAGTAGAAGAAGAAGCAATCTTCTCCTGCCATTTCAAGAATTATATCTTGGGATTGGTAGAGAAGGTGGTCCGTCACTTTGTTCCAGGACGGTGTAGCGGAACTTCACATTTCCACAATTATACGTTTTGCTATGCAGAAATCTGTCGACAGTATCTTAAGTAAACTTGCAAAAGATAGCAAGCATTATTTTACCGATGTAGTAAATATAACATTTTAAAATGTAATAAAAAACTTCGGCGCCAGCAATCAAAATCTCACTCACTTTTTTACTAAGCGTTAGTTAATTATCGTTATACAGTTATTAACTAAACCAAATAAAATTGTATGTAATTGTAATTTCATTCATACATGATGTCATAGTTAAATGAAATTATGCAATAAAACGTTGGTATGATGCATGCAATGTTCGTGGCTTTTATACTTTTTACACCTTGGCTGATGAAATACAAAATCAAAACTAACACTTAAATGCTGTCACAAGCATAGCGCAAATAGCTCAATGAGTTAGGGTGCGCTGCAAAAACGATGTCGCACGTTCGACCTTTTAACTATTGTCGTGAACCATTCCAAATTAAATTAGATATATGAATGCTTACTAGTTTTGTAAATGAAAAGAAATCCTGCTTTTTTTTGGCTTCTACGCAGCCTATGTGTTATCCCGTGTTACATCTATTCATCTACCAAATTTCAACTAAGTTTGCTCAGTAGTTGAGACGTGAAAATGTAACAAACGTCCAATGATATACATTTAGATTTCAAATATTAGTATGTTTTTAGACATACGGCTTATTAGTTTTAATAAAATACACCCCACAGTATGTAGTGTTATAAAAAGTCTTGCTATTGATATTCAACCATTTCCATACTTGTAACTAGTATCCCAAAGCGATGTGCAAATCCTATTCGACAATGGCATTGTAATATTTTCTCAGAATTACAATCACTAACGCCCACGTTGCCCACGGAACTCCTTTTGTTAAATTTTTCTTTATAGTAGCAATGCTGTCTGTTCGTTTGCGTGGAGATACAACGTTTGGTCCCAACGTGTAATGTTTCTATGTAGTTTAGAAGTTTGTTTGATCTATTTTAAAAAATAGATTTTTTTTATTGCCTCTTAGAATGTTTTACATTTCTGCTTACACTATGGTGTCTACGGTTCTGTACTATGTATGTACAATAGAGAAAAAGCTTAAGACATTTAGACTCCAGTGTGAAAACATAAACAGATCTTCTCCAGAAAGGATCACTGTCGCTATTTATTATTTCCCGAAATTCTCATAGACTCATCAAATGTTTGAATTACTCTCAAATTATTTATCTTTTCTGTAGTGTGATTAATGAATGCTGCTTCGCTCACTGGACCAGTGATACTGGCCACAGGAAATGGTTTGTTATCAAACACTCGGCGACATTGAATGTGACTTTATCAAAACGTTTGCGCAAATTGTTGCAAATAAATCGCACTGGAACGTATTTTGTTTAGGCCATCACTTAATGTCAGACTTTGTTTAATAATAATAATAATAAGTTATTGCATAAAACATGGTATATACAGATGTTACATTACACCACAATTGAGAGCAAGCATGTTTTGCTACATGTATTAATAGCATGCAAAATTTGTATTTTTTTTTACAGAAAATATGAATTTGTTGTTTGACAATAATCAATGATCTATTTCAATGCTAAACGTTACATTTTCTCGACTTCTCTTAGATTCTATGTCAAGCGGAAATTACTAGACCAAATTCTTAAAGCCATTATTTTTGTGTTATTTAACTTACGACAATAGGTTCACCACTTTGTTCTAAATTATCTTTGGTGAAAAGAGGGTCGAAAGAACATTATCTCGATCTCTGCCTACTCCACTATGGGAAATTGCGTGAAGATATAGAAAATATTGTAAATTTTAAAGATTTATTGTGCTTTCGTTTACTTTCATTATTTTTCGTTTCATGGAAGTTTATGCATGTCATTTTCCAGAGCAATGGATTCTTTAAAAATTAGTTTTTGACTATATTCAAAATGATTTAATTTCTTTCACGAGAGTAAAATTGAATTCGATCAACTATTGTTTATTTATAGTATTTTATAAATACTATTAATGCTTTTATTATTACTATTACCATTCAGATATTCAAAGGATACTTCTTTGGATGGATGTATGCCGGACCAAAATGCCCTTTCCATTTTATATCATCATACCATACTTGCCTTTATATGTCTCCCTTTATAATCCGTCGTTGATTCATAATTAAATTTTATAGCAAAATGCAGCCATGCATCCGCTGTTAGAATTCTTAAAACTCGGGTAACCTCTCTCGTTATAATGCTGAGTGGTCTTTATTCTTGTATTGATCGCATGTACAAGTCTATGTATCATATCTGGAATTGTTTGTTTTCATTTTTCGATGTAAACAATTTGAATAATTTATGTCATCGTTCATTTATTAACAATGTGCTATAAATTGCTAGCTCCAATTCTGTTTGAACCTATCGTCAAATTGGTTCCTGGCTTAATTCTACATTATTTGGATATTTATTTTGATTTTTGTCGGGCCGTGTGTCTATTTTCGTCCTGAAATCTCACTCTCTCATCATCCCTGAGAAGAAAATTTCATTTTGTCCTTTTTGGTTTTGCGTTAATATTTATCGTAGTAGTTTTGCAACCTGCGGACCCGGTAGCCTAGTTGGACACTAAGATGGCGACAGGCTCACCACGTGTCACTAAATAAACTAAGCTGAAATATGGGTCGAATGGACTATATTGTCTAGACCTCCGACTACCCCATTATTAAGAAATGCATGAATTCTAGGACTGTACACAATAATGTTTACGAGAGGTCGCCCTATAGACCGCCCATGGTCGCTAATTCTACCGGGCTGTGTGATGTGTCACGGGCTCCGAGATGAGGTCACTCCCGCCGCGGCACATATGCTCGATTGTGCTAATTCGGTGCCCGCTTTGGGTGTGCGAATTTTTAATAGTTGTTGCTAAATTTAGACTACTTAGTCTCCGTGATCTGTAATTTTTTTTCCTTAAATAAAAGTTTTTACAGTACAGTCTGTTCACGCACATCACAAATCGATTGGATCTATTGTTATTGGGCATAAGTAAAAAATGCAATGTATTTCGGAATTCAGAATTAAGCTTAGAGCACTATTTGTTTTTAAATTCTGCATGTTGGTCAAAATTCAGATTATTAACATAAAGCAATACATTCGTCTCAAGATACTTGATGCGCTGGAATTCTGTGTATAGCCCGCTACCACCGACATATTTTTACAATTACAATTAGTTTATTTCAAAAAATTTGGTCGGCAATTTCAACCGTATCTTCCTATTGTATACAATGATTTATTTCTTAGATGTAATTCCAGCTGTTTAATGCTATGCGATAAGTTACGATGGCTCATTCCTCTCCTTTTACCTCGACGGACGTCCAGCCAACCGGATCGAAGCTGTATCGACGACCTCTGCTGTCGCTCTTTTGCACTTTTTTGGCCACGTTTTTATTACTCGTCGTTAGGTCATTGACGTTTGCTAATTTAAACAATGATAAGTAATCCATTAAGACGATTGAGGATGTTTTGCTTTTATAATCTCTCCAACGAAAAAAACATCACTTTTTTGGTACTTAAGTGCCATCTCCCAATTATAATGATAGAAGAAATTAGATGGTCACATTTGTCGTTATAGTGAGGAATCAGAAAACATTATTTGAAGCGGCCATAGCCTCTAGTAGTGGAATGGTTTAGCGATATTTAAAGTTGCAGATTCTGGCCCACTATTCGACTATTGTCGTGAGCCACTCCAGATTACACTACTGTGTTGTGTATACTATGTTATTTGGCAGTATTAGTATTCTTTTTTATAATCAAGAAAATTTTATTTTATTGTTTAGTGTTCTCTGTCTGGTTTTCAGTTTAAATGTCACACTTACGCATTCTAAGCCATACTTTAACTAGCATTGTATTCGAGGAGCCAGTATAATTAAGAGCAGTCGGGCGTTTCATTTTAATATTAAAGCGTGAGAATGTCAATTTCTTTGATTGCAAGTCTTTTAAGACTTGTCTACTATCATTTACGACTTAAATAGTTGTTATCCTAATCCCCAGTTAATACTATTACTAGGGTTAAATCTTTCAGTGAGATGTCACCAACATTATTCATTTTGATTATTTATCTTTGGTGCTGAATCGTGTTTTAATTTTACAGTTATTTTCACTCAACTGCTATGAGTTTGCATTAAGTTTTTATCAGCTTTATTTCAATTATTCAAATAAATTTGCAATGTATTATTATCAAGTTTTGCTAACCATCTTTGTTAATTCCGATAAAACCAAAATAATGTCTAATAATTTAAGACATAACATATTATCACATAACATGTTGTTAGGAATACCGTTAAAATTGTATTTGGAGGACTGTAATTGTCACTTTATCGGTAATTTGGCCATCGCCATTTGGGAGCCTGGTACTTCCCTAAAATTTGGAAGTTATACCTGGACATTGGTTTTGTAAACCATTATGTTTTAGATACCAATCATGGTATCTAAATATATGAATATGTCATCAATGAATATATCAATATTCAAGTCTTTTTCCTTTAGTTGACTCACCTCACTTTCTCTTTTAAATACCATTTCAATCAGGTTAGTCGTTTTTCGTGATTGAATAACAAACACCCAAACTTAAGTATTTACTCCATTGTTTCGCAGTTTATTTCTCATTTAAAATATTTCTTTTCGCGCGAAAAATTTTATAATCGATACTATAACTTACCATTTGATGCAGGCAATAAATACAGCTCCATTATCTGCATTGTAACATAATGTATATTATTTTACTTCACCGTACATTGACCTTGTATTACAAAGGGTGTCTACCCACCTGATCACCTGCCCACCTGTTCAAAGCCCTCGTCGTCGAGGTCGTTCCAACGTATTGCACTGCTGTCGTGTAGGCCGACAATTGCGTTGTTTACCTTACTCTGAACAGTAAAATGGTGACAAATTAAATGGTACACGTGGCGATAAAACTACTTTATAATAACTCCGTTACTCACTAGATTCGAATTTCGCTTGTACTTTTCCAGTGAAACTTTGAGAAATGCTCTGTTTTGATTTTATTTCATCGAATGCTCCCTAATAAACGTCTCTCGGTAATTAAGATTCGCGGCACGTGATCGTCGACAAATCCAGCGTCAAGGGGCGTCGTTAATATTCCAGAAGTATTTGTGGCAGTTATTGCTTGTGCAATAAAACATATTCAAATTTGCAACACTTCCGCGCGCCGCGTGACGCATGGGACGGCGCAGCGGTTCGCGTAACGTATGCGATCTCTATCGGACATGCGCCTTCAGCAAAGCCAGTCTAGTTGCATACGATTCGGGCCTCTTGATTTAGCAGGGATTTGCTTGGCTTCCTCGTCAGCGGAGTTCTAGCGGCAGACTGTGTGATACTATATGAGAGCGTTTAAAGTGTAGGAATGTTTAGTTTAGAAATGTTTTTAGATTTCTCCTTATAATACGATTTCGTTTGTTTTTTTGAAGTATTGTTGACAAAATGTTATATTTTTTCTGACAATTAAAAAAATTGGTAGAAGTGTTAATATTTTTTAAAGCAAAAGATATTGATACAACACTCAACGCGAAATAGTGTAAGTTATCAAACTGTATCTGTTTGGTTACCAGCATTTTCATTCATTGTATCGTGAAAAGATGTATAATATTACGAAGAATACTTTTTGTTAGCTTATCGTATTTCTAAAGTTATGTAACATTAATTTAGAAATTGGCGTTGTCTTTGATTACATTATAAACGATGCCTGTATATTTATACAAATAGTCATCACTTCGCTATTCTATTAAGGAGTACACCTTCTCTTTGGCCACCAAATGGAAGAAATATTATTATCCTAATCTCGACATGAGATGTCATGAAATATCAATTTTGTTTACGTAAATTCTCAGATTTATATCTCACATCTTTCTTACAGTGGGCAGAGATTTTGGCATTTAACTAGTACAAACTCACTGTTGATGCCAACCCACATACTATACGTACCAGGATTAGTATTTAATTAATTACGTAGTAGTTAGAGAGGTTTTCGAAGTCTAACTGTGTATAAATATATAATTAAAACACTTTTTTATAACCCAAGTCAAGCTGGCATTAAATTTACCAAAATTGTATATGTTTAAACATAAACCTAATTTTTCGATAGCAAATATCAACATAAATCACGGGTTTGACCTCAATGATCCTCAGCAGGACTTCCGATACTGTTCTAATAGAAATGTATACCAGTCAGGGACTGGTCGTAGCCGCTGGTGACGTGAGGGTGGTTCTTTTCTCGTTCAACGGTTTAAGTGTAGCTATTCAACGTAGAAATGCAGCCAGCGTTAGTGGTACCACGCCACGTGGAATAGAGCTGTACGATTATTGTAGTTTTTAGTAAATAAGTATTGCAAATATTAACATAATTTTGTTTCTGTAAATAAAGTATTTAAAAAAATCTCCAAGCTTATTAACTATTTTAGCAATCGCACTACAAGAAACCTCTCGTCACACACGTTGATAATTCGGCTATCGCAAGACTTTATAAAATATAACATAATGAAACGAACCCAATTGGTTATGACATGTTTATTCTCTTTGGGAGTCCAAACAAACATTGAAATTGTTTCTTTTGCCTCATTCTCGCTCTCATATTGGTGCTTTGGTTCAATTTTATCTTTATTACGATCAATTTCCTTGACAGATATTATATTAATTTAGTTTTGTACTTCGTTATTGTCGAAATGACACGTTCATGTCTTGCTTTTATTATTCATTAGTTCTTAACGGAACGATTGGTTTGATCATTGGATGTGTATCTGTGGTGTGATAGTTTTACGTGTATTTGTTTTTTTTTTTTGCGGTAGATTGAAAAAAAGGCAACAAGCAATTACTGCCTCACTGCTCATGGCCACGGCTTTATTTATTATTATTTATTTATGCTTTATTATACACCACAGAAAAAAGAAAATCAGAGGAAAAGTTACAAAGGAAAATAACAAACTTATGAGGTAGATACAAAAAGGCGGTCTTATCGCTAAAGAGCGATCTCTTCCAGACAACCTTAAGGCTAAGAATTATTACAATGTTAGACTGACTTTATCAAATTATAACAGGAATTTCCATTTCTCCCTATCTATCTAACGGTCTATAAGAGCCTATCCCAAATCTTGGCAAACCGATTGGCGATTGCTATACCAGACACCTCGCACTTTATCGTTGCTACAACACGGTATCATCTGTTTATTATATAGTACACAAGGTACACAAAGTTGATGAAACTTACATTGGATAATGGTTATGTCTATGTCTGATGTACACCGGTTATCGTGATGTCGTCTGCTGTGAGGTCCTGGGTTCGATTTCGATTCCGGTCGCGTTAACGTAGAAAACACTTTTTTTAGGGTTGGCGTTTGTGATACCTTCGTGGTTTCTGAGGCCATAACACAAGTGATTAGGCTATTTACTTTGGATCGGAGCAATATATGCGATGTTGTATTTATTTGTTTATTGTTTGCCTGTTTCATAATTGTATACGTTAGATCTATCCACCAACAAATTCTCAGCCACGGCGTTTGTTTTGATAAAAATTACTTCATTTCTAATGCGCGCAAGGTCGTCCCACGGCCTGTACAAATGGACAGGCGTCTGTTTTGTATTAGGTTTTATGTACGGTAGTAACTGTGTCGAGACAGGTTACTACTACCATTGGTGAGTCGTTCTTTACACATATGTTTAGATTTTGATGTATTTTATTTTAGGTCTCTCCTTCATCTATAGATAGAAACGTGTCAGAATTTTTTTTTTATTTGTGTTCGGATTATATTTATCTATTCTTTTCTAACTAATAAGGAGTCTTACTAGTTCAGTGTACAGTATAAGCTGTAATCTTATCCACAACAGCAGTGCGGCGAGCTTACGGTTCGGTTGGGCTTGCGCAGGCGCAGGGTACGTGACAGAATGCGCGATCCGCGATCTATTTCCGCGAATCGTAGCGGGCTCGTAACGAGAGCGGCCTCTATTGCTACGACCACCGTGTTTGGCCTATCGCCACTGCTAACGAATCGATACGCAGTTGATTGTTACAATTACTACTATGTTTGAGTGGGATTTGTTCATTATATTGTTGATTTGTTGGCGAGCCTGTCGATGTCTGATCTCCAAGCCAAGGATCAAATTCGAGTCTAACTCGTTTGGATTGATCAACCTTTACTTTTTATTTTATTTAGTCTAGAATTTAATCCAGCTACATTTCTAGAGTAAGCTGCGACATCCCACTTAGAATATATTATATTCAACCACATCAAAGTGATTGTGTCATAGTAATATTATTGTTGCTGAAAGTGACTCGCTGTTTGTAAACTGAAGTTATTTATAAAGAGCTGCCCGTCGCATCACGTCTTCGTGTTTATTTTGATCAATTGTTTGTTTTTTTTTTTGGCGTGCCATCATCGTCGATTGAATTGGTCGGATATTTAGTAGCATTGGGTGTTTGATTAATACTGAATTGAAATTTTAAAATTTCATTCGGCGCTTTCTAGTTAATTTTGTAATAATTTAACTTTAACGCCTGAGTGGTGCTAGAGGCCGCATGATGAAATCTCATGCAACACCGCGCCACTGTGTTATTTTTTAGGATATATATTGTCTTCAATATTATATATTGTCTTGATGCATTCAGTAATAATTCTGCTTTTATTAATAACAGAATTTTCTGAATCAGGTCATTAGTTAATAGTCAATAGACTTGTCACGCTGTCCACAAATTCGCTACGGTGAATAAAGTGGGTCGAGAGGATTTCATTGTATAGACTTCTGTCTACCTTATGTATTGGAAAAATAGGTGATATTTCTCGACATTACTAATAATCAATTTAGCCAAGAACATACCTATACCTTTTATAATGTTATTTTATTGGTGAAATTAGACACAACAATGATATCGTTCCATATAGCTCGCGGGATTTGAGTTCTTCTTCTTCTAATGGCTCTTTCACTGCAGCCATAGAGATATTGGAATTATTATTTTATAAATAAAATAATAAATATCTTCACGCAATTCCTAATACAGGGGTAGACAGAGGTCTAGTCTAGACAATTAAGTCCCTTCGACCCACCTTCCACAGAAGATATTTTCGGGACAACGTGACAGGTGGTGAGCCCGTCGCCGTCTGTATGTCCAAGCCAACGACATAATTCGTACCTAAGTTTTTGAAAAACCTATTGGTACGAGCATGCCACCTGGGGATCGAACTCGGGTCTCTTGACTCGAAATTCCGACGACCCAACCAGTCGGCAATCGTGACTTTTTACGCCTATTATTATTTGCACGGAATTATTATTTGCGCCCATTACTTAAGTTTGCGTATAATATCTTGTTATTAATATATCTAGTTCATTATTTCATATTTTTAGTTTAAGACTTCTAATAAAATTGACATATAACACAAAAGTAATTCAGTTAGCTACAAAAATAAAAATTATTGCCTCTCTTGTTATAAAATTTTCCTGTGTTCTGTTTCCTTAACTAATCGGTTTGCCAATCTCCATCGATGGAACGCATGTGCCAGCATGTGCCAATCGGCTATTGTTACATTTTAACATTTCTCACGACTCACTTCCGTCATACATCTGGCATTGTTGCACGACGCTTACGTCGTTTTGGCGCTGCGAATCTGGGCGCCGACATTTTGAGGTCAAGTTGTCGGACATCTTGACAATATCTCCGCGTAGGCTCAGTTGATACAGTTGGTGTCCTCGAGATTTTATAATGAATCAATGCATGAATATCATTGTTTTGAATGTCTTATGCAAATAATAATCAATATCGTTTCATGCCACACTACATTATACAACGACATTGAATTTGTAATTGGCTTTATATTGGATGATAAATAAATATCTTCACGCAATTCCCAATAGAGGCGTAGACAGTTGTCTAGTCTAGACAATTAAGTCCCTTCGACCCACCTTCCACCATAGATATTTTCGGGACAACGTGACAGGTGGTGAGCCCGTCGCCGCCTTTATGTTCAAGCCAACGATGGAATTCGTACATAAGTTATTGAAAAACCCATTGGTACGAGCCTGCCACCTGGGGGTCGAACTCGGGCCTTTCGACTCGTAATTCCGACCACCCAACCACTCGGCTATCGTGACTTATCATCATTATATCGTGGCTTATATTGGATGATACTTTCTAAATTTTGTCCTGCAGTGAACAGGTTTTTGACTATGAGATAATGTCTATTATTTGGCCTCTTCCGTAAGAGGGAGATTTGTGAAATCTGCAATGCAGCTAACTGCAGTTTTCTCCCGTCACCCCTTTGTTATTATTTAGTTTGTAGTGTTTCAACTTTTCTCTTTCCTGGAAAAGCGGAAAATTCTTATATTAATACACCACGGCGTTGCAGTACTCTGTTATGAAATCATTCTGATATTTTCTTCAATCGATTTATTCGGCTTTTCAGTACAATTGTTGTATAATTTTGGTCTTACTTTTAACCGAATAAACACTCGTATGTACGTCTGTTTTCAAATGCTATTAAGCTAAGATGTTATGGTTTAATTATAGGTGCATTAATAATCGTAGTGCTCCTTCCCTTTACGATTACTTTCTTTATGGGGGTCATTGTTAATGGTCACTTTCAATAAATTATTATTATCATTCTTCAAAATAACCAGGAACAATAGAGAGATATCTCTATAATACATAAATTTTTGCATTCTATTTAT
Source organism: Sericinus montela (assembly GCA_029286605.1). Taxonomy (NCBI): domain Eukaryota; kingdom Metazoa; phylum Arthropoda; class Insecta; order Lepidoptera; family Papilionidae; genus Sericinus; species Sericinus montela. Next base: position 3,595,445 of record JAGSMR010000036.1, read on the forward strand.
TGCAGCATAATGTGTCAACCTCGGCTAGCTACATGTTAAGGTTTTCAAATTGTATTTTTCGCAATAGATGTTGTCACCTTCAATAAATGTTTTTTTGCAAACACATTCGATAATTTGCGAGGTTTGAAGTGTTACAAGTGTCACTATAGTCTTGAGTTTTAGTTTGTTTGTTCAGGTGTTTCTATAATTTTATAAATTGTACACTTTGAATGTGTGTTTGCTACTTTTACTTCGTGAAGGCTCCATGAATTGGCTTACAGTTCAGAATGTAGCAAACATGTATGTAAATTGTACGTAGGCTAGATCATATCTTAAAATACTTTCTGTACCAAAAATAAAATTGAATATTTAATTTTTTACTAAAATTACACTAACATTTCAAATTTAATAAAAAAATATAGAATGAAAACTACTGAGTCAACTTCTTAAATTTTTATGACACCAAATAGCAACTATTCTGCATCAAACTAAAGAAGAATCATGTAGATCGGGTCATAAATCTCTGCATAATCGTTGTATATACATATAATTAAATATACAAATCAAATTGAGAACCTCCTCCTTTTCGAATTCGGTTAAAAAATGTCGACCTCAACGAGTAATGTAAGCGATATTACTGGTAGAAGTCACCACTCCTCCAACTTAACCTTACCCAAAGCCCTTCCAAATTTATTTCTTGCTCCGTCTTTAGATTATATCCCGCCATCTTAAGTTCTTTCAGCTTTGTTTTCTTCTCTTCTCTCTCGACCGTCGATAACCGTCGATGAAAAGTCCTATTTAGGCCACTTTACATTCTGAATAATTTAATGTACTCCGTTTAAAGTTCAATCGCGAGTGAAACCGCGTGCCGTAGCAACTCAAATGTATTGAGCAAGTTACTGATGCTGTCTGACAACCAGTTCATGGGGTTCCACTTGTGAGCGTACAACAATAACACCAAATATATTAAATATTTGGTGTTATTGTACATTACTGCGTGCAGCCCATGTGATTGCCTTGTCTTACCTAATATGTTGAGGCTTCCAGTGTGTTTGTCGTATACTTATTCTGTTTATTTGTAATTAATTTTATATAAATAAACTATATACAGTCGCGATTGTGTTTGGGTGATAGGCATTCAAGTCATGAGACCCGAGTAAGATCCCCAGGTTAGTAGGCTCGTATTTTAGGGTTTTTTTTTCAAAACTTACTAACGATCTATATCGCAAGCTTGGTCACAAATACTTCTACAGGTTCACCACCTATTACATTGTCCCAAAACATGTCTTCGGTGAAAGGTGGGTCGAAAGGAATTTGTCTAGATCTCTGTCTACTCTCATACCAAAAATTATCTCAAATATAAAAAAATATAGAATGAAAACTACTGAGTCAACTTCTTAAATTTTTATGACACCAAATAGCAACTATTCTGCATCAAACTAAAGAAGAATCATGTAGATCGGGTCATAAATCTCTGCATAATCGTTGTATATACATATAATTAAATATCCAAATCAAATTGAGAACCTCCTCCTTTTCGAATTCGGTTAAAAAATGTCGACCTCAACGAGTAATGTAAGCGATATTACTGGTAGAAGTCACCACTCCTCCAACTTAACCTTACCCAAAGCCCTTCCAAATTTATTTCTTGCTCCGTCTTTAGATTATATCCCGCCATCTTAAGTTCTTTCAGCTTTGTTTTCTTCTCTTCTCTCTCGACCGTCGATAACCGTCGATGAAAAGTCCTATTTAGGCCACTTTACATTCTGAATAATTTAATGATACTTTCTAAATTTTGTCCTGCAGTGAACAGGTTTTTGACTATGAGATAATGTCTATTATTTGGCCTCTTCCGTAAGAGGGAGATTTGTGAAATCTGCAATGCAGCTAACTGCAGTTTTCTCCCGTCACCCCTTTGTTATTATTTAGTTTGTAGTGTTTCAACTTTTCTCTTTCCTGGAAAAGCGGAAAATTCTTATATTAATACACCACGGCGTTGCAGTACTCTGTTATGAAATCATTCTGATATTTTCTTCAATCGATTTATTCGGCTTTTCAGTACAATTGTTGTATAATTTTGGTCTTACTTTTAACCGAATAAACACTCGTATGTACGTCTGTTTTCAAATGCTATTAAGCTAAGATGTTATGGTTTAATTATAGGTGCATTAATAATCGTAGTGCTCCTTCCCTTTACGATTACTTTCTTTATGGGGGTCATTGTTAATGGTCACTTTCAATAAATTATTATTATCATTCTTCAAAATAACCAGGAACAATAGAGAGATATCTCTATAATACATAAATTTTTGCATTCTATTTATTGCAGCATAATGTGTCAACCTCGGCTAGCTACATGTTAAGGTTTTCAAATTGTATTTTTCGCAATAGATGTTGTCACCTTCAATAAATGTTTTTTTTTGCAAACACATTCGATAATTTGCGAGGTTTGAAGTGTTACAAGTGTCACTATAGTCTTGAGTTTTAGTTTGTTTGTTCAGGTGTTTCTATAATTTTATAAATTGTACACTTTGAATGTGTGTTTGCTACTTTTACTTCGTGAAGGCTCCATGAATTGGCTTACAGTTCAGAATGTAGCAAACATGTATGTAAATTGTACGTAGGCTAGATCATATCTTAAAATACTTTCTGTACCAAAAATAAAATTGAATATTTAATTTTTTACTAAAATTACACTAACATTTCAAATTTAATAAAAAAATATAGAATGAAAACTACTGAGTCAACTTCTTAAATTTTTATGACACCAAATAGCAACTATTCTGCATCAAACTAAAGAAGAATCATGTAGATCGGGTCATAAATCTCTGCATAATCGTTGTATATACATATAATTAAATATACAAATCAAATTGAGAACCTCCTCCTTTTCGAATTCGGTTAAAAAATGTCGACCTCAACGAGTAATGTAAGCGATATTACTGGTAGAAGTCACCACTCCTCCAACTTAACCTTACCCAAAGCCCTTCCAAATTTATTTCTTGCTCCGTCTTTAGATTATATCCCGCCATCTTAAGTTCTTTCAGCTTTGTTTTCTTCTCTTCTCTCTCGACCGTCGATAACCGTCGATGAAAAGTCCTATTTAGGCCACTTTACATTCTGAATAATTTAATGTACTCCGTTTAAAGTTCAATCGCGAGTGAAACCGCGTGCCGTAGCAACTCAAATGTATTGAGCAAGTTACTGATGCTGTCTGACAACCAGTTCATGGGGTTCCACTTGTGAGCGTTAATATATTTGGTGTTATTGTACATTACTGCGTGCAGCCCATGTGATTGCCTTGTCTTACCTAATATGTTGAGGCTTCCAGTGTGTTTGTCGTATACTTATTCTGTTTATTTGTAATTAAAAAATAAATAAAATAAAACAAAATATAAAATAAAATATCTTCACGCAATTCCCAATACAGGCGTAGACAGAGGTCTAGTCCAGACATTAAAGTCCCTTCGACCCACCTTCCACCGAAGATATTTGTAATTAATTTTATATAAATAAACTATATACAGTCGCGATTGTGTTTGGGTGATAGGCATTCAAGTCATGAGACCCGAGTAAGATCCCCAGGTTAGTAGGCTCGTATTTTAGGGTTTTTTTTTCAAAACTTACTAACGATCTATATCGCAAGCTTGGTCACAAATACTTCTACAGGTTCACCACCTATTACATTGTCCCAAAACATGTCTTCGGTGAAAGGTGGGTCGAAAGGAATTTGTCTAGATCTCTGTCTACTCTCATACCAAAAATTATCTCAAATATAAAAAAAATATCTCATACCAAATAGGTTTAGCGGTTTTGTCAGGAAAGACTAAAATTTCATACATACATACGTAGGGACATCACATATATTGTACTGATCCCAAATTAAGCAGGAACAACGAAGGTAATACAAAAACCCGAGAAAATGTAGAAAAAGTTGTTTTCTATATAAATCAGACGGCAAATCGAACCCGAGACCACAGAGCTGGCGACATCATGAAAACCTGTGTGGCGCCTCCAGTCCGTACATGTAATATTATCATGTATCTTCGGTAGTATATGTGACACGAAGTCTGAATTTGAATATAGATTTTGAGACAGAGGTAAAGTCACGATAGCCGAGTGGTTTGGTGATCGGAATTTCGAGTCGAGAGACCCTAGTTCGATCCCCAGGTGGTAGGATCGTACCAAAGGGTTTCTTTCAAAACTTTGGCTTGAACATTGAGACCAATGGATTTTTCAAAAACTTATGTACGAATTGTGTCAATGGCTTGGACATAAAGACGGTGAAGGGCTCACCATCTGTCACGTTGTCCCGAAAATATCTTCGGTGGAAGGTAGGTCGAAGGGACTTAATTGTCTAGACTAGACCTCTGTCTCCCCCTGTATTGGGAATTACGTGAAGATATTTATTCATTTATCACAGAGGTATCAACCTCGGCGTTCTCGCGGTAACGGCCCGCGCGGCTGACGGATTTCTACCAGCTTTATATGGTGGAGGGTATGTCAAGACTGCTAAAGCGACATTTCACTTGCGTCGCGCAGTGGAAAGTAAACGGAGGCGTAATAGGCCTGTATTTGGTGAGGTATTCGTGGCTCCGGCAACCACTTTAGACGTACGAACAGCTTTATTATTATAATATCAGCGTATCGTCCGCAGCTTTGTCTACTGTCATTTTAAGTGTTACTTAGTTATGGTGTAGGCTCACCGCCTGTCGCGTTGTCCCAAATAAGCTTCAGTGGAAATTGTGTCGAAAGTTAATACATAGTGGTAGAGCCACGCAGCAGCTTTTGTTGTTGCATGAATGGGCCGGCTCGACCGGGGAAGTACCACGACCTCACAGAATACCGGTGTGAAGTAGAAGTCTAACAAACTTCTACGTTTCGTCTGCTGAGTGCGGGTAACCGGTGGCCCCCAATTCTGGGGGAGGGGGCACTCTAAGGCCGGCAACGCATCTGCTATGCCTCTGGTATTGTGGGTGTTTATGGGCGGCGGTAATCACTCACTATCACGTGAGCCACCTGCTCGTTTGCCTCCCTCTTCTATATAAAAAAAGGACTTCGTTGTCTAAACCGATTTCTACCTCAGTATGGGAAAAAGTTTGAAGATATACTTGCTTACTTGAAAATACCCTCGGCTACCAAATGTTGACGGGTCACAATTTATTTATAGGTTATCTCAGCGTTACGGTGCACGGTGTAATGGCCAATCATTTGCCAAGTTTGGCTATTAAGGTAAACTAAGAAAAATTTGGAAAGGTACATCTTATCTTGAACAATGAGATCTTATAAATTTGTGAAGACATAATAAAAAATTCCATATTTTTTATGTCTTGTTGCCATTTCCCAAAGTGGAGTAGGCAGAGATAGGGTGGTGGAGATGGTTATATATTGAAGTCTTTTCGACTAACTTCTCGCCAAAGCTTATTTGGAACGATGTCCATAATTTTAGTAAAATTGTTTTTGTTATGCTCCTTACGAATGGGTATCAAACTCGAGTATACTCATTCGATTCCAGATCGCCCCACCACTCGGCCACCGTGGCCAAATTTAATGATCTCCCTAAAATAGTAGGCTCCCTACACTCGAAATTATACCGGGGCGCCAGTTTTAGACCGGGGTATGAAGTGGCGCGAGCATGCGTCCGGATGCACATCCGTGGTTATTTCTAAATTATTAGGGTTCAAATGCGTTCTAGGGCGGATAACAAGCGATCATAAATGCAGTTCTGTTTTGAGGATTTGATTTCAAACTGTGTTTGAGATTGGTGTTTCGTGTTGTGCAACTCGAAATTTTTGTTGAAAGGTAGATTGACACTACTCAAATCGTGAGAAGATACTTTTTATATGTTTTTTACAATAAAGACTGTATATTAAATTTATTTTACATTAAAGACGACCTCCGTGGACGAGTGGTATACATCGGTTTTCATGGTGCCGCCAGCTCTCAGATCCCGGTTTCGATACCTAGACGATGGTCTATGTAAAAAACACTTTTTTCCATTTTCTCGGGACTGGGTGTTTGTGGTGTCATAATACAAGTGCTTAAGCTGCTTACTTTGGGATCAGAGTAATGTATGTGATGTTGTCCGTAACTATGTGAGTATCTATTTATTATAAATAAATGCATTCACGCATTAATGTATTATGAATGTAAATGACAATTTTCAGTGTTCGCATTTGACCGGCGGAATTATAAGAATCGCGAATCGTGAACTTGTAACGCGTCGACCTCACATGTAACGACCTATTCTTGTCTTTATTTAGCCGATGATCTCACCGTCGCTCGCCGACGGTTCTCGCTGTCAGCCGCCCGGCCGTTCTGCTGATCGTTTCGTGTCTGCTGATGCGAGTGAGGAATTAAAGTGATTGCGGAACGGCGACAGGCTCACGTTTCTCATTTGTCACAGGGTTCAATGCCGACGTCCGATTGCTGAATATAGTATTAGCATACTTAGCCGGTCGGTCTTGTGTTGTCGACGACCTACGTGGACGAGTGGCGCGCGCAACGATTTTCAAGGTGTCGCCTGCATTGAGGTCCCGGGTTCGATTCCCGGACGGGTCAATGTACGTCCGAACGAATTCACGCCGTAACGATAAAATACGTGTTAAAATAAAGAATAAAATTTATACGTTTGTTAAAATTAGCTTATGGACTCTGGTTAAGTAAGCTTCCACATCTTTTCGTTTTCGGACGACCTGGGAAACGACGCATGTCCATTATGACATATCCAAGTTGTGCTGGCCTGTTACAATGTCGGTATTGGTACTGGCATGTGTTTGTTAAGCCATTTCTTCCTATACCTTACTTTTTATGCGATAAGATCACGTGATAAGTTCAGACATTGAATTCTAGATAAGAATAGCAGCGGTACCTGTCCGTGATTGAATCTCAGACCTGGGTAGTATAAAATTAACCTTACTTTTTATGCGATAATATCACGTGGTAAGTTCAGTAGATAAGAGTAGCAGTGGTGCATGTCCGTGATTGAATCCTAGACCTGGGAAGGTGGCCTTCCGAGGTTTACTCATACATACATAGATAGGGACAACATCACATACTCTGCTCTGTTCCGATTGTAAGCATCTTAAACACTTGTGGTATGGAATCAGAAACGCACAAGGTATCAAAGTCACGATAGAGTGGTTGGGTGGTCGGAATTTCGAGTCAAGAGACCGGAGTTCAATCCCCAGGTGGCAGGCTCGTACCAATGTGTTTTTCAAAAACTTAAGTACGGACTATATCGTTGACTTGGTCATTAAGTCGGCGACGGGCTCATCACCTGTCACGTTGTCCCGAAAATATCTTCGGTGGAAGGTGGGTCAAAGGAACTCAATTGTCTCGACTAGACCTCTGTATTGGGAATTGCGTGAAGATATTTATTTATCTAAAGATACCAGGTAGCGTTAGTGATTAGTTGGATGTTAATGGGATTACGAAGCCAATGGAATTCCAATCCGCGGTGACCGTCTTAAGTGCCAATTGTATGGTTTCATTTCGCGTAGCAACTATAATTATCTATGTCTATGTTCGTAGAATTATAACTTCCTTGTTCTCGTATATGATAATAACAAATTGCGGCTAAACACCGTGTTATTTCCTTTGAGGATAAGTTTCTAAAAGTTTCATAATGTCTATGATGAATTTGAATTTTTGTACTCGAATCTCATACAGTGTCAATGTATTCTATTACATGTATATATGAATATTTACTTATCTTAATATGTAAGTATGTAAGAGTATTGTAACGATTGCCTTGGACACTAGTAAGACAATATGCTGACCACATGGCGTCCTTCCAACCTTTTTTTTTCCCTAAACATTTGAACTTCACACGCTGCTGCCTACTCAATTTAGCTTTTTTCTGCAGATCTAGTTGATTTTGATTTTTTTTTGTTTGTGGCCATTGATATTTTTAAGGCTTTTCCTTTGGTCGCCTCTTAAGACACCGTTGGTTAGAACGAGGACGACAAATTGTCAAGCCCAACAACACCCGTGAATGAGTGACGTGGACCAATTTTCATGGTGTCGCCAGATCTTATGTCCTGGGTGCGATTACCGGACGGTGATGGTATTTGTGGTACATTCGTTGTTTCTGATTTATTCACACGCGTCCCTTAGCTATTAACTTTACGATTAGAACGATGTATGTAATGTTGTCCCAATGAATGTATGTATTTATAACACATCGAGGCAGTCTAAGCTGATAATTGCAAGCCATTCAGTCTAGTTCAAACGTATAGTAGTGATTATATGTTTAGTGTTTTGTTTAAATAATTTGAACGCGTCCTATAGCGGCCACTGGATGACCGTCGTGGCTTTTGGTGTGTTATGGATTGATTATATTTTCCTGTCTTCCTTCAGCGCGTTACAGTAACAACAATATATTTAGTACGAATAAAATTGTACGAAATAGTGAAGTCCTTAAATCACTTGTTACTGTGGTTCTGCCTCCGAATTGGGTCTCCAAAATTTAATGTTCTAGGTGTCGAGTCATTGTTAGACTGATTTTTTTATGGGATTAAGGCGAAGTATCTCGTGGTTAGAAAGGTTGGATGGTTCCGCGATCGGAATTCGAGTCAACAAACCCGAGTTTGATCAAAATGACAAAAACTTGTGAACAATTTACATGGTAGGCTTAGACATAGATACGGCCACAGGCTCACCACCTGTCACATTATCCCAAAAATGTCTTCGGTGGAAGGTGGGTCGAATGGACTTAATTGTCTAGGCTTCTGTATACCCTTCTGTTTAGAAAGCCGCTGTAACTTCCAATACCGTTTTAACTATCATAATATAAAACAATTAATGAGGAAAAATTTCATGTAAAAGGTATATGAATTCCTTTCTCATCAATTCGACTGTCGTTCGCCTGCCAGTTTGGACAGGCTGACACTTCCATTTACCTTTTTATCTATGTTTAAGTACACTAATGCATTATTTGTCTTATTTATGTATTGCCTTAACAGCTATAAATAAAATACACAACCTAAAACGCTTTTTGTGGGCGCGTAGACACGGCCGCCCCCACCTGCGCCCCCCTAGTCTGCGACTTATTGCAGTTAACGCACTTTTAAGTGTTTTTTAGCGTCTGGCGTTCGTCGGCGTTTTAATAACGGAAGCTTTTTTATACAGGCCGTGATTTACATATATATAAACACATACATAGATAAATTACTCTGATCCCAAAGTACTAAAAAGCAGTTGCGTTATAGAATCTCAAACAACGAAGGTTCCACAAACACCCAGAAATTGTTTTCTACAGTGACCTGAGCGGGAATCAAACTCGGGGCTCAAGAGCTGGCGACACCATGAAACCTTTGTGTACGCCACTCGTCCACGGATGTCGTCCAACAGTCGCACGTTACTCTGTTTCAGAGGTTTTGTATCTTATGACACTTGCACAGTCTCTGTTTCGTTAATTTGTGAGATCTTCACCACCTTCGACTCGTATTCGCTCTGCCGAACGTTCGTCTGTGCTTTTGTAACGTAAGTTGCTACTGTTAAATAATTTTTTTTATATAGAAAAGGGATTTCCTCCAGAGCAGGAGCAGGAGTGGAGTGGACACATCCCCTCCCCCAGAATTGGGGGAGGTGTGTGTGGCTGCACTCACCAGACGAAACGCAGAAGTTTGTTAGACTTCTACTTCACCGGTATTCTGTGAGGTCGTGGTACTTCTCCGGTCGAGCCGGCCCATTCATGCAACAACAAAAGCTGATGTGTGGCTCTACCACTGTTAAAGTTATATGTACTTTTAATATCGCTACTCCAAACCCATTCGGTTTCCGATGTCGTAACGTGTGTGGACAATGGGTCAGCCACCGCGGAGCTTCGTGTCGTATCGCGACGGAAACGCGGTGGTCGCATCCCACATAGCTTCCGATGCTAATGCTGCTGCGTTCGGCGCGAGTGATGAGCTCACCGCGGTTTTAATGTACATGTAAATTTACTTTAACTGTTTATAAGGGTTTTATTTTTATTAAGGGACCTCCGTGGACGAGTGACGTAAACACTGGTTTTCAAGGTGTTAGCGACACCTCGACGACCCAGGGACCTCTCGAGGTTCCTCCCTGTTTCGATTCCCGATCGGGTCAATATAGAAAAACCAATTTTTCTACATTTCCACGGGTGTTTAGTGCGTAAGCATCTTTAGTATTGGGATCGGAGCAATGTGATGATGTCCCCTATCTATATATGTATCTAAGTTTAAGGGTTTTATTAAATCAGTACGTGATGATTGGTAATTGTAACATAACAACAAGGTACCCAATACTGGGGTCGTCAGAGTCCTCTCGGCAAAGATGGTGATTTGGTAATCGTAAAATATGGTAATTTGAAAATTTGTTATACCCGCTTACTCGTTAAATTGACACTCTTGAGTGTATTTTATCGTCACATAGTGTATAAAGGTATTATTATTTTTATTTTACCATTGGGTACTCCAAACTTTATTTAATTATAGATAACTTTTTACATGATGTGTTAGATTAAAAAAAAAACTTTTCTTGCAATTTTATTTACGTTTATTAAAACTTGCAATCTATTTAACATAATTTTGGGCTTAGATCCGGTCCCTTCTGGAATACGTTTACAAGGCCACACCTAAATGGGGAGTCCTTATTTAATGTATAGGTGTCAGAGGCGTTGCCGGGACGCGTGGCTAGTGAATTAGGTCACGGTTGTTAGGTGGGCTGCGATCACCGCACCTTGATGATTATCTTTATTGGTGCTGCTTTGTTTAATTTAATGATAATTTTTTTCACACCGAAGAATAACTAAGACATCGAGCGGCGTACTGTTAGCTGCTTTGATATTGGTTATGCAAATATTATTAAAGGTTTTTATTTTAACGTGTTAAGTGTCACGATAGCCAAATAGATTCGACTCGAGAGAAGTGACTTTGATCGCTAGGTGGTAGGCTTGTACCTATGCGAACACCCACTCTTGTTTGACTTGGACATACAGACGGCAACATGTTCCACCTGTCACGTTGTCCCTAAAAATGTCCTCGGTTAGAGGTGGGTCGAAGCAACTTAATTATTTAGAGGTCTGTCTACACCTGTATTGGGAATGGCGTGAAGACATTTACTTGTTATACATATATTTTTATTTTTATCTCATGTTTACCTATTCACGGGCAATATGGGTTTCAATTTGTATCTCCAAACACCGATATCCGGTCCGCTAAGGACACGTGACGTACGATCGCGATTCATCTCAATTTATCTCCGCACGATCCGCGGTGGTTTTGCGGTAAACGTGAGCACGCACACGTACCGACCTCCGCTGCCGATTGTCCGGTACGCCGGTACGATTCTTTGGTCTTTGACATTGAGTGAAAATTTCGGTCTGGCAGTTTTCGAGATGCTTATTCCGCCATCTGTCGGTGGCCACTTGCATTTGCAAATTTTTTTTTTACGGTCGCTTCTAACGGCACCTACGGTAAGAGAAGGGTTAGCAATATTCTTTATGATTCCACTCTGCTCACAGTAACTCGTACGATCATATATTAGTGTTAAAATTACATGAAATTAACACCCTTTTAAAAATCGTCACCTACCTACCTTTCCGCTCAATTAAGGCACAACACAAAAGGCGCTACGTTTAAAGGTACCAATTAAAAACAGTTGTGTTAATTGCGTAGAACGTTTCCGAGGCAGGCGCTCTCTCCGTTTCCCGCTACTCGGAATGTTATTAAGTAATTTGCGTACAGACGGAAATCGCACGGTCAATTATGATAGTGTGTAGTGAATCGAGATTGATGGTAATATTGATAAAATTCACCGTGACGAAATTCGCAAGACAAAATTTCGACCAGATGTGCTGGAATTCGAGAGATGGTGATATTGTATTCAACGATGATTGAAGTATTGATAAAAATTAGTCGAAAGTATAAATCCAGCTACGGTGATACTGTCCATAATAGATCTTTGAAGTTTAGTATGTTTGGTGGGACATAATAACTAAATTAGGTCTTTCTAATAGGCCATCAATAAAAGTAATGTAGTCCATTTGAATTGCGTAGAGCCGCCGCGTAACGCTCGTAATGACAATTGTAATAGAAACATTGTTAAAACAATGTGAAACATACATCGAGTGTGCTATTTACGTGCGTGGCTATAATTAGACCGGCGTACACACGGGGTGACAATGTGCGGCCAAAAATAAAAAAGCAATGTATGCCGTTAAATGCAATTCCACGGACGGTGCCAACAGCGAATTAAAGAAATCTTAATTTTACAGGAGCAAGTGCTAAAAATATGATCTGACGGAGTAATAACAATCTCATTAAGTTGTTTTTTTTTAACTATGTACAATCGGACTAGATGTAATGACTTGAAAAAAAGTTGTTAAATAAATTTACGAAGTGTGAAAAGTGACAGACGATAGTGTTGTGAGTGTTAAACAAATGACGTTGGTTCTGTACCATTGAACCTATGGTCGGAATGATGTGGTTTAAGAGGGAATCGAAGCCGGCGACGGAGAAGTCCGTCGAGAACGGAGTTGTGGGCAAGTTGAGGAGGAAGAAGGCAGTGCTCCTGAAGCCAACAAGGGAGTCCAGCGAGAGAGAGACGTCGACGGAGAGCGACAAGGAGAGGAGACGGTACTCTGATATACTTGATATGAAAGTGTCGATGGGTATGTATGTTTTTTTTCTATATATTTCAATGCAGTAACGTTGGGTATTCCTTGCCATCGCATATAAACATTATACAGCAGGTAATTTTACTCATTTTAGTAAGTTTAAAACTAGTTAATAATATTTTGTATTGAATTGGCTGAATACATTTACATTTCAATAAACCTATGGATTACGTAAGCTATTTGCTAGGTGTTCGTAAGAATAAAAACAATTTAGAATCATTATTTAATGTTGACGTATTTTTTAAAGTTGTAAAACTGTTAATTTTCAAATACAAATTAGTATGAATGTAAGTTGCGAAAGTCATGAAACGTAACTACAAACGTGAAACTAAATTATAAATACAGAACAATACATTCACATCTACTTGAGGTGATTAGGTTTCTTTTTTGTCTCATGAGTTTAGTTAACTTGCATAGAAATGGCTTCATACAATTCCGTGTCGATTGAAAACAACTGAGATAAGCATATGGGCTTGGAAGAGAAATGATCCAAAACAAGATATGTTATTATTATTGCAATGTTATGCCGTGATAATTTTGTTAGGAAGTTAACTCTGAAACTAAACAACGACATCAAATATTTGCCAAAAGTAGTTATAATTTTAAAATTTCCAAATATAGATTACAGGAATAATATAATTCTTACTGAAAGCGGAACTGTAACTTGTATTCTGACTAGGTTTTGTTATTGATAGAATGTTTGATTTTCGAAAAATTATAATCGCACCAAGGAGACGGTTATATTGCATAGATACTTAGTACTGTAACATATTTTATTTTATTTAATTAAATATCTATATGGTTTGAAAAACGAACAGGACTCGTCAGACAGTTAGTGTCTAGTTAGACACTAACTGTTCAGTTAGTTTAGTCCTTTCACGTTAAAAGGTCCTTTAGTCTTCCCATTTTACAAAACGTTACTGCCAAATACTCTAATTGACTTATTTAAAATATCACCCTGGGCTGCGTGGTGATCAATGTTAGGTTAAATAATGTTTTCAACATTAAAGTATCAAACAAACACAAATATTCTCAAATAAACCATCAAATCCTAACGAGAATATTGAAATTTTATGGATTTAAAAATATAAGAATTCTTATAAGTGTCTATCATATTTACAAGGCCCAAAAAATTGTAAACCTAATAACTATTGATTGCGAAAGTGGTACTACAGTAAGATAAAAAGGTATATGACATTGAAGTTTTATTACGATAGGCTAGTGTTGAATCATTCTGGTAATAAATCGAGGAAGCGTGAGAATGTTGTTGTGATCCTTCACCGTTTCCATTTAGGTACATTGGTCTAAAAACTTATATTAGTTTTTTCTGATCTCTGAATATGATAAAGATTCTATATGAATATATGGAATTTATGCATTATATGTTGGTACGTAGTTTAGCTTTACTTTGGACATACGAAAATTTGACGAAGTCTCTGTATGCTTCGATTATAAACTATTTAAATTAGTGCAGTATCTAAATTCGTGATACCGAAAATAAATAATGTTGATGACTAGAATTCATAGACCGATTTTAAGCTATTGATAAAAGCATTGCAATTTCTGCAATTCTGCAATTTAAAATTGCAGACCAAAACATAAATTCTCATTCCTCCTCAATCTCATTTCCTCGCAATCCTGAGATATGACTACAATTTCTGCATCTGATTTCATAATTTTGTACTGGATGCAAAATTACCTGAGTGACTTCAAGCTTATGAATTTTTTTTTCAAAATTTACAGATTGTGATGGAGATTAATATTATATACAATCTCATCTCTAAAATGTTATTTTGTCAACATACACTACATATTAATGTTGTAGTTAACTTGAACCATTTTTTAAACACTCGTATCATATAAACAAGTACTGTCTATTAAACGAAACTAACCATTGCTGTTCCATTGTTTCTATTTAGACTAGCATTCAAATG